>OLKM01000705.1:0-200380 GCA_900291075.1 Melanogrammus aeglefinus
GCTCATTGACGCCCGCTGCTTCCAATCGCACGCTCTCTGAGACTCCAGGGGCGCCGCGCTCCATTAGCAGCGGCCCGTACACCCATCAAAGGGGTGTCCCCTAAGAGCAGAAATCCCATAACACAAATTCTCCTGGCGAGTTCCAAATGAATGCTGTTCAAGACTGTCCCTACAACAGGATATCGGGGACTTTTTCATACTACCTTTGTTGGAGAATAATTGGCACCTGTTGGCTCAATTGCGATAAAAAAATCGCGGAGCCATGGGAATAAGGTGTTGTGGTCTTTTGAATCGTTTCCGTGTGATCTGTTTACACGAAAAATTAAGTAGCTGGTAAACTGTCTTGAGCCGAAATCTTTACTGTAGGCACGCAGGGGATCACTACGAAACGCACTGTTGCGTCAGCCGGGATTCAGGAGAACCTTTGAGATTGCCTTCACGCAACATTTAATTCCTCTGCTTGGCTTTGAGGCTCATTTATATTGGTCTGTTTGTCTATAGAGCAAGTTCCGATGTTTGGGGCGATTGTGTCTCGGGACTTCCCGGACTATGTGCAGCACCATTCAAAACGGTCTGGCATGTGTTCTTTAACTCGGTCCTTCTCAGCAGTGTTGGATTGGACTTGCACCAGAAACGGTTGATTAAGAAAAAAACAGCACAGTAGGTTTGTAGGGCGGAGTGGAGAAGAGGAGTTGGCCACCTTCAGAGAAGAAGTGATGTGTGATGGATGAGACCGCCAGTCTGTTTCAAGGGCCAGGGACTGACCACTGTGTGTGCTTTGAGATCTGGTGCCTTCCCCCTCTGGAGACAGGCCGAGTGCACAGGAGGGGCGCCGGATAGAGCTAACGCCGACCTATGTGGGTTCATCATCTCGAGGAGGACAGAAGCGGGACACAAGGATAGGACGGACAAAACACACACACACACACACACACACGACACAACCCCTTGAACAGACGCACCTGACCTAAAAGCATCTGTTAAAATGTGTCATAGCAACTAGTAGTGTGTATGATTTAAATGGCATAACAATGCGTGGATCAATTGTAAGTGAAGCACGGGCCACTGCCGGTACTCTAGTCCATCTTGGACATCAAGAGGTGTCCATTGGTCTGTCCCTCCCCTCCCTCTCCAGCATGGGTTACGAGTACTGGTTAACCGCTGACATGGATCCGGACAAGGGGACGGGCAGGCTCAGTCATGTCGCAGCTGGAGGGTCTCGATTCTACAGGGCGTAGCCTGCAGCTGGCGGCGCTGGGCGTGGAGCCGCTGCCCTTCGAGGACTGCCTCTGCAGGATGCGTAGGATCCTTGGATCGCGCCCGAGCGGGAGTCGGTCAGCCCCTCCGGCGGCCCCCACATATCCTATAGCTAATCTGCTGTCGTACAACCGGGAATGGGATTATTACCCATGACATTTTTGTTAAGTTGGCTGATCTAATATCAGGAGTCCGCGTTACACGCAACGCAAGGGGGTTGCGGACCCCTATGTCCTTGCGGCCCCTCCGTGCCGGGGTTCCACCCCGCAAAGTTTTTGGCCCTTGACCCGGCGGGCTCCACAAAAAATAGTAACCTTCCGTCAAGGGCGAACGCAGCAGAAGCGGCTTTGTGAGAATTGGTCGCTTGCTTGAAACTGCGCAGAACCATAAAGCGTTCACAGGATTAGCGTGATCGTCGAAGCGTTGTTGCGGGAAACATGGAGCAAATACGAGCCACTTTTAAGTGCTTGGTATTCGTATGAACATCCTTACTGTACTGGACAGCGATATATGGTTTCCCCTGTCCTGATCAGGCATGTTACTTCACTGCTGAGTTGTTTGGATAAAAGCGTTGATAAATTGCCCTAACATGTACAATTAGCATGGGATAGAGGATGCTTAACTTGATGAACGTCTTGATCGGAGGTTGACGATCTTAACGTTACCGATCAATTTTGTCGACTTGGCAGTAAAAAACATTTTTGAGTCAGCTGTGGACTGTGGGTTAGAAGTGTGTGTTGGTTTTCACTATCACACGAATAGATGATCAGATGAGGTTGACTTTATCGTGCAAGTTTGAAGGACACTGCGTTCCTCTAGCCCCACCTCGTTTAATTTCTTCCTCAAGTCTTAAATTTATTCCACCGGCATGGGCAGCGGCAGAGAATATGATCTCTAATTATTATGGACAGCGTAGCGTTACTACAAGACTACGGTTAGCCATCTCAATTCCAGATCTTGTGTCGGTGAAGTGAAAAAATAAAAATATCTCCCTCACACTCCATTTTTTCCGTCTTCCCTCCAAACTAACACAAGCGGCGTCTCTTCAGGGAGCTGTATTTTTTTAAATCAGCCGCACAATTGTGTCAAATGAGCTCCCAAAGGCAGCCTCTTCCGATTGCGCCCCTGTTGAATCCCACGCAGGGTCTCAACCAGCGTCGCGCCACCTCAGACCGTGTGGGGCGTTCTCTACACACGGTCAACTGGCATGTAAGCATGCCCCGTGTTTCGATTCAAAACACAGGTCTCGTGCCGCGGTTAGAGCCACTGCTCCTCTTCTGAGAGTGTGTGTGTGTGTGTGTGGTGAGTCGGATGCGGCAGAAACGGGAGAAGGAGATAAGACCGAGTTATGACATAGCAGGCGTGCTGGGCGCGGCTTGGAAATGGCTTGTTTTCAATATAGCATATTTTAATCTGTGATCGGTTAACCGGTTGCTTAATGAGAGCACCGGTGGTCGGTGTCAGAGATATTTTCATTTTCGCGCATCCCTAGTAGCAGACATGCGTGTCCTGACCGTAGACCGGTGGAAGAAAAGATGTGGGCTTGGTGTTCGTTATTGGGTGAGGCTCGCCCGTATGGTGAACACATGATCGTTTGCAGCGTGGTGATCAGATTCGCCTTCCACGGGCGACGGGCGGACGCTGCGCCCCTTGTTATTGTTATTCTAGGTTGGCAGCAGCGGCGATGATATTCGGCACAATGAGGGCGTGTTAAACAGCCACTATTGAGAATTCAGCCTTACAACTATTAATGAATTAAAACTCTACAAACGAGAGCTCTCGTTTATATGGAGAGGAATAGCCACTGAGATCCTCACCGAGAATCGGCGTTTGTACCCCGAGAGTATAAAATCACTTTTTCTCCCGTTGACTTAGAATGGTGGCAGGTCATTCTGCGTCCAACCACCACAGGCCCCCTATAGGCCTCTAGAGGAACTACACCTTAGTCCCTAGTAACACCATGGCATGGCTGCCACTTCCAAAAGCTCCCACTCTGACGTAGGACTCTGCATTATCCCATACGGAAAGTTGTAGTCACGGTAACCCCACCATCAGCAGCCCGTCCTCCACATTAAGCAGGGGGGGGGGGCGGACTGTGGCAGGAATTTGACCCTGAAGGAAATGTCTGGCACGGCCGTACCAGCTGACCTTTTCCAGCATGTAACCGGAGATGGAAGCATTTATTTATTCCCTTCAAACCGTGACGGGGAGCAGCGGGGCCTTGTGTCTTTAGTCGACCGTTCTCCCCCCCCCCCCCCCCCAGGTCACATCACGCTGCGGGACCTGAGAGGTGCAAGATGAGGCCCGTCTTCTTCGACACGCCTTCTTCAAACGTGGAGAAGTACCTGTACCACGAGCAGAGGGACCGTTCTCTGTGGTGAGGGGTACGACCCCGCCATGTGTCATAACGGATGCTCAATATCTTTCCCCAACCTCCCCCGTTGGGAGGTTAAAAGGTCGCCTAAATATACCACCAGGTGTACACCGGCTCGACACGCTCACAACCTGGTGGTATGATATGTCCCCTTTTAAGGTCTCTGCGTTTAACCCACCCGTATGCCAGAGCAGTGGCTGTCACTGCAGCGTCAGTGCGCTGCCTTGCTCATGGGCACGGCAGGGGTCCAATGTTTTGTGGTGTCGGGGGGACAGGAGGGGAGACATGCGTACTCAGAATATGCACACAGAAAGGCCCCTATTTTGGACAGCATTCTCTCCTTTGTTATAAAGGTTAATGACTGTGTGTGTGTGTGTGTGTGTGTGGTGTGTGTGTGTGTGTGCGTGTGGGATGACAGGAGTTGGAGGCGCGAGGGCCAGGGAGATGTCCGACTGGGGAGAAGTACGCGGCTGAGGGAGTACGACCACCTGGTTGCCCGAGGAAACCGGCGACCAGTGCAATGAATCGTAAGGACGGCCCTCCTCCAGCCTCGGTCAGTGGAGTTCTTTCTAAGAGATGGGACACATGATTCAAATTAGAATACGTCCTAATTAACTTTTTCCATTGGACAGATGGCACCGAAAATAAGAGTGGCGCTTGCTGACATGTGGAAGCACGGCATGCTGCGGCTTGCCGTACCCCCCGCTCACCCCAACAACTCTTCTCTCTCACTGCCTTCTCTTACAATTAAAGTATGACACACACACACAACTACAACATCTCTCTTTTTAATATCTCACTTCATTCACTCTCCCACATTAAAAAATGGAGGAAAGTATTTGAAGGTATTAACACTAATAATACTTGGCACATAATAATAATTGAGTGAAAACCAGTGGAGAATGTAATTGAATACATATCTTTTCTGTGAATGCGTGGGCATACGCCGCATATAGACGGCTTAAATGTGTTGTCTCGAATTTGACCCTTCCGATTTATCCACGCTTTGAATACATATCTTTAGCTTAACAGGGAATATGCGTGTGTTCTGTCGTACGCGGAACACACGATTGCATTTTTGCCAAGACGTGCCAGATGAGTGTTGACAGGCACGCTGTGTTTTGGCAGTTTCTTTCAGGGCTTGACCGCTAAAGACAGGGGGCTATGGCAGGCCAGGTAAGACCCTCAGGGCACCACGGAGAGGCCTCAGCTCCAGCCCCACCACCCCCTTCTTCACCTGCAGGCAGCCCTCCTCCAGCCCTGAGACCCACCCATATTGTAAACCCTGCACTCCCCCCCACCCCCCGCACTCACTCCATCCCACAGGGTGTTGAGAACTCCAGTCCAAAGTCAGCCGGAGCATCAGTTTAAACCCGCACTGTGGGACTTCTCTACGGCGGCTATTTACATCATTAAAACAAGATCTGTACATGGAAGTCTGACATGTAGCAATCCATCCAGGGAATTCTTCTCTGTCAAGGGTTGTATTCCGGTCCACTATTTCCCCACTTATATAGTTATAACTGTAGCTACAACACAAGCCACTAGAGGCTGCTAATGGGAAAACCATCATATTGCAGGTTTAAGTGTGTACTGGGGCCTCATTGGCGCCTATGGAGTCTCCAAGACCGCATTGCTCTGGCTGGCCCTTTGCCTGCGCCGGCTGAATTTGTTCTCACTATTGTTTGAACCTGGGGACCCTTTGAACCCTTCCTCACCCTGTTTTTACACCCTGGTGTTCTTTCAACGTAATCTTCCTTTTGGTTTTCACTTTAATGCCTTTTATGTTACGAATCACTGAGGCTCTTCCTGGCCCCGGTCCCTGACCCCTCTCCCCCCATTCGTCCCCTGCAGGTACGAGAACCCCCTAAGTCCCTTAGGCCAGCACATCTCCACCGAGCTGGGCCTGAGGGCAAAGAAACACTTTTTTGAATTCCCCACCGCGCCCTGCAACCTGGACCTGGGGGATTACAAGTATGAGGAGGACTTTGAATGACGGCGATCCCCGACGGCTCACGCCTCCTGCTCCAGGCCGGGGGCCCCATGAGGGCCAAGGACCCCATGAGGGCCGAGGACCGGACAAGCCTTCAGTGTGTGTGTGTGTGTGTGTGTGTGTGTGTGTGTGTGTGTGTGTGTGTGTGTGTGTGTGTGTGTGTGTGTGTGTGTGTGTGTGTGTGTGTGTGTGTGTGTGTGTGAACGGCCTTAGGGTGGAAACTGCCCAGACCGGCAAGCCATAGGAGACGACTCCACAGCCTATTCACTACAGCCAGTGCCAACGCCCCCACAGGGAGACCACAAGCTCACCTTTGACCCCCGTGGGACATCACGACCAGTGTCTACATCGCCTTCAATTGTTTCATTCTCGCATTGTAACTTTCACACGGCAAAAATGTTTCCCAGCGGGGGTTGATTCTCAGCAGATGCGTCTGAGGTTCATCAAGAGGCTCCACTACGGAGACCAGCAGTCAGCGGTCACCCGGCTGGCGCACCACCACTTCACTGTGAGCGCCCTGCCCCTTGAAACGCATTGGATCACTTTGAAAGCGTACCGCCTTTCATTCAACGCAGCTGGTCTGGCATTCAGTTTTGGAGCTAAGCGGCTAATGGGACATTCCAGGGAACCATCGACTTCAACCACTGCTAATGTTGGGGCTTACTGCAGCGGAAAATAACACTAAAATGCTAAGTCAGCCATGATTTGACCTACTGTGTACAGGTGTGTGTGTGTGTGTGTGTGTGTGTGTCTATGCGTTTTTGTTCGTTGTAAGGTGGCCATTGGTAATGATACAGTACCTGTATGTAAGGTGAAGGATTTGGTGTGAGAAAAATGAAGTGATAAATTATATTTATAAACGGGTGTAAATATTTCTGTGGTTGCTGTGCTGTATACGAGTTGGGGAAATGTCTTATGAATACTGTTTTATATCTAAGAGAAAAAATACCTTTTAAATGTATTTCAATAGAGTGAAGGATCCTTTTTAACTTGTTTTTCTTCAAATAAAACTAAGTCTATTTATTGGTATTGAGTTAATGTTGGTTTATAAGATAAAGTTGCTGTAGGCAAGAGTATACTGGTAGGCACATCGGGGATCGACCCCAGAACGTTTCAGCTGGGAGATCTTTGCAAATATGGATAAAAATTGAGGCACTTAAGAGTTGGTTAAAAAAATACAATATAATGTAGAAAACGTGAATCAGGCTGTGAGTTTATTTACAACATAAATACTGTATTTTGTAAACCAAGCAGATGGAGAGAGATCATTTCCAAATCTCTCCATGGACCTTTATGGACCATCGGTAGAGAAGTGTTCAAATGTTCTGTGTTAAATTACCCAAAAGTCAGGAGAAAACCTCCAAGGTGAGGTTTTTAGAAGCTTATCCAACTATATTTCTGTATTCAAAGGCAGTTTCAAAAATATTGCAAAGTATTTCCTTATATGCATGTGTAATTACACCAGCACCAATAAGCACATGATTTAATGAATAAATAAAGGAAAAGGCTTTACAAAACAATTTACATGTGCAAAAATCCTCGGGTTGGTCAGGTAATAGAAAAGAAAACATGTTGGTTTGTCTGTACATCACAAGCCCTCACCTTTCCATTTGGGACAAGGTGTAATTCATTCATTTTGGAAAGGTTGGCATGACGATCAGATGCATGACCACGGCGGTCAGGAGGACATCCCATCATGTGGGGCCTTCTACCTTTGGGTCACAGGTCCACCTCCACCAGTTCATCGCCCGTCTCTTTACCCATGACGTGGTGAAGTTCCTCCATGACCGTCGCCGCCGTCCTCTGAGTTTCCGTGGCGACGGGCGATGGTCCCGCCTCAATCCTGTCCTCTGAGAGGCTGTGGAACAGGTCGAAACTCGACTGACTTGCACATTGACGAAAGTCTGCACCGCTTCGCTTAAAAAACGCTATTAACGGGTTGATATTATGCCACCAGGGGACTAGTGTGATTAGCCCTTTACAAGCCGTTTGAAAATCTGCCATTCCCTGTGTTTTAGTGACATCACTAGTGGGAGTGTCCACCTAGATGTATGATGGATAGATAAGCACCATTTACTACAGTCCACTGGGTAGGCTTGTAGACGGATCTATCCAGCACACATCCAGGTGGAAACTCCCACTTATGGCGTCAGTAAATCACAGGAAAAGGCCCACTTTCAAAAGGCTTGCAACAGCTAATCCCACTCACACCTTATATTACCCCTATAAGAGCCGTGACCGACACTTACCTTGAGGAGACGCTGGCTCTGTTGCTCCTGCCGTCCACTGGGCTGACCTGGCCCTGCTGCTTATTTACTAAACAACAGAGAGGAGGGAGTGTGAAGCTGGCACTCAGGGAGAATATCAAGCACAACGCCTTCCAACGAGATGTTGCGGTTACCATTAGGAGAGCGGCTGGGCGGGTGAGTCCTCCGGTCGGAGCTGACGTGGGAGGCTACGTCCTCGCCCTCGCCCCCGGCGGCACCGGTGGCCAGCAGGGAGGCCCGGTAGTGGATGAGGGGCTGCCAGCAGTCCTCTCTCGAGTGGACCACGTGGTCGGCCGTCTGCCTCTGGAGGAAGCAGAAGCTGGGGCGGGGGGGCGTGGAGAACGGGCCCAAGAGCAGATGTGGAGTCAGGAGTTGTTGGGAGCATTGTTGATGTAAAAGTCACTCAATATTTGGCCGGTACATTTTGAAAGCTTTTAAATTCTGCTTATTGACTTCCTTGACTTCTGGAGTCCTCACCCACATTGCCCATCAGTAACTAAGAAACTAAATAAAATGAGGTGTACTGACTGAGTCACAGAGCACCAGAATATGTCTCTATGGATGGTTCAAAGATCACACATTTTTTCAATACTATATAATTATCTTGTCTACATCGTTTGACCCACGGGATTGCAGGCTTAATGGGAAAAAAAAAAACTTTTTAATAGGTCCTTTATGGTATTAAGAATAATGAATATGTTTGAGGGAATGCCCCGATCTCTATTCCACAACGTATCCTAAGACAAGACATCAAACAGCAGAGCTAACCCCACTGGCTCACAGGGTTTTCTTGTCTGGCTTGAGGAGTTTGCTGGAGAACTCGCCGAGGATTGTGAGGTAGGAGAGGTAGGGGGGGCAGGCCGCGCCGGGGGACCGGACCAACCCGCTGAACACAAACTCGATGCCGCTCCTGCCAGCGCATTAGAAAGAAAATAAAAAAAGGCTTCAGGCCAGATCTAGGAATGAATAATATGGATTGATTTATCGTTTATTTGATAGGGACACAAGCCTCCTAGTGTGTGTCTAGCCGATGCTAATTTGCAACACGCATCCCTGGAAGGGCTTTGGTTAAAAAAATACACATTTGTGCGTCGACCAGCCGCGGGCCCCCACCTGTGGATCATGGTGACGGACTCGCGGAACTTGGCGGGGTCCCCGAAGGTGAGGGCGAAGCGGCGAGCCAGCTCCTTGATGCTGGTGAAGGTCTGGAGCCCGGGGGGCCCCCCACCGCCACACCGCTGCTCCTGCTTCAGAAGCACGTACAGCTGGGGGGGGGGGGGGGTACAGACAGAAAGCCGTGAACTAGACGGAGTCGGTCATACTCCCGAGGGGTAAATGCCAATCTGGTGGATATTAGCCTGGCTAACGCCAGATCTGCATTGAGAAGTCTGGGAACCACACATTCATTTTCTTGGATTTGAGGCGTGGTTTAACGACTGCCCGGAGCCGTTTATTGGGTGCTACGAATGTCTATCATATGAGTCTGTACGTAGCTCCTAGCCAATCGTATCCATTATACCAGATGACGTATGTAGAGCGAAATTCGATGAGGAAGAAGACGATGGGTGTGTCGCATAGACGTCGTCATCGTCTTGCCGTCCCTCCCCGTTCTGTGATTGGTTCCCTATTTCAGGTGAAAATGGGATCCAAGGAAACCGCTACCTAGCAGCGCGAAATGAAATTGCGCGCAAGGCAGCATGGGTATGGCCAGGCTAGGTGGATATATGTCAATGCTTAATGGAATGAATGCGTCTATTCTAATGTGTCCGATGTGTTTTATCAGTGAGACCAAAGACAATTTTCATGCAGGAAATGACAAAGTAAATTCTATTCTAGTCTGTCTTATTCTTTCTCTATGATGGATGAATGTTGGGGTTAAAGGTAAACACGCCGTACCTCCTGCAGACAGAGCAACAGCGTGCGAGCGCTCCCGATCTTATCCGTCTGCCTGGTCCGGTACAGAGTCTCCTTGATGATGTCCCCGAAGTCATTGTAATACTGCACGGGGGGGTGGGGGGGGATATGTTAGAGGTTAGGGTAAGGGTTTAACCTCCGATCTATGTACTGTGACCTGAACGACCGGTAGCTGGACGACCCACCCCCCCCCCCCCCCCCGAAACCGAAAGGGGGCGGGGGTACAGCTCGTCGCCTGCTTGGTGACAGTGACGTCCAACGGGGGGGGGGGGGGGGGGTTACCTTGGCGTATTGGGTGAAGACGACAGAGGCATTGCTCATCTCCAGCACGCCGCGCACCAGGACCTTGCAGTAGGCGGCCAGCAGAGTGCGCCGCTTCCGGTGATCCTCCAGCCTCCCCCCCTCCGAGGCGAGGCAGACTGCACGGATACAAGAGAGGAACAAGTGGTTGTAGCGATGGAGTCATTAGGAACAAAGAGGTCCACGTGACACGAGAAGATATACCACACTAGAGAGTGAGCAGGAGAACAAAGCAAACTGCTACGGAGTGCTAGAGATGGGTTTTTTGGCCAGGCTTGGGACAATGGCTTGAGCAGGTGGATATCAAAGATTGGAGAGTTATGGTTGTGACACCATGTGGCTTCAATCTTCAGGGCCGGACTAATAAAAATATAAAACAGTCTTAGGGGGGGGGGGGGGGGGGACTTTGAATGGAATTTTCCCACAGAAAAACGTGTTGGCCTGCCCTACGGGTGACACTGATCCTGCAAGGATTATAACGCCTAACTGTAGCGGAGCAGAAGCCAATAAAACCATCACTTTTTACTAGGCCTATACGTTCACAAAGCAATAATGCTGGATTGCATTTGTTTGAACATTTAAGACGTACTGCGTCTGGATGGATAGCGACCTCGTCTGTATGTGGTTTGTGATAATCCTGAGAGAGCACAGGATGTAGTAAAGATAATGCAATATTTAAAGTTATAGTTGCAATAAAACTCGGGGGGAAAAAAGAATCGTTCTAGTATGGTCTAGCTGTATTTTTATGTTTTCCTGTAGCGCTGAAGAAGAGAACATTGTGTGACGTTTTAACCTATTCCAACCGATCAGTTTAATGCTTTACAGGATAGAGGGCCAAGCAAATGGTCCAGCTTACGCCACTTTGCATAACAAAAGCACGGTATCACTTCAAACAAATAATTAGTTCCCTTTTCAGTCAAACGAGACAAAGTCTTTCCAGCTCGTTCGGGGTTAATTGCTGGGTCATGTTCAAAAATCAGAGCTCCTTCAGTCATCTGGTGGTTCTGGGGAAAGTCATTAGGCAGATGTAGTGCATTTAATGACTGCATTTAATAGGAAACACACATACCCACACACACACACACACACACACACACACACACACACACACACACACACACACACACACACACACACACACACACACACACACACACACACACACACACACTCTGACACACTCTGGTGGACTGAGACTGCCACCTGCTGGGCACAAGCCATATATCCTCCATCAGTTGGGTTGTCAAAGGGAATAGCTGTAATACACGACTGTCTTATAATTGATAGGAAGCTGGCAGCTGTTAGGCAATATGAATATGCAATAATTTCTAATAAAGAAATGCTGAATCATCAATCAATCATGGAGGACATCAACACTGTTCAAAAAACGCGTTCACGTACACGCGAACAGGGGCCCGTTGAGCGAGAGGATAAGGTTTTTCTTTCGTCCGTCACATCAGAGACAGTCTTCCAAAGTTCCTTTTACAGACTGCCAATCACATCGTCCCGTTCTTCCCATCTCTGAATGAATCCCCTTGCACTATCCAACAACTCAAATGCAGTTAACGTTGTCCAGATGTGGATGAAAACTAAAAGTACTCTGAAAAGACGTCTCACCTCTGCTGTGTGCATCGCCGTCGGGTCCCACGAACACCTGCTCCAGGAGGAAGGCCTGCAGCGCCCTCTGCAGTCTGGGACCGGGGGTGTAGAGCAGCGGGCCACATGACGCGGGCTCCCACACGTTCAGCTGGTAGGAGTGAGCCACCAGGACGTCACACACACCCAGGAAGGCCTGCACGTGTGTTGTGTGTGTGTGTGTGTGTGTGTGTGTTGTGTGTGTGTGTGTGTTGTGTGTGTGTGTGTGTGGTGTGTTGTGTTGTTGTGTTTGTGTGTGTGTGTGTGTGTGTGTGTGTGTGTGTGTGAGGGTTTGTGCGAGCGTGCGTCCGTGTGTGAAAATGCGTGTGTGCAAATAGGGAAGGGGATGAAGAGCGAAGGATTTTTCATAAACAGAAGTATTATATTATTATAATATTATTGTTGCACAGCAGGTTGATCGAAAGCGATTCATCTCAATTTCAGACACACTTTGACACAATCCTGGTCCCGCCCAGTCCGTCCTACCTGCTCCTTAACAGCGGCGTCAGCGTGGGAGAGACATCGGTAGCTGGTCTCACAGAAGGCACTCAGCTGCTGCCTCTGGGCCACTGCCTTGTCCTGAAGAGACACAGCGCCCCATCGGAGGGTTCAGAGAGACCGGTTCAACGGGGTGGTGTTCAGAGAAGCACCAGGACCGACAGAGCAGCAGATCAGCACTAACTGACTGACTGTGATTTTGTTTGCGCGTCATCGTCATTATTATCCTCCTCATTGTGGATCACTTTACAGAAGTGTGGCTGTTGTTCCGCTGGTGCATGTGCCACCATTCCCCTTGCAGGGGCAGGTGTGAGTGTTGAACCATCACTCACTCTGGAGGTGAGCGTTCTCCCGCTGGTGTGCAGGTTCCACAGCACGGCGTGGAACAGGCACTGCAGAACCGCCTGGATTACCTTCACACAGAAGTACAAGCACAGTAGGATTAGGCCTCACACTTACAGAACAGGTATTCTTGTAAGATAAACCAAATAGTCACAAATTGTACCAAAGGCATCTTTCATTCATTCTTTCCCATAAATACAGACACACAAACAGATACACGCACACATACAAACCAAATTTGTAGCAGGATTGTAATTCTTTGCCTAATGCTGCCATCTGTTGGCAGTATTTAATAACATATTTCTGCTATCTCCCTGCTTTGCTTTCTACAAAAAAACACCTGTTTTAACAGCCCTGAATCATGTAAAGCAAAGAGTATTGGACTCTTAATGATTGCATCGTGTTGACCGGAAGATGGTCTGTATATTTGTAGAGGGGGTTCTGCACCTCAGAAGGAACTCCACCCTGCAGGCACCCCACGGACAGCAGAGGGGACAGGTGCTCAAACAGGTCCCACTGCGACAGGTCGTGGCAACTGATCACACACACACCCCCAAACACACACACACACACACACACAAATACACACACAAATACACGTGCAACATATGGGTTGAGAATCTTGGTCGCCGAGAAAACATGGATGAAGAGGTTGCAGCAGTTCAACAGGGAATAACAGTTGTCTTACTTGTAAAACGCTCTGAGCTTCCTCAGCGTGGACAACATTTCTCCGGTTTGGTCATTGTCGGCACAGAAGGTGTCTCCCTACGAAAACAGTTGTGCAAGCGAAGGCAGGTGAGTAGAAGTGTGCTGGCGAGGTTTCAGGCCTTCTTGATATTATTATATTTCATTTGTTGTAAGGTTGGATGAACACTTGAAAAGTGTTCATCCAAACCGAAAAGGTACCTAAAACACACCAACTGAGCGGATATTTGGAAACCTGCGTCGAACACACGCACGCACACGCACCACGCACGCACGCACGCACGCACGCACGCACGCACGCACGCACGCACGCACGCACGCACGCACGCACGCACGCACGCACACACACACACACACCTTTAGGCCGACCCCCAGCTGTGAGATCAGTCTGGCCTTCCAGCGTTGGACCAAGGCGTCCCGGGCAGAGTGGGCGGCGGGGTGCCAGGCCGTGTCCTCCCTACACAGGCACAGGAAGGCCCGGGACACCGCCTCCAGCACGGCGGGGGGTCCGGAGGGGTGGTCCACCACGGCCCCCATCTCTCTGATCAGCTCCTCTGAGGCTGCCTGGAGAACAGTAGCCAGGCGTCACGGGCTCACACACACATTCCCCTGCAGCTGTTGCTGTCATTGAGACATTTCATAAATACTGTTGTGACTCATTCGTAGTGCTGGATCCTAACCCCGTGATGTGAGTGGTGTGTTTATGAGAGAGGGGAGAGGGACGTGTGGGTAAGGACCTGTGTGTTCTCTGCTGCAAGGCACTCAGGGACGAAGAACTGGGGAATCTTCATCAGGGAGGCTATTGTGTCCCAGCGGCCTGCAAACTGAGCCACACACCATCGTCATCGTCGTCATCATCGTCATCGTCATCGTCATCATCATCATCATCATCATCATCATCATCCTCATCATCATCAACATCATCACTGTAAACATAAATATAATAATAATCAATACATAGATGGATACCTTTGACAGCAGCTTGGGAAGCGTGGTCAGGAATTGCTGGGTGAGTTTAGCGCAGTCGTCCGACTGGGTCTTTCTCTCCTTGGCATTCGAGATCTAGAAGGATTTTGATAACGGATCATCAAATGATAACCTAACAACCTGAAGGTTAATTAATTGAACTATTAATTAAGCAAAAGTCCATGCAGTAATAAGGATTATTGTATAGCATAAGCAGAGGTGTTAGAATTAGGGTTAGGGGTATTGGGTTACTAACCCTAACCCTATTAAATAATGTATAGATTAATACCTTAGTTAACATGAACACAATTAGAAAATGATAACTCGACAATTAGTTGACTGTTAATTAACCTTTAGTTAGCGCTTATTATTGCATTCGCTAATGTTAATGAATTGTTGATTGATTGAGAGATCTAGAGAGATCCCAGATTGTAGAGTGATGATTGTTGTTATTATTATGATGATATATTAGTAGTGTTACTATATGACCTTTTTTCCTCCGCTCCTGCCCACCAGTGAAGGTCCCTCAGCGGCCTGACGCACCGACGCCACCAGCACCTCCACCACGACCGCCTGCTCTGCCTCTGTCAGACCTACACACACACACGCGCGCGCGCGCACACGCACGCACACGCACACGCACACGCACACACTCACACTCACACTCACACACGCACACACACACACACACACATGCACACACATACACACACACACACACACACACACACACACACACACACACACACACACACACACAACACACACACACACACACACACACACACACACACACACACACACACACACACACACACACTCACATACACATGCATGCCATGCACACACACGCAGGCTTGAACACACACACACACACACGCAGGCATGAACACACACACACACAAACACATACACACATACACATACACTCACACATGCATGCACACACACACAGTGTGATCATTTATATTCTGAACTTTAAGGTTCAAGTTGAAGTGGTTTTTTAATTTGTGTTGCTGTTCTGTGGACTTCACGTGGATTTGTCACGGCACATATCAACTTCGATTCACACATTAACTAATGAACAAAAATTCATCACTCTTACTGGTTAGCATCCAATTTCAATTACACACACACGCACACACACACACACACACACACACACACCACAGCACCACACACAGCACGCACACACACACACCACACACCCCCCCCCCCCCAGGTGAGGCGGACCTGTGCACTGCGGAGGTGGCTCCTGCAGCAGTATGAGGGTGAGCGTGGGCCAGTCTTTGAGCAGGTCCCCAGCACAGTCCCACAGACCGTCCACCAGGTACACCACATGCTTATGGAGCTGTGAACGCACGACGGACACCACCATTAAAAAAAACACATCCTGGGTGAGCCCGCCTTCATCCAACACGTTCGAGCCAATCCCGTCTCCGGGAAGACTTCATCAATTGAAACAACGACAGGAAATTTGTGGTTTTTTTTCCCTCTGTCCCTCTCACCTCACCTCAGACTGCATGTAGAAGGTCAACAGGGCCCGGAGCCTGACCAGGGTCCGCTCGGCGTGCACGTCCTGCCCACGCGCATCCCCCTCGCCCGCCCCCTCCTGACCTTCAGACCCGGGGTCGGGGACATTGAGCAGCCTGCGGGACAAACAGCCCCTCACACGTCAGGGCGGCGAGGCCAGAGTTGAGCCTCTCTGTTTGAGATTGATTTTGAGGTTGTTTTCCACAGTAGACCCACATGGGGTGCAGCGGTTTACCTCGAGTAAAGCAGTTCCCCCGCCAGGGACGCCAGGGGCCGCTGTGAGGAGAAGACAAACCGATACAGCTGCTGGTAGTCTTCCTCTTCCAGCACTTCCTCGCACGACCTGGGGGCCGGAGCACAAGTAGAGCAGGGACGTGGAGAACACGCACAACCAGGGGGGTGGAGGATGGAGGAGGGTGAGGAGGGGGTGGATGAGGGGTGTGATGGGGGGATGAGGGAGGATGGGGGGGTAGGGAATAGGGGGGGGGGGGGGGGCTGGAGGTATGTTCACTCACTTGGAAATGAGAATGAGGAGCTTCATAGCCTGCAGCGCTACTTCGTTGTCCCTGTCCAGCGTCATGGAGATGAGCCTGTCCTGAAAGGCAATTCAATGCAACTTTATCGGTAAAGCAGATTTCATACATAATGTTTTGGTGGAAGGTGCTTGACAACGTAAACATACAATAAAATATAATAAAAAATGAATACAATGATCAAATATCATAAGTGCAATAAAATAATGAATATGAATATCAAAAGAAGGGAAATAAAGGGATTCATCAAGTAAACCAAAGAGTGATGAAATAAAATAAGGCCTTCATAAAATGATAAAAACTAACCCTTCGTTAAAGTGAGGAAAAATGTGCTCGGAATTGTCTGTTAAAGTAGAGCTTATAAGTATATTAGGAGAGGGCAGCCTCCCCATTTGTGTGAGTTTTGGGTATAGTGAAGATATAATACGTGACGTCAGTCCACAAAAGGTGTTGTCCTCACTTTGAAGCGGCTGGTGAACAGGTCTAGTTTGGTCAGCAGAAGAGGGTCTCCGTACAGACCCTGCAGGCCCAGCACACACTTGAGACGCACTTCTGGTACCTGGAGGCAACACACAGATCATGGTGGACAGTACAGTGAGTCTGCAGTACAGTGAGTACAGTTGTATGACCTATAGCATCGCTCACGCTCCGGGAAGTGTCTAAGTATACCACAGCTTGAGTCATGGCGTGTCAGGGTTTTACATGGGTTGCGTTTACCTTATCGTGCATCATCCAGCCTATGTATTTGAGGTAGCTGTCGGTGAGAAATGCAGTGCTGTAGAGCTTCATCCACAAACACAGTTCCTCTGTACACATGGAGCGGATCTCTGGCAGCACGTCCCTGTAGACGCACACGCGTACACACACACACACACACACACACACACACACACACACACACACACACACACACACACACACACACACACACACACACACACACACACACACAGTCAGTGACATGTGCGGCTTGCTCAAAGTGCAAAACGATGGCGGCGACAGAGTGCCTTGCGATGGGGATCCAGAAAGGGGTTCACCGGTATCTCTTGAGGAACACTCCTTTGAAGATGGTGTCCATGATGCTCTCTATCTCCAACCTTTTCTCCTGCAGCTGTAAGAGGACGACAGTGAAGGCCCTTCTACCACATCCAATGCATTTCTAAATCTTTCCCTTTTCCTACATTTTTCGGTAATATATAAAATCATGATATCCGCTTTGAATTTAAAATTCGCAAGGGACAGAAAGGTGTGTTGCACTAGTACGCAAGTCGAAGTATCATGTACCCATATCTCTATAGCGTATTTGCTATTTTGTGGTGCTTTGTAGGGCAAACAACAAACAAACTAACTAACTAAACAGCTTAAGCAAAGTGATCGTGTGATAATTTTCTCCACACACACACACACACACACACACACACACACACACACACACACACACACACACACACACACACACACACACACACACACACATACACACATCCACAGTCAAAGACAGGCACACACACACACACACACACACACACACACACACACACACACACACACACACACACACACACACACACACACACACACACACACACACACACACACACACACACACACACACACACACACACACAGGCACCTCAGCAATCTTCTTCTTCATCCTGTCCAGTCGGGGGCTGCCCTGCCTCCCGGAGGTCTTCCTCCTCTCCACGCCGTGCAGCTTCTGGGAGTTGTCCATCGCTGTGCTCAGGCTCAGCGCCACGGCAACCAGGGCGCTCAGAATCTTCACAGCTACGAGGAGGAGGACCAGATCAGAGACAGACCATCAATGGAATGCATGGGGTTTCATTCAGAGTGGATGTGTGTGTGTGTGTGTGTGTGTGTGTGTGTGTGTGTGTGTGTGTGTGTGTGTGTGTGTGTGTGTGTGTGTGTGTGTGTGTGTGTGTGTGTGTGTGTGTGTGTGTGTGTGTGTGTGTGTGTGTGTGTGTGTGTGCATGTGTGTGTTTGAGGGCCCTCCGAGTTGTAATCATTTTAATAATAACAATCATGAAACCAAAGACATGTTACTTGACATGTTGTCAATGTAGGAGTTGAAGGTTTTTGCTTTTCTTAGGTGACTTTTAACGGTGTCTGTCTAGTTGGTTCCTCTTGAGCACCTGGTCAATAATGGTTCGTGATTATTGATTGATGATTCGTTATTACGATGACGATTCACATTATCACAATCCCAGTGAGGGACTCTACCTGCCAGTGTGCAGGTGTGTCTGAAGGCCCGCACGCAGGAGTCGGAGAGCTCCGTGAGCAGGGACACCAGGGCGTTCATCAGGTAGCCGTCGAACACGACGCGGTGCTGACACTGGGACACCAATACCGACACAAAGTCACCGAACTCAGAGTGGAACCAGCGGCCGTACGGACCCGACTGGATCAGAGGGTACTCAGCGCAGTCCTGCAGCAGAGAGAGGTGGAGGTCATCTGATCATCAGAGACAAATCAAAACAGTTTAAGGCTTTTTGGAACAAAGTGAGAATTTTCCTATAACAAATACATGGATCTTTATGTATCACTGCATGGCGTTTGATAATACTTTGCGTGCAAATACGTTGCAAAATGTATTTATTCTTATTCAAAACTTTCTGTTCAGTGAATGATTTTTGTGAAACAGACATGAAAACATGTTTACAGATTACAGTCCTTGTTTGGCTAAAATAGTACAACAAAAATTTTAAAAAAAAATGAATGAAGGTACAGACCATGTCCATAGGCCAGGTGACTGTTAGGATCCAGGGGAACGCCATGAACCTCTTATATTGCAGACCAGATTCCTGGTACAAACACACACACACACACACACACACACACACACACACACACACACACACACACACACACACACACACACACACCACACACACACACACACACACACACACACACACACACGGCACACACACACACACACCAACACACACCCAACCGGCAAAGCAGCTTCAATTAGAATCAGCAGATACAATACTGCATGAGAGGAACCCATAAGAAAAGAGTTCTCTCACCTCATCCACCTTCTCCACCATCTTGCTCAAGATGTCACCGCAGTCCTGAACCCGGTTACTCTGACACATCTCGGCTGTGACCACCCCTGTAAACAGACAGGAGAAGTGACCCATGCCAATAGCTATGTGTGTATGCGTGTGTGTAGCGCGTGTGTGTGTGTGTGTGTGTGTGTGTGTGTGTGTGTGTGTGTGTGTGGTGGTGTGGTGTGTTGTGTGTGTGTGTGTGTGTGTGTTGTGTTGCTGTGTGTGTTGTGTGTGTTGCATGTGTGTCATGCTGTGCATGTGTGTGCATTCGGTTGTGTGCATGTGTGCTGTGTGTGTGTGTGTGTGTGTGTGTGTGTGGTGTGTGTGTGTGTGTGTGTGTGTGTGTGTGTGTGTGTGTGTGTGTGTGTGTGTGTGTGTGTGTGTGTGTGTGTGTGCTTGCCTTTGCACCCGGAGCACTGAATGAAAAAGCTGATGAGATCTAAGAGGGCCGAGTCCCTGTCCATCGCATAAGTCTCGATCCAATCACCAATCACCGTCTGTGTGGAGAACCACACCACCAGAGGTCCTTCATTCTCCCCCCAGTGTCGCAGGACTAAATCAAATGCGCACAACCAGTAAATGTGCATCTCCATTGCAAAAAAGGTTAGTTATTAAGTGCTTTCAGGAATAAGAAAACGTTTTAAACCAGATCATAGGGAGTCGGAGAATAAGGTGGCTAGGAGTGTCCAAACCCAGCAGCGGTTTACAGTACATCTCACCTGCATGGCGCCCCGTCCCATGGTGACCACCTCAAACAGGCTGACGGCCTGCACACGGCCCCGCCTCCCCCCACCGCCACCTGCTCTTCCTGGGCTGCCCGGGCTCGTCTTACCCCGGGCTTGCGCTGTGTTCTCAGAGCACATTCGGGGCCTTTTCTTCCCTCTCTGTGGGTTACATGGATATCCATATGGGTGGGAGTGGTCAATCTGGGTTCAAAACCCAATGGCTGCAGTCTACCTGGAGGCATCATTGAGCAAGACGCCCCTCAATAACTTGGATCCGGATTGTGTTGTGAGTCGCTTTAGATCAGATTCATGCAATCATAATGGTAGTACACAGACCCGTACGAAAATGCTTCTGAACATCTCTACATGTCTACAATATCTCTCCTGTTAAGCAGAACATCAAATCATTCCACATAATATTACTGTTGTGGGTTATATAATGCCTCACTGTAATGGAAAGTCCTAATTGGATGCTGAACTTGGTACATTTGGTCACTCTTCTTTGGGCATATCCACACAGGAGAGCCCTCACTTACCGCACTTTTCCGTCTGTTTTCGTTTCCAGATTCATCCCCTGAATGGCTGACCGCTCCAGCTGAATGAATTGCATAATTCTCACTAGAATTAAACAATAAATCATCTCTTGAAATAACCAAAGAGGCAGAAACACAATAGTATTCATAGAATATATTGCACATCATAAGGACATCAATAATCCTTACTTTTGCTTGAGTGGCCTGGAGGTAGGTGTTGATGGATCTGGGATCATTGCTGGCTCAATCTTCTATTTCTTGTTAGCTCATTTTACACAAGCACGGATTAAATCAATGTTTGGTCACGGCCTAAAAAAAAGAATAAATCAATAATGACAATAATGTCTGAGGCAGCCTAAGCATTTTTTGTTTTGATATTTGTGAAATATATAAATACATTAAAAAAACGTATGTCATAATTCAAAAAAGTAATTGAAAATAAGTTATCCAAAAAAAGTAATCAACAAAGATTATTCCAAAAAATACTATATTTCTCTAATATAGGCCTAATCCAAAAAATAAATCTATCTACCTTTAACACTAAACACATTTTTCAAGTATTTGTTTTGAAACCTTCTATTAACATAATAGATGAGATTCGGTCGATGCAATTAAGTGTGATGAGAGTGGAACTTGAACTACTCAGGCCCTTTGGCAGTGTTACTGCTAAGCAGTACCAGCTGAACTGGGCCACCAGTAAAAGAGGAACACACACAGCCAGCCGGTTCTTTTTTAACTCATAGAGTATAACCAGTAAAAGAGGAACACACACAGCCAGCCGGTTCTTTTTTAACTCATAGAGTATAACCAGTAAAAGAGGAACACACACAGCCAGCCGGTTCTTTTTTAACTCAGAGAGTAGGCTATAGTCCAAAAAGGAATCCAAAAAAGTGTTAAAAATGTAATATACACCTTCAATGCTTAATAACTTTTTTTTTTACAAGTGTTTGGTTTCAACCTAGCCTACTTTAGTATTAATGTAACATATAGGCCTACGAGTGGTTGAGGCTTTTTAGTGTCAAATAGAGACTGGGAACCAAACGACTGACCTTGGCAGTGTTGATTCTGGGGGGGAAACCACAAAATCGTTTTGGATTATAATAGGGAAACATAGGGGAAACTGTGTGTGTTTTACTTATGTTCAAATTGGTACCTTCTAGCTCAACACTGCCAAGGTCAGTTGTTCCATTCCCGCTGTCTTGACTTTAGGACACTTAAAAATAACCGCCCAAACTCGTGTGTAACATTAATAAACATTAACAAAAAGTATCCCATAGTGCGTAATTTGTGTGTGTGTGTGTGTGTGTGTGTGTGTGTGTGTGTGTGTGTGTGTGTGTGTGTGTGTGTGTGTGTGTGTGTGTGTGTGTGTGTGTGTGTGTGTGTGTGTGTGTGTGTGTGTGTGTGTGTGTATGATGAGGGGACACCTCATTCTCAAATGTAATCTTTCAAGGCTCTCCCCTTGTGTGAATAAACGATGGGCGGGTCGGTGAAATTAGTTTACGGATATTGATACATTATGAACAGTAACTGCTTTAAAACGGCTCGAATTACACATGGATGCATTTCCATTGCTTGCTTTCTGGATTGTGTTGTTTGTTGGTTAATTATTGACGTTATTATTGTTAGCATAACAGTTACAACGATGTTTCCGGGAGGGCAAAAACTCCTGATCAGGATTGGCTGAATCTGGAGTTAAATGAAGAAGCGCTGGATGTGATTGGTTTTAACGGACATCATTCCGTCTCGGTGCCGCCTCCTGCTGGCCTGTTACTGTTTCCTTCAGCGTTGACAGATATTAAGAAGCAACCTTCAGTGCTCCAGACATTTTTTCAATGGAACAAGAATTATGGCCTCCAGAAATGTAAATAGCAAGTAAGTTATTGATCATCCACCCGAAGAACTCTGTCTCGTTCTGTAATTCCCGTTGCCACTGTGGAACAGTAATATGCGTATGCTTCGTATTTGCCTGCTCAATATCAAACATAAGAAACCTATCCCAACCGAAGACATATCACATTAAAGCCGGGTGCCTTACCATAAGGGTTCACATTGACTTTGTTTTCATTGCTTTCATAGAAGAATTCCAGTGTTGTTGCTTCGTCTCCTTTAGGATTTAAAGGGACACACACGAGCATGCATCGCGCTCACGTCACGTAAATCTGGATTTGAAGATGGAAAGAGTGACGGGTCCAGGATTAATTTCACTGTGAGTGAAATTATTGTGTGTGTGTGTGTGTGTGTGTGTGTGTGTGTGTGTGTGTGTGTGTGTGTGTGTGTGTGTGTGTGTGTGTGTGTGTGTGTGTGTGTGTGTGTGTGTGTGTGTGTGTGTGTGTGTGCTTGTGTGCATCAAATATATATTATATATATATTATGTATCCTGCAATAAAAGTGTGTTGTGTGTAAGGTTGGGTTTGCATGTGTTTGTTAGGTCTTTTTATTTTAATTTTTATGGAGGAATATGTGAAAGTCAAATTTGTTTACATGCGTACAGGTATGTGATTGTTGAGATCGACAGACATTCAGATAGGCATTGCAATGCTTCCATTTTGATTTTATTATATTTAAAACATTGAAATGTGCTAGCAGTTCAGGAACAAAACATCAAATACCGGATGCTTTTCATTCCCACACAGATCACCTGAATCGCCTTGGCCTAATATGGGCCGCAATAGAACAACAATATACAAACCTCAGTTGCTGTGGAAACTAAGCATACTGTCCCGTCTATCTTTTTCTTTCTATGCTGTCTAATTTAATCACATAGCACCTTGATTCACATTGTCGTTTTGGATTTACAGTCAGATCAGCGGTACGTTTGTGGAGTGGTCCTATAGGGGGGGGTTTATTTCGGGGCTCCTAGTGGGGGGACAGGGACCCTTTGTTGGGTCAGGAGCTGGGAGATGAAGCTCATGGCCGGGCTCAGGCCATCCGTCAGGTCCTCTGGGAGCGCCGACATCACCAGCGCGATCCTCTCTGTGATCTTCAGTATCCTACACGGGGACGAGAACAGAACAAATATGATGACAGATTACAAAAACGTAAGAGAAGCACAAATATGTTTTACCACTATTTACTGTAGGTTTGTTGCCTTAATACAAACTGACTGGCAGTGAATTCAGATACATGTCATTAAGAAGCATGGAAGGGGGTCGTGACCTGCAAATGCTTCCAGGTATGCTGCGGATCGAACCCATACCTTTTGGCTAGGAGACGAACACCCTATAGCCGCTATACTGTCCAGCCTTTGATCAAATATGCTTTCTCTTCTCATTTTTTATCTATTCATGTTCAAACAAACGCTGGCGGGGTTAAGGAGATGTATTTTCTTACCAGTTCACGTAGTTAGCAGCCAGCTGAGGTTCCTGCCTGGAGACGTCCTCTGTCACCAGGGACAATTTCATCTGTTTGAAGTTGGCCTCGATATCTTTCTTTATCTCAGCCAAGCAGCGCATCCCTCGGAAGGAGCCGATCACTTGCTGCAGAAGGGACGGAAGTATTGCAGACGAAGGGAAACCATAAAACACACAAGACAGATTAACCCCAGGGGATGTGTGACAGGGAAACCGCACCGCAAGCTAGAATGATATAACACTAAAATAGAGGCAAAAGTCTGACATGGGACGAGATGACTGGTGCTCACATAGAGGACAGAGAGCTGGTGGGCGATGTATTTGTGGCTGCCCAGATGCCTGACGTCCTCCTCTAGTTGTTGGCTCAGGACAAGAAGCTGGTTCAGTTTGGCAAGGTGAGAGAAGTACTCTGCAACACATAGCCACTTGTGGTTAACTGTTGAAATATGTCCTGCTTCACAGTGTGATTTTTCTCTTCCTCGTCACTACATATTTTAGTTATACATCCGAAAAATGTGTATATATATATTATATATATTACATATATATTATATATATATGGTATGATATATATATATATATTTTATAGATATATATTATATATATATTACATAATATTAACCCAATAACCACAAGGGCTGCAAATTATATACCGTACATCATTAGATATAAAGCAATGAAATCTCAATTATATGTTGAGATAGGGAAAACCCACAAACTGATTGACTATGATATCTGCTCTGCAAGCGATATCCTCATGGATTACTCTAATGTAGTCAAAAAATCCAACCTGTATTATTTTATGGGGAAACGGGGAAAATACACCAAATGATGGCCAGGATATCCGCTCTGCAAGTGATAAAATTTATCTCAGTTGAATTGGGCCTGGTCATTTTGGCCCAACAGTAGAATCAGGTGCATTTGTGACAGTTCACGCTTGGAGGAATACTCCACTTCCATAATCTGAAGTAGGCCACCACTAACCTTCCATGGGGGGCTTCTCCAGCATGCCCACAGCACTGCCCTGGATGAGGTAGACCTCCACCCGAGGGAACATCCCAGACAGGCCCACCATGTCCAGGTAGTCCTTGGGAAACATGGAGTAAGACCGGTTTGTCATTTCACAGCAATTGCATTTCCTTCATCACTTTCTTTCATCAGCATCAGCTTCATCGTCATATTCAAACGGGTAATCAGACACTACTGTGTTTATTTTTGTTGGTATTTCCACATAAAAACAAATATATTGATTAATGCCATTTTGTTTTTACATTATTGGAGAGCACCCAAAATCCTGTGGTGCTGCTCTCTCCCCAACTACTTTCTGACCTGAACCTTTTGAGAACAATATTTTCGGAGATGGAAATTATTATACATTGATAAGTGTGTAGCTTTGGTGGCCTGCTGGCCCTTTTTTTAACATAACTTAATGATTAAGAATGTAAGAACATTGTAAGAAAAGCTTACTGTGGTTCACCATTTTGGCCAATAGGATTTCTAAGGTTTTCGACCTGTGCTTCACTTACCCATTTTGCTATTGTTATTACATCGTGGGCTGAGACAAGCAGAAAGTGTTTATTTACACTTGAAATAGCAAATAGTAGTAGAGAAAACAAACCTCTAATTGTGGCATTGGCTTTGGTAGATGCTCAAGGCACTGCAGCATCTGGTCTAAGATCTCAGCTCCTACGGTGGACGATATCACATAAGAAGATATAACATTGTACTACTGGTTAATTGTTGGTGCTCTTGCATGTTGCTTAATGTATAGATGGAATCCATCTTCATTTTCAATGAATATCACCTTGGATCTGGAAGGTGTCCGATTCCTCTGGGCTACAGTCTTGACTCAATTGCTCGTGGAACTTGCAGGAAAGATAATAAAAACAACAAACATGCTATGAAGAGGATCAATAAAACTCCAAGAAGACGTTCCCTTGATGTTGGATGTCTACATACTACAGCCGTAGTCCACTCTCTCACACACAGAGCAAATCCATTCTGAAACACAACCCCTGACCCCATATGCATCCCTCCAACTACAGGGACATTACAATTATTTTCTCAGCATCCAAAAAGCAGTGTTGACATATACCTGCTGAACCTGAGCCCGGACGAGAAGGTCCAGCTGTCCACACAGGCACAACATCTCCAAGCCCACCTGCTCAGAACTCAGATGAGTAGGGCTCAGAGGTCTTCTCACCTGCAGCTTCACTGTCAACAGGTAAGACAGAATACCGACCTGTCAACCATCATCGTTAATATATGTATATTATAAATATATAATATATGTATTTTTTCATCACAGGCACTTTCCCCGTCAGAGATCATGCGATTGTTATGAGTAACAGTGGGGTATATGACGAGGAAGAATCTCATTGTCTTAAGTCTATATGGGAGGAGTAGGTCACCGAGGAAGAATCATTTTCGTTCAGACAGCGCATATATGCATGCATACATATTTAACAAATTCCTGCGCTACAATGATCTCTGTCAATGCTACAAATACTTGTTACATTAGTATCTCGCTGCGATAGAAACAATATTCGGTAGGATTTGAGACTTACCTTTAAAATTGTCATGATAAACGCACGGATGACAGAGCGGCTCGGTGTTGCTTACTGCCATATCCAACTAAACTGACAATAGCGTCCTTGACACTTAGGAATCCATTCCAAATAACCAAAGAGTAGAAAATGCACAGACGAATACAAAAACAGTCAAAGTTTTCATTGTAACCATCTTATCAGAAAACATTACTCCACGCCAGGGGTGCATTCGAGAGACTTACACATTGAACCGGTGCGAACGAATGCGAATAAACGGTTGTTTTGTACGCAAGGCAACCATTTCCACTCTTGCTGTCAAATTAGCTTATACATAGGCGCAAAAGCGGGTGATAACAATGTATCATGCATGCAAGGTTGTTCAAGCTCGACGAAATCCGAACATCAAAGCCCACGCCCTTTACAACCTCGGATTTTCAGTCTTGAACGGCGCTTTAGATCGGAGACCGGGGCGACCGGCATCCTCAATGCATGATGTCATGTTTTGGGGCTCACTGAATCACCCGGTGGGACGACGCACTGTCTCGCATCCACATTTGCCGACAGGTGACTTTACACCAGCTGTTAGCCTGTTAGTTGGTATTTTAAATCTAAATGATGGAACCAGACACACCCGTCCTACGATTCATTTATTAAATAGTAAACAAAAGCAGACAAGAGGTCTCACATAGATTCTTCCTTCAAGTTCTCTAGAGCGGTCTTAAATTACAGCTAGTGTATAAAGTTTGTCACAGTTTTACATTATTTAAAGTGACAGCTCAAAATGAAAAAAGACAGACGTCTTGACATAGTAAAGGGAGGAAAAGACATTTAAATAGTGTGCTAAGAAAAGATATATCTCCAGTATTGACCTGGCATTATGTAAAAAATGAAGACAATCTGTAGCAAAAATCCAACTCAACTGTGCAGCAAAGTCAAATATACAACAATGTACATCTTTTGGTATACAACCATATTTTCAATAATATTTAGAAGTGCACCTGAAATAAAAAAGCAAACAGATATCTTTTTAAATTCTTTTCCATAAAATGCCCACTCCTTCAAGGCACATCACCATGACAGTCGCCAGTTTTTCAGGAAACCAACAGCATTCTCCATAAGTAACTCTGTTTTTAGTATTAGAAGCTGTACATTAGCATTGGCAGGAGCAGAGAGAGTAGATATGTTGCATTTTGACATCTTGAGGCGAAGGGATAATCCTCTCCTTGGTACAGTTCGGTGACAGGCAGGGCGATCCGTTGTCAGTGTTAGAACTCGTTCCATCCAGTTGGGGCCCTGGGAGTTGTGGATCACTGCAGAGGAGGCTGTTACCACTAACGGCCACCAGGGGGCAGAGCGAGGTTGGCCATCAGCTCGTGGACAGAGGCGAATATCGTGCACTCGCCTGCGGAGGAAAGACAATAAAAACACAGACATGATCAAAACTCAAACTCAATCACATTGTGGAAATAAATAGACTTCAATAGAGCGTTACTAAACTGTTGTACTTTACTAACTGTACCATGCCGTAAGTATCGTTCACGTTTAACTTCATTTTGTGTGCATTAAACAATCAAAGTCGGCCATTAAATATCCAGCGGTTTTCCTCTTTCCGTCTCCAGCCAGTGAGATATTCCCTTATGAGCGGCGGCGGCGGTCGCTTCCCCCGGCCGTGCGTGCGTCGCCTCACCCTGTCGCGCCGGGTGCAGCTCGTTGAACCTCCGCAGGATGTTGGACACGGTGAGCGCGGCGGCGCCCGACGAGCTGTGCTGCCGGGGGATGTCGGCCTGCTGGGTGAGCCCCGTGGCCATGTCGTACACGATGGGCACGATGATGCTCAGAGGGTCCTGGGGCACCGGCACCCGCTGGGTCAGCTGGAGCTGTGGGTGGGGGAAGAGGGGGGAGGGTGGGGGACAGTGAGCGTACGTGAACACAACACAAGACAAATTTTTTGGATTTGTGTGGGAAAGGAGGTTGGGGGGAAATGGGGTTTGGAAATGGGACCCCAGAGAAGACGGTTATGGTTAAGTGGTGTAGTGTGGAAGATGAAATACGTTTGGTTCAGAAGACATATAGCAAATTAATATTAAACCATGGATGGATTAACATCGAGTGTGGGGATTTTTGAAGGTGTTCAAAAAATGAAAATATAGGGGTAAAATAGGAAGGAATATATTTGTAGTCATCCTAAACAAGTTAAGTAAAGAATTCACAGAATACCAAATCATTTAATGTATTAATAGCAAAGATGGAAACCGAAAACTCGGGTCGGGTCCCATGCTGTGCATCAGCGAGAAATACACTATTTTGAACGTCGCACAGACAGCCCCTGTTGCTGTGACTTCCTTTAGCGGTAGCTCTGTAGTCGAGGATACTTTCCTAAAAAGCTGTGTATGAGCGTCATCCTGTATGGGAAACCTTCCTTTGTGTCGGTAATCCTGCCTTCCTAACGTCCCTCGTACTCTTTGCGACAAACAAAAAATTGATCTGGCAAGCCAACCCACGTATGGCATCAAAGAAGTCGAGTTTTGGTCTGAATAAAAAAAAAAAAGAGGCCGTCTGCAGAGAGGGTCTGAGGAGTCGGAGTGAGACTGGGGACGGCGTCAGCGGTGTGAGACGGAATAATGTCATGAATAAGTGATGAGGCGGGCTGGGCCGTCGGGGACTCACAAAGAAGAGCATCTTGGACTTGAGCACCACGGCGATGGTACCCGGGGGGGCAATGGGCGGCGCGCTGGGCGGGATCGTCAGACAGAACTGGACGTTCCAGTTCAGCTGGGCCGCCTGGTCCGGGAACTGAGGCCCCACACACACACACACACACACACACACACACACACACACACACACACACACACACACACACAACACACACACACACACACACACACACACACACACACACACACACACAGGGTTAGGTCCTTGAAGCATACAATGTATTAATCGCCCGGGACGTGTTATCAACCACACTAAGAATTTAAATGATTCATCGACTCAAAGCTGCCATCTTTATAGTCCGTTTGGATCGGGTAGTGATGGTGGCCACTTGCCTCCCACTCTGCCCCATGTTTTCCAGTGCACCGGCCGGGTACTAAACACCACCCACTCACCAGCTCCAGCTTCATGATGCGCACGCAGTCTCTTAGGATGTTGGTGGGGGCTCCCAGTAACTTGGTGAAGGCGTTCAGCGTGTTGTACTTGAAGGGAGGTCCAGCCACCTACACAACACAGGGAATATGCAATTATAATCAAAACGAGAAACCTGTGGATTTGTGTGCGAACGTTTCTTGACCATGACCGAATGAAACACACACATTGTCCATATTTCTTTGATTTCTGTGAATTCAGTGATGATGACGATGACTGTCCGAATTGTCCTTTTCTCTCATTGTCGCCAACTAGTGGTTCAATAAAGCAGCACAATGATATTGTTTTTGTGGACCAGACCTAACCCACTAACCTAAATCATCGAGTAAACACCACTCGCCCCCTACTCTTCCCCTGGCCCAAAATATATGAATGGACTAGTTCTGAAATCATTCAACAAAGTGTGGGAGAACTGACCCAGGCTAATGAGACAATTCTTATCTTCTATGACTCTGAATAGATTCAAAGCTATAATGTAATTATATCCGATTTGGTCTTTCCTTTGTGTGTTAACATGATAGCGTTCAGTTGATATCACTTTTTCAAATATAAAAACAACATAATTTTATATACACTTTACTGTGCTTTCATGCCATAGTTTACCACACTGCGCACACATCTTAGCACACAGCGGATTGGACTAGATCCGCAAATTAGAACCCCAAAGTACTGAGCCGAGTAATCGGGAATGATTCGATTAACTTCAAACTCGAGAATCAATATTGAATCGAATCATGACCGCTGAAGAATCGAATTAGAATCAGATTGTGCGTCAGCGAAATATTCCCACCCCAACGCCCCCGCCCGCCCTGTGCCTCTCTGTACCCGCGCCCTCCTGGCCCAGGGCACCTACCCGGGTCTCGAAGAACCTCTCAAGGACCTGCAGCTCCTCCTGGGACCAGGGACCCGGCGTTTTCGGGCGTGACCTTCAGCTGGAGGGTCTGGTAGTTCTTGGGGTTGAGCGCCACGCGGCACTTCAGCACCTCCGTCTTGAACATGATGACGCCGGGCTCATTGGAGTTCACGATGGACAGCTGCCACGGGGGGGGGGGGGGGGGGGGAGGGAGGAGATCAGGGACAAAGCGAAGGCAGAAAACTAAACTGATGGCACATGAAAAAGAAAAATGAAAACCAACACAGAATCTCAAAATAAAATGTTATCAGTGAGGCTCTAGAAATAGTTACTAAAAAAAAATACTAGGGTTTTCACACACACACACACACACACACACACACACACACACACACACACACACACACACACACACACACACACACACACACACACACACACACACACACACACACACACACACACACACACAAAAGCAAAGTAGGCCAAAATGAAAGCCCATTCAAAAAAATCCTATTTTAACCAGATGATGAAAAATGAATGAATATCATTTACAAATGTATTGCCCTTTCACAGGAAACTGTGTGCTGCATCACATGCTCTAACCATCACCCCCCTTGGCACAAAAACCCCACGTTGACTGTGAGTCCTAGAAAAGCACCACATAAATCAAATTCATTATCATTACTATCATCATCATCATCTGATGAAGACCATAAACCCCCAAACCCCATGCTCACGTTGGGCTCGCCCTGGATGATCCTCTGCAGGTGGCGCCGCATGATGACCGAGCCCAGGAACCTCTCCAGCGGCGAGCAGAGGTAGCTGCAGGCCAGGCCGGGCACCAGGCAGGGCGTGGGCGAGGGCAGCAGCAGCACATGGAGGGCACTGTGCGTGAGCACCGTGGGGATGGAGGCCGCCCATGGCCGCTGGGGCAGCTTGCGGGGCGGGGGCATGCTGCTGGGCATGACCTGGGAGCCTGAGAGCAGCACATCGCGCACGCACGCACACGCACACACACACACACACACACACACACACACACACACACACACACACACACACACACACACACAACACAGGATAGATAAAGAGCCACACACATTTACGTCACAGACACACGCTCAGATAGATAAAGAGCACAACATTTCGTCAAGAGCGCTTTCAAACACTTCAAAACACTGAAACACTCACTCGGTTTTTATGTTACGGTTTGGATTCGTAAAAGGCGCATTTGCCTTGTTATTGATAAATATGAGGTGTTGCCATGGTGCATCTAGGTCTCCAAGCTTCCAAAAGACACTCGTTTGTAATTTTGTTGGGTATTTTTCTTTATAGCGATGTTCCAAAGCTGTGTACTAGTTTCCCAACACTCTGGTCTTTCGATGATCAAATGTATTTCGATCGTAGTCTAAAGTGGCTGGACCCTGAACACTGTATGTGGTGGAGAGCAACAGGCCAACTAGCTTGTAGCAGCCCTGGCAATGTTATTCCAGTGTGGATGTTCTTCAGAAGTACACTGGGGCTCTCACCTGTCGCGGCCCGCGGGGAGTGCGGGTCGGGGATGGGCGAGTGCAGAGAGGGGTTCCCGGGGGACATGCCGTGGATGCGCGCCCCGGGAGAGGGCCCCGACACCTGGGGGGAGTTGGGCCACTGGCTCCTCTGGCTGGGAGACACCATGGCGTATGGAGAACTGGGATCCAGAGCTCCTGGGAAGACAACAGGCCGTCAGCCAGACATCCGCCAACTCCACCGCTACTTACTTCCAAACCGCTGCGGTGGTGCCAGACACGGGCATCGTCAAGCCTACCTAGAAGAGGTTTCCTCCACTGTGCTGCCTGACACCTAGCCCAGTACCCTGAGTAGAAGACTATTTGGGTCATTCAGTCCAGCCCCAGCCAGTGTCCTTGCCCAGCCCAGCTACAGACCAGCGGACAGCACCATGGCTGTTGGTCACTTTGTCACTTACCGTGGGGGCTGGCAAAGCTGGTCTGGCCCATCGCTATCCCCAAAGAGGAGGGAGACGGGGTGGGCCCAAAGGGAGAGGGGGCCCTCAGTGCTCCACTAGGGGAGCCCGAGGCATGGATTGGCCCTGCACACACACACACACACACACACACACACGCACACACACCACACAAACACACACACACGCACACAGAAAGGGCTTGTCAGACTTGAATGTCGACAAGTTCTCCACATCATGCACCGACATACAAACTTTCTTTTTACACACATACACGCACACACACACAACACACACACACACACACGCACACACAAGCTGGGCGGGAGGGGGCAGTGGTCTTTAGCTGGCGGGCTGAGACAGATGGACAGAGCCAGGCTAACTGCATGCATTTTCTATTGCTAGGCCATGGGGTGTGGATTGGATGATTGAATGATAAACAAATCACAAATAAATCACTTGGGCTTCCAAAATTAAAAAAGGCAATACAAACTTCAATGCTTGATCATTCATTTACCGCAGTTGATTCCATAGACAAAGACACATGTAAGAATTTGATATTGATCCATTGAAAACAAATGTAAAAAAAAAAAGCAAAAAAAGTGAAGTGATGTTGGCTGCCGAGTCACACATAAAGCACAAGGCAGCAGTGAATTGCACACACACACGCACACAGACACACACAGACACACACCCACGCACGTGCACACGCACACACACACTTGGCGAGCAGAAAGCCAGGCTACCTGGGGACTGCGTGGGCATCATGGAGGGCGACGGCGTGACGTTGGCGTGGTAGTTGGGCGGCGAGGTGAGCGGGGGGTACACGCCCCCGGCCGCGCCCCTCATGGGCGCCGACGCCTGCAGCTGGTTGATCATGTTGTCCATCAGGTCCCCGCTCACCGGCGAGGGCGGGTTGTCGTCCTCGTTGACCGAGCGCCGCCGCGCGTCCTGGGTGCTGTCCACGAACATGTTGAGGAACGTCTGCGAGGAGCCGGGGGAGAGGGGGAAAAGATGGACGGTTTGTTGAGAGGGGCGCCCCTGGTGGCTCACCGGGTAGAGCGCGTACCATATAGGCTCGGTCCTGACCCGGGTTCGAGTCCTGCCCGTGGTCAACTGCTGAATGTCCTCCCCTCTTATCTCCCATACCTTCCTCTCCATCTCACTCTATAATAAAGCATTCAAATGCAAAAATATGTTGTTTGTTATGTTTGTTTGTGAGGCGTTTGGCTCTGATCATCGTGTTCAATCATTTAAAAAAAAAAAGGGGCTGTAGCTAAGAGTTAAGAGATATTATTTGGGTGTCTTTTGATCGAAATGCCATAGCATTTGGTGAGATATTGGCGAGGGAAATGCCCTGTGAGAAGATCCGTTTCTAGTTGACTGCGCCTGCCTCTGTATTAGCCAATTTGGATGCTACAGCGCTCCCGGCTGATTTCTGATCAAAGCAGGGCATCTCTTCCCTGATTGGTTCAGGGAATCCATCTTGCCTGTCAATCACAGGTGTGAGACTGCAACACTGCTAAATAATAAGCGGATAAACTTAAGAGAGGAAGGGAGCAGAGAGGCCGGGGAGGTTTTTTGGGTTGTTTGATTTAAATATCCTGCTCTATCTTTACAGCCCTCGAGCCTCAACGACAGCTGCTGTAACGCTTCTTGAATTACACGTGGTCAAATTTGGATTCTTGTCTCAAACTAATGACACACATGGGTTTGGTGCAGTTAATTATTTCCCGGGGGAAATAAACCAGCCATCACAGCTACCCATGATAGTTGCAAAAAGGTGCTGGGATATTTGATCTAATCAGGGGTGTGGGAAAATAACTCAAGAGGCAAGTCACTGGGGGAAAGGCATCCCCAAATCAGCAAACTGAAGGACGTTAAAAAAAATGACTGACTCGGCAAAACCGTACGAGTCAGATTAAAAATATATAAATCCCATAATAGATCATTTCATTAACAAAATTCCCCGACCAATAAAACCCCAGACCCACAACGCAACTGAAAGCACCCGACTGGAAACACGAAACTGAAACCAACCAACTGAAACCGTCCGACTGACACCAACCGACTGAAACCAACCGACTGAAACCAACTAAACTGAAAACCACCGGTGCGGTCAACTGGCGCTACCTTGAGCCCTGGGGCGGGGTGGAAGCCCTCCACGATCTTGGTGTTGTCGAAGAGGCTGTAGGCGCCGTCGCGGATGGCCACCACGCCGCGGCTGCGGCAGTAGATGTCGATGCAGTACATGTTGCGGAAGGCCAGGCGGATGTGGGTGGGCGACTGGGGCAGGATGGAGAAGCACTGGTAGGCCGTGTTGGTGCGCTGGGTCAGCCCCAGCATGGGCACCGTGGGCAGCTTGTTGATGGCATTCAGCGGGGCCTGCGTGTCTGACAGCACCTGGGGGTGGGGGGGGAACACCCGTGGTGAAGTTTCGTTGCCAGTGAATAACTACTATCCACTAGAAAGAGTGTCAGTGTCTTTATTAATTCAACGCATACAGCTGTACCACCATTTTGTTTAGTGAAACTAAAAACAAAAAAAAAAGGACAACACGGTTGGTACATCTTGACATCACATGGCAATGACATCGCGATATTGTCTTTCCTTGTGCGTGACGTGGCAACCATAACGGTTTAATTCACCTCGGTAACGTTATTTTCACGTTGATCTAGGCCGTCACAGCACTCCACCGCCCTCTTGAGTCCTCTCAAAAGGACTAACCTAAATAAATCCCATGATGCACTCTTGACGTAGAGGCCCCAATAGAGAGACGGGGCTGGTTACCTGCAGCAGCTGCACCACGTTGGGGCACTTGTTGAACATCTCCTGCAGCTGGTGGAGGATGATGTTGTGGCAGTTGGAGCAGCCCGAGTTGGGTCCCACCGTGCCCAGGGCCAGGTGGAAGCGGTGGCCGCTGGCGTTCCACTGGATGGTGACCGAGCTGCCCTTGGTGGTACCGTAACACAGGACCAGCTTGCGGTAGTTGTACAGCCGGATCTCCGAGAACAGGCTTAGGTACGACGGCATCTCTGCATGGTGGAGAGAGCGAGAAAGGGGAGTGTGAGCCAACGCTTGTTTAACATCCCCGACGAAGGCGTGGAATCTGAGATGCACCGGGGCGAGGCACACAAAGGTTTGATTTGATCGAGGATGGGATCGATCCTACACGCGGATCCTGTGAATTGGTCGGATGAGATAGCTATATACCAGTAAGTAACTACACAGCTCACTGGTTTAAAGTAATAGCTTCGAGTTGTTTTAATTGTTTAAATTGATTACATTTACGGTTCAATAACGCGCACGCACGCACGCACGCACGCACACACACACACACACACACACACACACACACACACACACACACACACACACACACACACACACACACACACACACACACACACACACACACACACACACACACACACACACACACACACACACACACACACACACCTGGTAGTGCGCGGGAGAAGTCGAGGACACACTGGTAGAGTTGGCTGATGGCGCTCCAGTCGTTGAGGAACATCTCCACCACCTTGCGCCCGCCCACGGGCTCCGACAGCGGGTTCTCGTAGGTCAGGTACACGTGCCGCGTGGAGGCTGGCCGGAGACACGACAAGGGGAGGGGTTGATACCATTATTATGAGGGTCTCGCATGTAGAAGCCTAACAAGGTAGGGCCAAGACATACGGAAGTACAAAAATAATTTAATCTTGATAATTATGTGAAGGTTTCACAATTGTTGTCATATGCTCATTGGCAGCAGCAGCGAGCTGTTGCCAATGCTTTAGGTCATATTTATTCGTCAAATAGATCTATTTTCAATTTCTGATAGTGTGTTTTGTCAGTAACATGGGTACCCCAGTCAATCTGCTCTGCAGTTAACAGGTTAAAAAAGTCTTGATTCCCGTTCCAACCTCATCCAATCAGGAGAGAGAACACCACCAACAGGCAGACCTCTCTGCGGGTTCACGGCCGTGCAGCCGGAGGATCTCAGTGTCGACTGACAATGGCGGGATAGGCAACGCTGCGGATTCCAGCACTTCCAGGAACGGCAGACACACCAGGCAATAAAACGTCTGAAGATAATTAATCCTGGCGGCTTTCTTCTTTATCATTAAGTGAAGGTAGTCATGCCAGCATTTAAATGGGCTGGGCCTTTAATTGGTAGAAAAACACGTGTTGGAGGGCGGGAGGAGGCGGGCACTGCCAACGGCGAAATCAAACATAGTTAGCCAAGTTAGCCAAAACAATGACACCTTTCACAGTGCCTTTAAATTCCCAGCACGCCTAAGCAGTAAAACGAGAATAATAATAATAAAACAACAATTACAGCGTTAACGCAACGTTTTTTTTTTACAGTTGCGGACGGGGAGGGGGGGGTGTACCTTGCTCCTTGCTGTGTGTGCTGTTGAGGGGGCAGTTGGCCAACACCAGCTCGGCCACCCAGGTGCGGTTGTTCCTCCCCTGCAGGCGGAAGGTGCAGTCCAGCAGGGTGCGCTCCAGAGCCCTCCTCGTCTCCTCTCCAACACCCTTGCACGGCGGTATTCTGCAGGAGCGAGGTGGGCGGGGGACACGTCAATGTGGGGAAAACAGGGAAGAGGAAAAGGACGATTGATCGATGAATGCATTAGCTGACGGAGAGAAGATGGATTGACTATTATTGAATAATCGGTTAGTTGTTCCGTTAAAAAAAAGTAATAATAATAAAAAATAAAAAAGGCATTTCTGCCAATGTCGTCATATTGCCTCTTCCTTGACTGTCTGCTCATCAGACAAAGCAAGCTAATTTAAGACATCACTATGGGCTTTGGTAACTTGACGATATACACTTGCATTATTTGACAGTTCCAAACACTGATAGAGGAATTGAAACAAATATGACTATGTTGAATCGACAATAAAAACAATGTGGCAGCCTCAGTCTCAGGGTTTTCCTGCACTCAACGATACAGTATCGACTCTGTCTTGGTAGTTGCCTGCTGCAGAAACCCAGACATTTGTGTTGAGAGTGTCTGCGTGCGTGCGTGCGCGTGTGTGTGTGTGTGTGTGCAAGTGCACGTGCGAGTGGTGTAGCATTACTTGAGGAGGCGTATGGCGTGACTGCAGCCGTCCCCCTCTACTTGGACGCCCTGGTTAGCGATCTCCATGTTAGACAGCTAAGATCAAAACACAGAGAGAGAGACGGGAAGGGGGGGCCTCATCACAAGGTGAAACAGAGAAGAAAAGCTGTATGGATTGAAAGATAAGAAGAAGAGATGGTACCAGCAGGGCACCATCTCTTCTTCTTATCTTTCATACAGCCTTGAAAATGTAGGCCCTACTTCATGAACATATAATTATTACTATAAGAATAACATGGTTCATTTAATTCTTGTTCCTGGTGATGGGACGGGGGACGGGGGACGGGGGGCACGCACCTCTGCCCTTAGACCAATGAAGGGCATGTTGGTGTCGCACATGGCGACCAGGTGAGCCAGCTCCTTGTTGAAGGCGCACATCTCCCCGGAGCGCCTGGGCTTCTTGGGCTCCAAGGCACCATGGTCTCCAGACAGCTGTGGCGCAAGTTACACAAAAGACGCACAGACTGAGCACGGCATTCCCTAAGACTACATGCAGCACTAGTGTATTTCAATTGGGTCTAACTTTACAGTACGGGGAGAGGGGTTCCTGGTACCTTCCTCTTGGAGCCCAGGACGGCCTTCTTCCCGGAGGCAGGGTCCTGCAACAGCTGCTCCAGGTTGGGCTTGAAGTGCTGCAGGAGCTGGGCGCACGGAGGCCCCTCCTCGCCCTCCATCTGGGACACCGACAGGAAGGAGTACTTGTACTGGAGCTCCGTCGTGCAGCCGGAAGTGTCCACCATCTCCACGACCTGATGGGAGGATGAAGTCATGTCAATGTTGGATCGCGTGGAAAGAGCAAAAAATATGAAGAAAAGGAGTTTGGGTTATTGGGGGGTGGGGGGGGGGACTGACGACTCACAATGTAGTACTGCGGTAGCCTGGTGAGCTTGATGAAGAGCTTGTGCTTGGACAGGCTCCCCGCGGGATGCACGGTGCCGTTGGAGAGGTGCAGGATGTCCGTGCACACAGTGGGCAGGTGTTTCACCGACTGTCGACACCTCTGCTCCCCCAGCCAGAACCTGCACACACGGGGGAGACAGGGAGGGGGTGAGAGAGAGAGAGAGAGAGTGGTAGTCTGAGAGGAAGCCCAGCTGACTCATTTACGATTACAAGCTGCGGTTGTTGTTCATGCAGATGTTTAGATTGCCCAAAGGAAGGAAAGGGGAAGTGGACTAAAATTACACGCCTCTTTTTTCAACGCTGTTCATGAAAAGGCATTATATTATGGTGGATATCTGTATATAAAGACAAAAAAAGATGGATTTACTTAAGTTGTTGAAGCCAGGACACAATGCGCTTCATGTCATCATTGATGGTCTTCTCAATGTCATCAAGCATGGACTGATCTGGAGAGAGAGAGAGCATTCACGCCGTCAGTGGAGTTTGTGGTCAAGTGTGCACAGTAAGTTGATGACAGATCCTCTCGTGTATAACTTGGCTCTATGCAGTTCAATCATGTAATCCTTAGAAGAGTTATCTGAAATGTTCACATATTACAGATGATACAGGATCCTATGTCGTTTGTCCGTACCTAGGCCATACAGCATTGGCTGGAACATCCCAGAATGCAGGTCTACGAAGATGTGCAGGCACTCGGAGCGACCACAGGGCTCCAGTATTGGGATGACCAGTGTGGGAAGAGCAGTCTCGATGAAGGCTGGAATAAAAATGCAGCACATTCAGGAATTCTACCAACTAATTACACACGTTACATTGGACAGAAATGTGAACAAAGAGGAACTGCTTACAATTATCATTGGGATTGCTGGTTTTAAGAATGGCTTTCAGTTCCTGCAGCTTCTGATGGGAGCGTGCATGCACACTGTCAATCAAGAGCTTCTCTACCGACAGGTGGTCAATCTATGAGACAAGGAGAAAATGGTCAGTCGCAAGGTTCACACCACATCCAAATATATAGAGAAATAAGAATAACAACTGCATTCAAGTGCAGGTCAACCTTCATGGCTCTCTCCATTAGTTTTGAGTCGCACGCAGGGAGTGGCGGCTCATGGGATATCTGGAGTGGCTTGGAGCCATCCGATTCGTCAATTCGGATGGTGACCTTGTGTACGGACGCTGTGCCCGTCTTTCTACCCAACACTTGTTGGCTGAAAGACGAAAAGCGAGAGGAACGCATAAACAGGCCGCCCTATCCAAAATATCACACAATCATAGACAAATCAAAACACATCTATAATGAATGTGTGCTCTTACTTCCAGACAGCGAGGGTGAGGTATTTGGCAGCATGGTACCTCTCCACCTGAACCAGGTCGCCCCAGCGCTCTCTGACCAACATGAGGGTCTGAGAGTGAAGGACCTCTAACTGCAGGGACAGACAGAAGGAGTCTGGACGCAACCGGGTTAAGGGGCAAACACAATACATAACGGTAGGGCTAAACCGGGGGTACACTTGCAGCACGTTGCACATGAATAACCCTTCCCACGTTTAATACACAGCCAAATACGGACACAACTGAGGACTGATATTAGCATGAGCTGGAATAAGATATGCATCCAATGCACTGTGTTTTGGTTTAGCAATGAAATGGGAGAGGGCTGGCACCAACCAGGCTGTGATGTCGGCGTCCATGCATAAATGCAGCACGGGTCATGGAACACAGCACCATATTATCCTACACGTCTCTCTGTTGATATTCAGAAGGCATTCAGGTGGGGATACACATCCCCGAAACACATAGATCCTATGTGTGAAACACACCCCTTTAGAAGAAGAAAAGGGGCGAGGGGGGGGGGGGGGGAGGGGTGGTATTGGGGCATTTGTATCGAGCACAGACAACCCTTTGACAGGCCAAGCTGCACAGCTAGGGAGGGTGAGGGGGGGAGTGTGGCGGCGGGGGGAGGGATAGTGTGATGAGCATTGTGATTAGCGTGGCAGCACTCAGCTGGCATGCATGATTAGAGCGCTTTGATGTCGCCTTGAATGCTAAGAAGACGTCCCCGTCGTGGTATGTTTTACCCAGTGCCCCCTGGCCCAGAAGACTTTGAATTGTTAAGCTACGGTTCGGATCCGATGCACAGGAGCCGTCCGATAAGAAATAGAGTCGACGGCCCGATCAAAATGAATCGGTTGTCACAGAGTTCTGCTGGGCGTGACAGTGAGGCGAATGTAACAATTATCACAGCATGGGACGAGGAATATATGCGCTGCGACGTTTGACCACGATTAGTTATCCTAGCTTCAGGAAAAGGCTGCTGAAAGCAGAAGGAGATTGACATGAAAGATCTCCACGATATTTAAATATCCATTGTGTGTATTTTATGCAGTCTCCCACCTGGATGGAGCCAGACGTTAATGACACGCGCCTTGGCAATGCAATCTTGCCAGGAGTGTATTTTGGAAAGAAAAACTTCAAAAACATTGTAAGAGCAAGTGAGGAAAGTTGACAAAAAGCAGCCGTGCTTATTATTTGAATGCTACAAGTGTATACATGGGCCAGTCAACACTCAGTATGCAACTGCAGACACTGCGAGATTACTGCAGCATTGGACTCCAGAAAGTCACTCGAGCCAATTGGCTACTTCGAAATTAGAAAGTGTACGCACACACCCACACAAACTCGCACAAAAGGATACGCAAACAGTTGTACATGTCCTGGAGGGGTTTCTCATCTGCGAAGAGACGAGCCTGGACCAACTCGTGAATGAAGTTGACTTGCATACTGTGGACCAGAGCTCTGCCATCTTATGGAAGCAACAGGAGTGAGGGAGGGATGGGAGGAAGAGTGGGCAACAAATGGAGAGAGAAAAGTTCATGGTTATAAACAGAAATAGGGAGGTCATTGAATGATAAACTGAAATCCTCATACATCAAAGAAATGTGTGTACAAACAAGTTTGTATAATGTATGCGTGTATGTGGCTGTTGCTGTACCTCCCGTCTCCTTGTCCTCCACCAGGATCTCCAGCTTTAGGAGCCTCCAGGGGATTTCTGGGTCGTCTCCCATCACGGTCAGGGTGGCTTCAAACTCTCCCTCCACGCGGAACTTCACACGCCCATTAGCTGTACCAACACACGCAGTCACACTTCGGCAAACTGCTGAACAAACTTGTGCTGATATAGCAATTGAAGCCCCTCAAGGGACTAGAACCCTGGATGTGGTCTCTTCATGGCCTCAAGGGCTGCCTTCCACTCAATGCTAAATTAAAGCCAATCGTAGCATACTAGTAGTATCATACTTTTAGTAGTATCAGCCCAGTGTTTTGAAGGTGGAAAACTTGACTCAGCCTGGTCATCAAACATGCATTTCCAATGATTAGGTAGATTGACATTCATGTATCAAGAGTTATTTACCAACTGTGAGGTTGGCGAGCTGTGGAGGCAGATCTGTCGTGACGAGGCGGTGCCGGAGAATCTGATTGAGCTGGTTTAGGGTGGTGTGCTTCTCCACCTTAGTAATGGGGTCTGGAGGAATTATCTTATCCTGCGCACACAAAGTCACAAGCTGGTCAAAAGCCATACAAGATCATAATTGTACTGTAATACGTGTACAACAACAAACCTAGACCCAGAAACATGGGCCAACACATGGTAGCGATTTAAAACACCAATAATGCGATGACTGACTCGTATGCACGTGGGCAGGCGTGGGTAGGACCCTGTGGTGAGCACGTCGATGGCGAAAGGGATGGCAAAGCTGGGCAAACGGGCATGGACCAGGGCATCCCTGGCCAATGACGCAAGCCTATCAGCAGTGTCCACGAAGAGAAAGGCCTGCTGGTCCAGGAACCCGGAAATCATCTGTTGTCATGGAGACCCAGGAGGGGAAGGAAGGTGAGTTAGTACCGTGGCACCAGATCCAATATCAGTGTTATATGGTCGGAATGCCGCAATACATACCGCACACTTTTCCACCTTGCCGGCGTTGCTTGCCCACTTGACCAGGGCCAAGAGACGAACAAAGAGTTGTCTGGTGCGGCTGGCAAACTGGACAATCTCAATTTTCCTGCAAGAGGAAAGGGTTTTTACATCAAAACGAAGTTGAAAATACAGCAATGTTCAAAAGATAGGGGACCAAAATCCTTTGACATATTAGAACAGAAAAGCTAATGTCTTACCGTTCCATGTCTGTTTTTCGAGGCAGCCTGTACAAACGATCAAAACAAAAAGTCAGCCAATGGATTTATTTAGTCAGCACCAACAAAAACAACACTAAAATAAGTTATGCCATGTTAATAATGTGGAACAAATAAATATGGGACATAACCATCACAGACCCTACATAGCCAGACTGACAAGCCATGGTAGTAAATGGGAAGAGAAAGAAATACAATATTTCTCAGGAAAAAATGTGATATAAGAGGTCTTTCAATATATGTCTTTAAATTTCCATTCAGTAATTCATCGTAGATGGAACAATATTCTGTCATGTCTCATTCAGCGCATCTACAGCACGTCTCACCGTCGTTACAAATACCGGCTGCGAGTTACTACGACTATTGCACTTGCAATGGGAATTAGGTAAAAGTCGGAGCTCCGGTGTTAATAACAGCAATATTTAGGCTAGTGGGTTTTAGCTGGTCAGTCTCATAGTAAACAGTCAGCTCTAAGCGTTAGGGCCTAGCCATAAGCACACAGTAACTTACAGTTCAGCCAGCAGGGTGATTTCGTGATAGGTCCTCTGAAGAAGGAACTCAATGAGCAGACTTAAGCGGACTCCCTGCGTGGCTGGTGCCCCAGGTGGAGGTGGCTGTGGACCAGAGGTGGGACCCCCGAGAGGGACCAGTTGCCCATCTGATCCGATCTGCACTGGAGCCATTTTACAATGACAATACTAGCTAGAGCGATGCACACTTTCAAAGAAACTACTGGGTCTCGATAATTTCCAACAAAGGCCGTTTTTGACGTACTATATAACCTCTTTTGCTCAAAACAAGTTTTTTTAATCGGCTCAGTGTCTAGATAGGACTAAAAACTCGCTTATTTGATCCAATTTTGGAACTCATTACGGAAAGGTTCAACGCTGTCCACCCGCCATCTTTGCTGTCTGGAATGATCACAAGTCGGGCTGACGAGAAAATGCGGAATCGGAGTGAATGAGGAATAGGCGTTAGATGTCTTCCTGGAACCTTCAAGGAGAGATGTGCTGAAAACCATTTCAAGAATCATCTCTTCTATAAACAACTGTGAGTGAATTTTAGAGGACAGCGTGCCAATTAATCCTATAAACCGGATTATTGTATTGTTTATATTTCCTTTTCCCGTATTAGAATGGGAGTCGAATGTAACAAAGGTAGCCATCGGAGACTGATTGGCTTCAAATGAACAGCTGCCGTTTACCCAGTTCATTTTCGTTTTAATTCATTGTCCATAACATCGTAGCACTTGCATCATACTAATTCAAGCAGACATTGTTGCTCCCCTAAAAGAAAAAACAAATGTATTGAGCGACTAGGGATAAGAAAAGGAGAGGGTCAGTCAGTGACCAGGTTTTTATTCTGGCTATGATTGTCAAAACACATTCACATTGTATTACAATTGCTCACCTAATAGGTCACGTTATATGCTGCATGCATTATTCTTAAAAAATGTAAGCCAAGATAGACATTGCATCAAGTTTAGAACGGTCCCCATGTTATGTTTTTTTTTTAGAGATCATTGAAGAAACAGGGACCTTTTCCTTATGTGAGTTCTTGAATGGTACAAAGATTTTCTACATTTGTTATAATCTACAATAAAAAAAAGAAAAATAAAGTAAGTAAAAATATATTTCTGTAAAGAATTTTCCTGCATCCAAACTTTTTACTGGTTAACTATCCTGTTCTTGCTACTAGCCTTTCTAACTGGTCAATTCAAAGTTGTAAATTCCATGAGGTAACACCCACACACAATAAACAAGCAGGTTGTACGATTTTTGAGTTGAAACGTATTATACCTACATTATCCAGCGTCTGTGATATGCATAATTTCAGAACCATCTAGCTGTTGTACCAGGATGTATCGATTGCCAGGTGGGCCTTAAAAAAATGAGTGTGTGGTTTCAGGGATAATAGTAAATAATCTGGACACCGTAAGCAAGTAAGCCTTACTGCTGAAATCCATACCTCTGAGATTGTTTTTGAATTTGGGTGGGTGGCCTGGTCATTTTTTAAACTGACCTATTTATTGCTATTCACTTGTCAGACAACCTACTTCTCCTTAATAGATGAAGTGCAATAAGAAGCCCGTGCAATGGGGGGCGGCAAAGCCAAGTTCCATAGCTCAACCATAGAAATCCTGAGCTCAACCTATGAGCTCAACCCTTTACTTGCGTTTTCCGTTTTGGCATGTACCAAACCACGGAACCGAGAATCCTTGCTGGATTCGGAGTCAGACATCGTAATTCAGAATTTTTTGTCCATTCCGTTCGGATGGTGTTTCGTTTGCCGATGCAAGCTCGGTCGTAGGGCAAATTGGCTCACTGACAGCGTCGGCCGTTGAAGATCGGATAGTCGTCTGGATTGTTTTACCAGACAACATTTGTGTCAAACTGCGCTTCCGCCATGTTGAAGTGATTCAAGTTGTGACTGACTGCTGGGACTGAAGTGACAAGCCCCAGGGATCGGAATAGATAGAGTTGGGGGGGCTGCAACCGCGCCGGTGACGCAGGAAAAACACTCAAAAGCGGAGAAAAGCGTAGTAATTAGATCTTACTGCTAACCTGTTTTTAGCCTACGAGACCGACGCTGATCTAGGCCACGTTTATGTAACATACGACGACACCAATCGTCCAAGGCTGAACGCAGCTTGTGAGTAGAGGGGAAGTCCTATCAAATTCCTGGTGAGTTGTTAGCTAACTAGCTCGCTAGCCTGAGGATGGTTAGCTGGCTAACCCGCTAGCTCTCTCACTGCTCTAATATTAGCATCAGCTGGTAACAGAGGCCAGGTAATATCACAATTCTGCCGGGATAAATGGAGTGCGTTGCTTGTCGTGCTTCTGTGTGTTATCTGGTGTGAGTTGTTACCGGAGGCTTGAGTTTTGGATATCTGTCATTTTTTTTATGTTGCGGTGGGAACGGTTAACATGAGAGAGGGGAGAGATAGAGTAGATAGCTAGCATAGCTTCCCTGCTGACTGCTAGCCTGTGTGCTAGCGGGCTGCTAATGGTTCCGGACACTGTCTACAGAGGGAAGAGTCAAAATAACGTCCAGCGTTTCGTGTTTACAAGTTGTCGAAAATCAAATATCTATCGCAATCTTCCTGTCGTGGTGGTCAAAGTGCAATGCGTGGATGTAACAGCCCGTTCACCATCGTATTCTTGAATCTTGCCTTTTTGGAGCTGATTGCGATTCTGTTTCGTTTGTTTTATAACAACAGTACAATTCGCAGCGCTCTCCCAGTGGGTGTCAGGAATTAGACGGGACCACTGTCACCCACAGTCGTGCTTGGACGTGATCTACCCCTGGTTACATTGTTACTGCCGTCCGGTCAACTTAACTGGCGTGTTTTATTGGAAAGTAAGTTTTGCCAAGCCTGTGTCTGGCGGTCACGACAGCCAGACTGTCCATTTAAAAATACGGACGTGATGGTCCAAGTGATTGGTTAGCAGGCTAACGTTAGCTGCGTCTCCCACCCAGGTAGGAGGCTGCTGCTGGTCGTTCATAATATTACAACACCACAGTTTACCAAGTCATCGGCTATAGGTTAGGTTCACTATTTATGCTTATAGCGCAGACTACAGCCGTATTTATGCAAAATGATGTTGTATAGGACGCGTATATTTTTTTAAGATTCCTAATTTCAAGGGCCATGCCAAGGGAAAGGCCCGTGTGGTAATGAAGGGGCTCTGGGCGACAAGGCCTTCTCTGCTGTGTTGCTTGGGCGGATCGCCTTGCATGCTAACGTTAGCTACCGCAGCTAGTGTCAGGCGTTTACTAACTCAAGCTACAGCTGCTATTTAACCACACTGGCTTGGGGAACGATTGTTACAACGTTTTTAGTTGGTTTTCACTGGATGCGATGCGTATTCATGACTAATGCATTGTGTAGACGTTTGTTGGATCTAATGCGTAGTTCACAAGCTAGCGTGTCGGAATATCTTTATATTGTAAAACGTATTTTTTATGATCTAAAAGCCGGTTATTTTCCAAAGGCCGCGGTTGCACCCCTATGTTGCAGCAGCAGCACCTGTCTCACTAGTGACTGCATATAACGTTTCTATACAAATGTGATGTCATGCACCTTTTGTGTTTTAAATAACAAGACGCCTTTTAACGCGTCAGCCCGTTACGGCTGGCCACCTGTGACACAGGAAACAGCAGTTTCACTACCGTTAAAGTATAAACAATTGAAACGTATACATAGTCGAGGATTATGCTATTGTGGCTACAATCTGTGTTGTATCTGTCTTATTATGCAACATTGTTGGCAGTGTTTTGTGAAATGTAATCATTCTTAGATTTGCAACACTTGTGTTATTTCAGATGCTGCTTAAATGTTTACAATATAGCACATATTGGGTTCTGGAGGTCTAACAGATATGGTGATGTCTTTCCTTGAATGGGATTTGTGTTTAATGGTCCTGATGCAAGTTCAGGTGTAGCACCTCGACGTTTGACTTTCATTAGAAACATTGAATCATAGCTTTACAAAACCCTGTTCTAATCAACTCGCGCATATTTCATACATCTAGATGGAATGGCATTCCCTAAAGTCATATGATCAAACAAATAAAAATAAAACACTCATAGGAAATTGATAATGCACTTGTAAGAACAGTTATGGGATCGTTTGTACCCTTAAGCACGTTTTGTAGATTTGTTTTTGTTAACCGCCAGGCATAGCCTAGTTCACCCAATAATTGGAATTAGGTTGTATTGATTGAGACTCCCAAACACTCAATTTATATTGTGACAAGATTCTGTTTAACTCAGACAGGAAACTAGAATGTAAACAAGGCACAGCTCAACAGAAGGCAGCATACACTGTCGTTGTTAATTGTGGGGACTGAAATACCACATTGGGCATGCAGTTTGTCATCGGTAGTCATTGGATTGGTATTATAATCTACAGTACTACATATTGTTCCTCTATGTGGACAACCTGCAGTTGTTTTCATTGGAGAAAATGGAAGCCAATGAAGTACTCCTGATATTTTTTAGACGGCAGCTTTATCTGAAGGCAATAAGAAAGGGTTGTGGCTCTGCTAATATATTGGCTCCAATTGGCTTCAAACTAACTCACAGTCATGGCCATAGAGGTATCCGTGCATCCTTCAGTTAAAATTCACTATGGTCCCAATGTCTTTTCTTCATTTGCTTTGAACTGTAAAACCGTGTCACTCAATGGGATAATTTATCAACGACTATATAATGCCTGTCTTTTATATGTCCTAGGAAGAATTGATATATTTTAGTCTTTGTATAACCCTTGTAGCACATAAATAGTTGCGTTTGTAAGCTTTAAGATCTATTATTTTAGTGTATTTCGAGAGAATAGCCATTTATATCCGTTAGCTTTTGGTGACTGGCTGGCTTTATGTTTTTTGGGGTGACTGACTGTGCCTTTCTGTATGTGCCAATTTGGATTTTAGAATGCTACTGGCTCATTTCCGACCAATCAAGGCATCTCTTCCCATATTTAGTTTTGAGGATTCGTCTGGCCTGGCAATCGCAGGTGTGTGAACGTAACACATCTGAATTGTGGAGCAATGTAGGGCGAGTGAGAGTAAAGAGTGGCACTTATTTGTTTGTTCAGTTTCAAAATCTTGCTCTCTTTTTTGCACTCACTTGAATCTTGGAACTTGTCTAAAGCTCTTTTTTTTTATGCTAGGATGATTGTAGTAGCTAGTTACATCACAAAAGTTCTGCATTTTCAATCATAAATATAGATGCAGGAAGCAAATAAGCAATCCAATCACCATAACACTGCCTCTGACCAAGGATTGAATAAAAACATTCAGGTTGGAAAGTAAATCAAAAGCGAAACACAGGCAGTGGTTATATCTGTGGATGCAGTGTGTCCAAGTCTTTATCATTCGGTACCATGTGGGATCCGATAAAGTAGCCATTAAAGTGCAAACTCATTTGGAGTTGCAGCAAGGCCCCCCACATTTACTCAGATGAATGACAGTTCATCCATGCTCATATTTGTTCGCAATTTGTTATTAAATACATGTCCTGATTCTGGTTCCAGAAGTTACTGATGTGACCTTTGTGCATGCATCACATTTTACATATTATGGTGCTTCAAAAGTTGACGACAATATGACAAATGATTATATTCGATTTTTCTTTTTATTCAACATTCTTTAAATAGAACATGCATGTTAATCGTTTTTGTTATGGCCTGCCTATCATGAACTCTGGACTATGATTTTGGGCTAGTAAATATAATACTTGTTTATATGTCTAGGATGATGTAGTGTTGATAAGACAGACCGGTTTTAGTGCTGAATTAGCAGGTTCCATCATGTTTCACCAGTCATCATTCTGGAATTGAACTAGACTGCCAAGTACTCAGCTGATTTGAGGGAATCATCCCAGATTCAGCTATCCAGAGTTGGTAGAGCAGGTTTATCTTCTTTTCTTTTTTTTACAGCACGTGTTGTCTCAATTTTACTAATGTAACTCACTCTTAGACCTGCTCGAAGGTAATGATGCATATAACGAGAAATAAAGCAAGGACCCGGTCAAGAATCGAGAAATGGGTCAAAAATCCCACCTGCTTTTATGGATAATGCTTACCAGTCGTACCAGTCTTTTTTTTTTTGCCAGTTTATAATGTGTGATCATGCAAGCGGCTCCTGCTGACCTCTGCCCTCTCTTCTTCCCCCTAGGTTATGCAATGGTCTCAGCGGCCCATCCAGACCTCCAGGTGCTTGTGTCCCTCTCTTGCGTGTTCGGACTCGTATACCTCTGCTCTACAGCTGAGGCGGCTGTGATTCCCCTCGTGGCCAGCGCTCCCTAAAGAGGCCAAGATTGCCAAGATCTGCCCCGTGGCGAGCATGACGGCCACCACGCGTGGCTCCCCGGTGGGGGGCAACGACAGTCAGGGCCAGGGCCAGGCGCCCGACGCTCAGAGTCAGCCTCCGCTACCACAGAACCAGGTCTGCTTCGCTGCACCCAGTACTCATCATTTCATTTCAATGCATCATTGTCAGTGTGTGGCGATAATGAGGCATTGACATACGTCGGGAACAGTTGGTTTTTATTCAACGACTTTATTTTACTTTTCTCACCAAAAGTGGATGGTTTGCTCAAATAATGGTTGTGTATTTCAGCAGTGGCTGTCGCTGCATCAATCTAACTTTTCTAATGTATTGTTGAGCCGAATGCACAAACTTGCGCAACATTTACATTGCAATGACGGGACGGGAGTGTTGCATAGAGTGAACCATTATGTGTGTGTACCATCCTTCCTCGAGAAGTTGGTGATATATTATTCTCCACTGTGATGGCAAGTAAGAGATTATCTCACTGGGGAAGTAAAACGAAATTCAAATTTGACCCACGTCACCGCTGACCTTGAAATGCAAAGCCAATCATTAAACATCTCTCGGCATCACCACATTATAATTACTTTTTAAATGATGCTCATTCCGTGAGAATAGGTTTATACAACTCTACAATAGGTTGATTTCACTCTACAATAGGTGAAATCTATGGGGATTTCACCTATTGTAAACCTAAACCTACATACACATGTAGGTTTGGGACCGTTCAGCATGCAGTCTGAGCTCTCTTTTAACGTTGCTGGATCTCATGCATGTACATCCTCCTGCAGCGTTTCATGAGCGTTTTTTCAGCTAATTAGGAGAGCCAGAGCTCTCTTGCACAGAGATAAGTACTTCACTAATAAAATCTCTTGTGTATTCTCCTAAAAGCTGCTTCATCCATCGGCCGCTTGCCCCCTCCTTTTACATTGCATCCAATGGACCTCTTTTGCAATCGCGTTTATTTGATCATTAGAGGTTACTGGTGTGCATTGAGCAAATTGCCTTTGCAATGTAAAAGGCCCTTGTTCCCTATATCCCCACCACCTCTGCTAATCCGCAGTCCACTTGGGAAATCGGAGGGGAAAACCATGGCAAAAATGGGTCCGTAATGGCGATTGGCCGGCAATACCCAACACTTGGGACCTGACACACGCCTTCTGCACTGGAGTTGCATTCTCACCTTCTTGTTCCTCATTATTCCCACTCTGCACTCCAGACCCCCTTTCCTCCTTCATACCCAGTGTCCCACACTTGTTTTTAAACCTCCCCTGGCCATGCCTCTTCATCTCGCCCTTATCTTCCTGTTTTACATGCGTTTGAATTACAATGGTGCCGCATGAATGACCACAGAACAACGCTATTGGCACCATTGCAGCCAATAGCGGTTTCCCACTCTTCTGACCTGCGACCAGAAGAGTGGGAAGCCGTGTGTCTCCCTTTTTTAAGTCTCCCTTTGCTAGAGCGCAGACACTGCAGCATACTTCTTTTCTGCCCCCCTTCAGTTAACGCTCACACAAGCACACACACAATGATGCCCTACCAGAGGGGAAGGCAGACTAAATCAGAAGCATCAATGAACAGATCCTCCTGAGCGATAGTGTGTGTGCGCGATTATTTTGGTGTGTGTGTGTGTGTGTTGCTGCACGAATGTGTTAGTGTATGTTGGCGCGAGTGTGTGTTTTGGCGCGTGAGAGTGCGCGTGTGTGCGTGTGCAGGTCTCTGTTGGTTGGAGATGAGCAGTGTCGAGACGTGAGAGGCAAGCTGCCTATGTAGGTCAGCCAAGCAGAAGGAGCCTTCTGTACACACCCCCACATTTGACAAGTTGTGCAGTGCTCTCCCTCTAGCTCCCTCATACAGCTGCTAACGTTGCCATCGTTGCTCAAATGCAGTCATTAAGTCAGGGGAGCGGGCTCAAGGGGAGAGTCGCTGCCCCTCCGTCGGAGACGCACACGCACACAGACACGCGTTTGTCTCTTTCTTCCCCCTGCTTCCTCATACCCCCCCCCACACTTTCTTTTCTTCGTTCCATTAGGGGAACTATTGATAAGTAAGTCTGCATTTTAAAAAGCACCACATTTATACTCGTTAAAAAGACCACCCGAGGGATTGAACAGTGAAAACAAAAGTAATTCAGCAGCCAAAGCTAGGAACACAATCTCCCATCATATTTCTTTCTTTAATTGCCTTGTTTTTGTTGGACGCCGTTAAACACTACTACTAAATGTTGCTGTGTACTTGGAAGCATTTTCTAAAATCTAGTTTGGTTTTCCGGGAATGGTGCGGGCTGTGTACTGACTTTTTGAACTTGGTGATTGTTACAGGCCTCATCCCCCAACTCGTCCAATGAGAACTCTCCAGTGAGCCCACCAGATGAGCCCGGTCAGGGGGATGGACCTCCTCAGCTGGAAGAGGAGGAGCCAGCCTTCCCTCACACTGACCTTGCCAAGCTGGATGACATGATCAACAGGTGAGCATCACTCCATCAGACCGCTGGAAAGGTTGACAACCCCTGCAACTGTCTTTTGCATGAAAATGTCTTGGCACTCTCTGGCCCAACGTGGTGTCTGTTTTTTTTCCCCCCGCAGGCCTCGATGGGTGGTTCCAGTTTTGCCAAAGGGAGAGTTGGAAGTCCTCCTAGAAGCTGCTATAGATCTTAGTAAAAAAGGTATGTGGGGGGGAAAAAGAGGAGACTGTTTCCTGGCAGGTAAACATTGAAGGGTTTAAATCACGTGGTGTGCACGTTGGTCAATGTGTTGGGGTTAGAAACTGTAAAAGTGGTCTTCCAAGATTTCCACCATCGGGGGTTCTAAGCCTGGGTTTGGAACCCTGACCCCAAACCCAGCCCCGCATTTTGTCCGTAAACCATAAATATATCAAGGATGTAGTGTTGATAAAATGCCATAATGACGACAATATCGGTTTATTCATCATATCAATTTCCGCCTAATGTGTTTTCCTCAAACCTCTGAGAATGATTACCATCTTTTTGTTTTATTTTTCCACTTCTTTGCAGGACTGGATGTCAAGTGTGAAGCGTGCCAGAGGTTTTTCCGAGATGGTCTCACCATCTCCTTCACCAAGATCTTGACAGATGAGGCAGTCAGTGGATGGAAGTTTGAGATTCACGTAAGTCAATTTAAGATCAATGGGAGCTGCTTTAAATTGGTAGTCTCGGAAATTGCGAAACTACAATAGCAAGGGCATTTGTTAGTGGTCCTTAGGCTCAATTAGCATTGTATCCTCATTTGGCGATAGATAGTTAAACTGAACTGACATTTATTGACATGCCTTCGAATTGCCCCTTTAAGGACCTTGTGTTTGGGCATGGCACCAAGAACCAGAAAAACCGCCCACATAATTCAGACTATGTGGGCTGGTGAGGGATGATGCATTCCCTTGAAGAAAAATCCTTTCCTGTGAATTGAAAACGTATAGGCTTTTTGTGCATCATGTTTCCCTCACCAGTATTTACAGAAAACACCACCATTTCGTACTCTCATCCATTAAACACATAAGGTCGTAAAAAGACAGACACCTCCTACGCTTTTATTTGTACCTCCTACTGATGTATAAACATTAAGGGGCCCAAGCACATATCTTACAACTCAGGTTTTCGGTGAGCATATCTAAAGGGATGAAATCAGACTGCATATTCAGGGGCGATCGATGCTCTTTTTATATCACAAATGAAGATTGGCTGTTGACTCGAGGAGATGGATGAATGAGATCTACCTTTTCAGTCAAAACTGAGACGCGCACTAAAAACATACACTGCGCATATAGGCACAATACGCGTGTCTCATCGTTTATTATCACAGCTGCAGAAAACCCTAGGGCATTGCTAGTGCAATGATGAATAAATGGCTGCATGCATTCAAGTACCGGTAGTGGCATAATGCCCCATGGGGTGACTTTCGTAGACGCTGTTTTGTGCGATATTGAACCGTTCTGCCTCCTCTTCACAGAGGTGCATCATCAACAACACACACCGGCTGGTGGAGCTGTGTGTGGCCAAGCTCTCTCAGGACTGGTTCCCTCTACTTGAGCTGCTGGCCATGGCCACCAACCCCCACTGCAAGTTCCACATCTACAACGGCACGCGGCCCTCAGAGACCGTTCCCGCCGGGGCCCAGCTGGCCGACGATGAGCTATTCGCCCGCCCTCCAGACCCTCGCTCCCCCAAGGTAAGCCCCCCGCGAGACCCTTCAGACCCCCATTCACCCGAGGTAAGCCACCTCTTTAACCCTCTCCCACCCAAGGTAAGCCCCCATAACATACCAGCCCTGGAGTCACCCATGGCGAGCCACCCTCCTCAGAGTAGAGCCTTGCACACCCAATGGTAGTCACATTTACTTCAGTTCCGCTGAAGTAAAAGCTGAAATAATGGTGTTCAATGTGTTTGATTACATTTGATTTTAATGATCCGTTTTTAAGTGTATGGGTTTTATATGCATTTACATTAATTTATATTGACTTGTAACTGCATTAGACTTATTTAATTATGGATACATTTACATTTCCTTAAAAAAAGCGATGGACTGTTCATCTTTTAAAGTCAATGTTAGAATATTATGTGTAAAGGGAATTTGAATGCGTTGACCCATCGCAAATCGAATCCTGAAGAATCGGAACACATCCATGTATTACCCTTTTTTTCTTCAATTATGACCGAAGTAACAATTTCTTTAGACTAGTCCTTTAGACTAGTCTTCCTAGCTGAGGTCTTATTTTTACTGTAGCTGAGGTCTTATTTTAACTGTAAAAATTATTTAAATTTTTACAGAATTCAATGATGCATAAGTAAAATGATTATATGCTTCTGAATATGCTGCATGTCACAACTTTATATTATTTTTGCAATCGTAACAGTTTTGCTAAAAGGGGTCAAAGTCTTTCTTTAAAGTGCACTGTGACTTACTCTCGGCTGCATCCATTCTGAGTTGGGCGTTGGACTGGCCTTGCCCTCGGGCCCCCAGAAATACAAAAGAGAACGGCTTTGTGCTCTGGATTTATGGTGGGGCAAACATGAAGCTCAATTCAAAGTTGACAAAACAAACACTTTGGGCTTGTGTCAGAATGCTAAATTCACCACACTATAATAACTTTTTAAATGATGCTCAGTCCGTGAGAATAGGTTTATACAACTCTACAATAGGTTGATTTTACTCTACAATAGGTGAAATCGATGGGGATTTCACCTATTTCAACCTACATGCACATGTATGTTTGGGACCGTTCAGCACGCAGTCTGAGCTCTTTTAACGTTGCTGGATCTCATCCATGTACATCCTCCTGCAGCGTTTCATGAGCGTTTTTTCAGCTAATAAGGAGAGCCAGAGCTCTCTTGTACAGAGATAAGTACTTCACTAATAAAATCTCTCTCTAGATTGATATAAAGATGGATAGATAGATAAACTGGTATCAACTAATGCATCATCCGGACCACATAAAGACCTCAAATACAAGCAGATTTGACAATCGTTTATCCAACAAATACAGGCGAGCTTCCAGGAGTACAACTAGACTCCTGGAAATTGATCTGAGTCAGATTGTCTGCTTATCACCATTTGATTTATTTTGATTTACTTGCATGCTTAGACAATTATGAAGGAGGAACAATGTTTTCAGTTCATCAGTCCTGGAAGGGATTTAAACGGGCAGTAAGATTATTAAGTGCAAACCATAAAAAGCCAATTTTCTAAGAAGTTGCAGAAAATTTGCCCAAATCATATGATATTGCCAAGAACCCCAGAGATCATGGGATCTATTTCTGCATTTCCTTTCTGGTTTAGGAATGTGTTTTTTAAATAATCAAGTGCAAGCTATTAATACCAACCTGGACCTATGTAACTGAAATATTTATGCTTTCATCTATTGAGAAATTGACTGCCTAATAACAGGAAATGCTCTATCTTGGACTGTAGAATAACAAATTAAGTTGAAAGCATAATTAAAGCTCAAACTTACGTTCGGCTCCATTGGTTTGGCAAACTACAATTTGATTTGTACTGTTTTGCCTTTTCAAACATGTTGTTTTTATCCTTTTCTATGTCCTCCTCAGGGCTGGTTGGTGGACCTAATAAACAAATTTGGCACGTTAAACGGGTTCCAAATGCTGCACGATCGCTTCATCAGTGGCCAAGCACTGAACGTCCAGATCATCGCTGCACTTATCAAGTGAGCCCATTATAGGCGTAAAGCTGGACAACCTTTTAGTGCACCAGCCTTATACAAGGGGGGCCGATGTGCTCCCTTTTAATAGCTTTGTCTTTGCTATTTCCATCTTAACGCTTTTGTTTTCTTTACGTTCTCCACCCTTCCAGGCCTTTTGGCCAGTGTTACGAGTTCCTCACATTGCACACAGTGAAGAAGTACTTCCTCCCAGTCATTGAGATGGTCCCCCAGTTTCTGGAGAACCTGACCGATGAAGAGCTAAAGAAAGAAGCCAAGAATGAAGCCAAAAACGATGCACTGTCCATGATAATCAAGTCCCTGAAGAACCTGGCTTCTCGTGTCCCAGGGCAGGAGGAGACGGTGAAGAATTTAGAGATTTTTAGGTTAAAAATGATTCTTAGGTGAGTACCAACCACACACGTGCAGTCACACGTCCCTACACTTAATAGAGGTTTTTGCTCTCATTGTTCCAAATATTTTCTTGTAAATTGCTAAGCTAGTTTTAAAGTTTGCACCGGATGAAAGTCATGGCATCCACTACACACGTCTGCTAAACTGTTTCATGTTCTGTCTTTGCCACCACTAGGTTATTGCAAATTTCCTCTTTTAACGGCAAAATGAATGCACTAAATGAGGTGAACAAGGTGATCTCCAGTGTCTCCTACTACACCCATCGGCATAACCCAGAAGAAGAGGAGTGGTTGACTGCGGAGCGCATGGCTGTGAGTTCACCTTCAGGATGACCTTTTTCCTGAGCCACGGTTATCTCCTCCGTTTCTCATTGGTAACGTGACTCTTTCCTCCCCTGTGGTCTGATGGCAGGAGTGGATCCAGCAAAACCATATCCTGTCGATTGTGCTCAGGGACAGTCTGCACCAGCCACAATATGTTGAGAAACTGGAGAAAATCCTGCGCTTCGTCATCAAGGAGAAAGCACTTACCATGCAGGATCTAGACAATATCTGGGCTGCACAGGTAATTCTGAAACTTGGAAATTAATATATATATATATATATATATAATAATATTTATACAGTATTTGAAATTGGAAATTAATATATATATATATATATATATACACACACTGTATTCATCTTTTGATTTCTAGTAATCGACATAAAAATAGGACAGCAATTTATGTTAGAAGCTTTTTTTTGTCACATTTGTTGAAATTGTCCTTGCACCCTGAAAAAAAATCTGGTGTCTGGGACCTGTTGCAGGCCTGTAATAAACCATTTTATTCGGGCCCAATAAAATGATTGCATAACGTAGCTGTCTGTTTACCTACCTACCTGGCTTCTTGCATGCACTCTGCCCCTGCATCCATTGTGCATGACCGGTCTTCCATTAGGCTATACAAATCTATATCTCACCCACTGGTTTCTCCAAATAGCCTCACCTAGCGTTAAAGCCACCATATTCAGAACTTCTGGTATTGTCATCTCTCTCTCCCAGGCTGGCAAGCACGAGGCCATAGTGAAAAACGTCCACGATCTCCTCGCCAAGCTGGCATGGGATTTCTCCCCCGAGCAGCTTGACCACCTCTTTGACTGTTTTAAGGTGAGCCCGAAGCCTTTTTCCTCTTCTCAGTGCGGTCGTCCAACGCCCACCTGGCACCCCTGCCTCTCGACCTCTGGGCTGAAATTCTCTTATCCGCCGGTCCGCAGGCAAGCTGGACCAACGCCAGCAAGAAGCAGCGAGAGAAGCTCCTGGAGCTGATCCGACGGCTGGCGGAGGACGATAAGGACGGGGTGATGGCCCACAAGGTTCTCAACCTGCTGTGGAACCTGGCCCACAGCGACGACGTGCCCGTGGACATCATGGACCAGGCCCTTAGCGCGCACATTAAGATACTGGACTATAGCTGCTCACAGGTTGGTGACCGAGTGGCCACAGGTTGGCCCCTGGGGTCTGTTTGTTGACGTGAGACGGCTGCAGGATGGCGGCTCCTTCTTAACCTCAATGAAGGGTGGATGCTGACGATGTCATGTTCATGGTTGCTTTGCAGGACAGGGATACGCAGAAGATCCAATGGATCGACCGCTTCATAGAGGAGCTGCGCACCAACGAGAAATGGGTGATACCGGCCCTGAAGCAGATCAGAGAGATATGTAGCCTGTTCGGAGAAGCTCCACAGAACCTTAGGTAGAGTAATGCGTCTTTATTCTTCTAAAGCATGGAAGACTTTAATATCTTTTCCTTGTGTGAAACAAAGTCACCTTGTACGCCAGAGCACCAAGTTTACAATGTGATCGTTAGATTGGTAACGATGGCTATAAACATTCATTTTTGTCTCGATAATCACATTAAACGTGATTTTGACTTGAGTTTGTATTCACTTTTGAAATCCGACATTATTTTGCCCACAAAACCATTGAATGTTCAGAAAAACAATTAACCCCCACTTTGTTTCAGACCTTACCCATTGACATCCCTGACGTTTTAATCACATTTCCAGCCAGGCTGAGGCATGGCAGATTTTCATGAACCGTAGTTTCCGGAGTCTGTCAAGACTTTCCATACAGCTTCCTTCACATTCTCTCCAGAACGCTAGACAAATCCCTTTTTAACTTTAGCCTCTTCAAACTGGTCTACCACAACATACTGATCGAGATCGACGTTATTTATGTGCTTGAAAAAAAAAAGATTTCTAACCAAATAATTTTTAAAATCTTTTTTTCCTCCAGTCAAACGCAAAGGAGCCCCCACGTTTTCTACCGCCACGACCTGATCAACCAGCTGCAGCACAACCATGCCTTGGTCACCCTGGTGGCTGAAAACCTCTCCGCCTACATGGAGACCATGAGGCAGTTTTCCAAAGGTACGCCTCCTGATCCACAGCGTCTCGACCCGATTTCCAAGTCAACCGTAAATGGCTTGGTTGACAGGGGCAGCTTTTTCCTGTGTCTTAATGCCATTGGTTTCCATGTGCAGCGGAACAGGCAGAGTTTGACCCCCAGACAGTAAGGCCTGGGAGTCGCTACAGCCACGTCCAGGAAGTACAGGAGCGGCTCAACTTCCTGAGGTACCCCTCCACCCTCCCATCTCTTTACAGTATATGTTGGATCAACCCTGGGCCAAAGCTAGGCGGGTCGTGAAATGACCGATAACGTTCAGATTTCACAGGAAACACTTATTTAACTTTCAGTGGGTTTGTTCACTTTCTTCTCTATTAATGAACTATAAATAAATATGCGTGTGCAATGCATTAATAGTGGTAAAGTGCAAGTATTATCAGTCAGGGCAGCATTTGTAAGTTAAAGGAGACATATTATACCTCCAGGTGTGAGTGTGATTAGCCTTACAGGCCGTTTCGAAAATCTGCCCCATATGACATCACTAGTGGGCGACTACCTAGATCTGTGCTGGATAGATGAGCAACGTTTACTTCAGTCCACTGTAGGCTGGTAGACTGATCTATCCGGCACAGATCTAGGTGGACACGCCCACTTGTGATATCATATGGGGCAGGTTTTCGAAACGGCTTGTAAGGCTAATCACACTCCCACCTGGTGGTATAATATGTCCCCTTTAAAGGATGTTGAATTCACTTTTTATTACCTCCACTTCCAGGTTTCTGTTGAAAGACGGCCAGCTGTGGTTGTGTGCCCCCCAGGCCAAGCAAATCTGGAAATGTCTGGCTGAGAACGCTCGTGTTCCTCTGTGACCGGGAAGCCTGCTTCAAATGGTAGTGTCCCCTTCAACTCATTTCACAATCCCCCCCCCCCCAACTCCCAACAGCATCATCACCTCACATCATCCCTCTCACAGGCTCACGGTGTGCCCCGATGCCAACAGGTATTCAAAGCTGATGGGGGACGAGCCAGACCTGGATCCAGACATCAACAAGGACTTCTTTGAGAACAACGTGCTGCAGCTGGACCCCTCCCTGCTGACGGAGAACGGCATGAAGTGCTTTGAGCGATTCTTCAAGGCCGTCAACTGCAGGGAGGGCAAGCTGGTGGCCAAGCGCCGGGCCTACATGATGGACGACCTGGAGTTGATAGGGCTGGACTACCTCTGGAGGGTGAGCCATGAAGCGTTTACAGGATGTTTGGATAAGTGTTATGGTCTAATTCGTCCTTGGAGCCAAAGGTTCTGTGATGATGTCTAATGTCGGCTTGCAATACGGTGTTTGTTCTGTTTGACGTCATTAGCAACCCCAAGTGGGATAGCATTGTGAAGGCCTCACTGTGACTGTGGAGTGATATCAAGTTGAACTGCTTAGTCATAGTCTGATGTAATGCTAGGGACACTAGAATAGCATTTCCTCCCAATGTTTAGAATTTGGAAAATCCAGTGTAAACAAATGAATGACGTGTTGGGTACGACAAGACGCCTGTCTGGCATAAACGGCATGAGTCATGCAGAGTCGTGACTATTTTTAAGGCCGATACCGATACAAATATTTGGTGATTTATAAATCCGATATATCGGCCAATATATTTAAAAAAGAAATTCCAGAAACCAGTAACAAAACATACAGATTTCCGTAACATTGGTTATTTGTAGTTATTTATGAATCCTCACTAAAATAATAAGGTAATGCAGTTTAAAAATAAACTTTATTTTATTGTTTTATTGTCACAACAGAAAATTCTCAATCAAAATTGATTAAAGTTCTGCTAAATAAAATGTATAAAAATACAAACTTAAGATATGAAACTCGAAGTCCTTTGAACAATAACCCCAAAAAAAACCTGCAGTTTTTCATTTAATCGGACGATACCGATAGTTTGGAAAATGTCTAATATTGGCCGATAATATCGGCCTGCTGATCTATCGGTCGGGCTCTAGTCATGACGCTGCATGAATCTGTAGACTGATTTCTTTATCCTAATGGATAACAAGACACTCTTAATTTGGAAATACTTTATTTTTGCACGCCAGTCCTTCAAATAATACCCACTAGCCCTAAAAAGTGCCGCAACCAGTTATGAATTATTCAAAAAATGTATCTTGGTCAATTCCTTTGCCGTTCTCGTTCGGAAGACATTTTTTGTTTTCTGTAGATATGAGCGTTGTCAGTGGACAAGCTGGGCTCCTGAGTGGTGCTGTAAGCCTGGTTCCCTTTTCCCCTTCTAAGTGGCTCTTAATGAGGCTGGGAGTGAGTCATGGCTCTGCATGACTCGAGTGCCTCTGACTCCGATGCACACACGCATGCGTATATACCGAGCTCTGTCTCCTGTACATGATGGAGTGAACCGGGCTGCCAAATTGATTTCTCCTTCTATTTCCTCCCTCCTCCAAGGTGGTTATTCAAGGAAGTGATGACATCGCCAGCCGAGCCATAGACCTTAATGAAGGAGATCTACACAAACCTCGGACCAAAACTGCAAGTCAATCAGGTGAAGGAAATGACACCGTCGGCCCAGGGTTGATTCCGTCTATTTGTGTCTCACTCAAGGTGTTGGCTCCGCTCATTCCCCACTCAGTCCTGGCCGGGTCCTGCCTAGACGCACTCAAGACCTCTCGTATGCGCGCACCTTATCATAATGTAGTCAGACGTCAACGCTATAAAAATGCTCCACACCGACCGCTGTCGATCTCGCCCATTTCTGCCTGCAATCCTCATCGTGTGTGTCTGCTCCTCACCGCCACGCGCCCCCCCCCCTACAGGTGGAGATCCACGAGGATTTCATCCAGTCCTGTTTCGACCGGCTGAAGGCGTCCTACGACACGCTGTGTGTGTTGGACGGGGACAAGGACAGCATCAACTGTGCGCGCCAGGAGGCGATCCGCATGGTGCGCGTTCTCACCGTGCTCAAGGAGTACATCAACGAGTGTGACAGCGACTATCACGAGGAGCGGACCATACTGCCCATGTCCAGGTAGGAGCAGGCGGGGCGGCGGCTGTCACGGGGAACGAGGGGGCGGGAAGGTTGTGGAGCAGTGGATAGCGGCCCTCTCTGGTCGAAGACTCAATTTCCCATTGACACCCATTCCGGACCTTTGATGCCATGTTTTAGTTGTGCAGCCCAGAGGCCCAATTACAGCAGTGGTGACCTCATCGTCTACTCCTGTCCGCCTGCAGCATGGCTGCTGGAAGGCTGGTAGCATGGACATGTTTCCACGGCGACATGGCAGCGTGCGGTGTCCAGATTATTCCCCGTCTGTGTAATTTCCAGGAGTTGCTCCATTCTCGTTGTCAGACAATTTTATGTGCCCTAGTGATTTGTGTTTTTATTATTAATTTGTATTATTATTACTCATTATTTTTGTTCAACTGAAAGCATAGTTTCCATTTGCCAGATGGAGATATTAATAGCAATACGTTGAAACAAGAAGCACACTGCTAAAATGATTCCTTCGTTTTGCTTGATTGTATCTTTTCAGATTTTAATGTGGAGTAACGGGAAATCAATTTCTTTCAATTAATTCAATTAAATTAGTTCCACTAATTACCTCTTATATAAAGCCTACTGTGGACTGACGCATACCGGTTTTGCCTTCTCTTTTGTATGGTACAAATTAAACGCTGAAGAGTATAAATATACACCGGTAAATAGCACAGAACAATTATTGTTCTGTGTTATTTACACCCTCTCTGTTTTTGAAGGCTGCATGAATCTATAAACTTTGTCCAAGAGAGTCTACATTCAAAAAGGGCTCTGTCACTAAGGGTAATTGTTCTGATCGCGTTAAAGCGGTACTCGGCGGTAGGGCCTGGATCTGGTTGCAGTGTTGTCGTTCAGATGGGGGGCCCCCGCGTGTAAACAAACATGTCAGCAGTGTTGGGGGAAGCTTTAGCCCTGCACCGACACCGTGGTTCTCTCTTCCCCCAGGGCTTTCCGAGGGAAGCACATCACGTTGATCGTGCGTTTCCCGAACCAGGGTCGCCAGGTGGACGACCTGGACATCTGGTCGCACACCAACGACACCATCGGCTCGGTGCGACGGGGCATCCTCAACCGGATAAAGGCCAACGCCACGCACACCAAGATAGAGCTCTTCATCGGCGGGGAGGCCGTGGACCCGGCCGACGACCGCAAGCTCATTGGACAGCTCAACCTGAAGGATAAGACGGTCAGCCCCGCCCCCGCGGCCAAAATGCATGAACCTGAATTGGTACTGTTATACTGCAGTTGGCTTTTATACCGTTGTTTTTTTTGACATTGAACCAATCGTACTGGACCTGCTACAGAGTTCCCGTAATTGAATGTTATCCTCATTGCTGTCACATGGTTTGATGGATGTGTGTGTGCGTGGGACTGATGCATTGTGTGTGTGTGTGTGTGTGTCACCGTTCTTGTGTACAGCTGATCACAGCCAAGCTGACTCAGGTGAGCGCCAACATGCCCTCCAGTCCGGACAGCTCCTCCGATTCGTCAACCGGTTCGCCCGGTAACCACGGCAACCACTACAGCGACGGGCCCAACCCTGAGGTGGAGAGCTGCCTGCCTGGTGTGGTGAGTGCACTGCATGAAGACACGCACGCACGCACACACATGCACACGTGCACAAACCCCCTGGCGGGTTAATCTATGTAAAATTGGAATATGGGCTCATGCAAATGAATGTCTTATTTCATGAACCACTATGGTTACATAAGTTATTCATGTGCCTTCCATGTGCGATGCGTGTTCCAACTGAAATGCGCTGAAAATTCCCTTTTTTTTTTCTCCCCCCTCCCAGATCATGTCGTTGCACCTGCGCTACGTCTCCTTCCTGTGGCAGGTTGCCGACCTGGGCTGCAACCTCAACATGCCTCTGCTCAGAGATGGAGCCCGCGTGCTTATGAAGCTCATGCCCCCTGGTAGGCCCATGCCCTCGGGTACTCGAATAAAGTAACCCATGGCAACAGATCACACACACACACACACACACACACACACACACACACACACACACACACACACACACACACACACACACACACACACACACACACACACACACACACACACACACACACACACACACACACACACACACACACACACACAGAGAGAAAGACACACACACAGAAAGACACACACACACACAGAAAGACACACACACAGAAAGACACACACACACACACAGAAAGACACGCACACGCACAGAAAGACAAAGACACACACACACACAGAAAGACAAAGACACACACACAGACACACACTGTGTGACTCACTGCCGCGGTCGGGGTGCTTTGTGCGTTCCTCAGATAACAACACCGTGGCCAATCTGCGCGCCGTGTGTCTGGACCACGCCAAGCTGGGCGAGAACAGCCTCAGCCCCACACTGGACTCCCGCTTCTTCGGCCCCTCGCCCTCACAAGTGCTCTACCTCATCGAGGTGAGCGTCGCAGTGCGGCAGGCTGCCTGCCTCAGGCTTTCATCCGGTTTGGTTAGGTCATCTGTGCGCCTTGGCTAACACCGTAGCGCCCCCCCTCCCGTCCTGCAGGTGGTGTACGCTCTCCTGATGCCCGCCAGCGCCACCCTGGGGGAGGACGCCAGTGACTTCCAGTACAACTTCCTGAAGAGCGGCGGGCTGCCGCTGGTGTTGAGCATGCTCACCAGGAACAACTTCCTGCCGTCGGCGGACATGGAGACGCGGCGCGGGGCCTACCTCAACGCCCTCAAGATCGCCAAGCTGCTGCTGACCGCCGTGGGCTTCGGGCACGTCAAGGCCGTGGCGGAGGCCTGCCAGCCCAACACCGAGGGCAGCGTCCCCGTCTCACCGGTTAGACCGCCGCGCACCGACACGCCCTCAGAACCGGTTCCCCGGCCATGTGTGACACACACTCGCTCTTGTTCTCTCTCGCTCTCTCATTCTCGCTCTCTCTCTCGCTCTCTTTTGATCTCTCGCCCACTCTCTTGCTCTCTCTCTCTCTCTCTCTCTCTCTCTCTCTCATTCTCTCTCTGCCTGTATAACCTAATGAGCGTTTCCCCTCCTCCCCCGTTAACGTCTGCTCCCGCTCTCCCCTCGCTCTCCCAGATCAACCAGGCCACTCACGACCAGGCGCTGGTCCTTCAGAGCGCCTTGCAGAACATCCCCAACCCGGCGTCTGAATGCATGCTGCGCAACGTGGCCATCCGTCTGGCCCAGCAGATCTCAGATGAGGTGAGGTGGATGCGGGGCATCAAAACGGTACAAGCCAGTCTGTAGGCCGCTTCATGTGCACTGACGTTACACCCTTCATCCTACTCCAACCCCAACATAGGCATATAGCACACGTAAGAAATGGGTCCCGTTGCAAATGGGACACATTCCATGATTTGGCCACTAATTATGAATTACTAATGGAGAAGGTTGGTGGGCAGAAGAGATGGGTAGAGAGATGTGTGGTGAAGAGCAGTACAGGGCTCAGTAGACTACCTTTTGGTAGCCTCGAGGGCCTTTTTGTACCGGTCTTTGATGAGGCTTTTCTTCCCCTGCAGAACTTCTTCCAGGCCTCAAAGTACATCCCGGACATCTGCGTGATCCGGGCGATACAGAAGATTGTCTGGGCTTCGGGCTGTGGCACAGTGCAGCTCGTCTTCAGCTCCAACGAGGAGATCAGCAAGATCTATGAGAAGGTACCACCGGAAATGATGGCGGGCAGCTCATGTATCCACCAACGTGTGTTTTTGCACCCGACACCCTTCTGTAGTCCGAAACGCTAAGCTTGCGGCGATGTGTAATTCTATTTACGGAAATAACAACCAATTATTCCTTGGGTTGTCTGTGCTTTGCGTGGGCGTGAACAATCGAAGCGGCAATAAATAATGTGGAAAGCTGTTGTTGACCCAGCCTTTATTTAAGCAGCCTACACTCTATGTTGGTATATTCCCCTTCCTAGTCTATTTACAGGAGCCAGTCTTCAAACGCTGCAGGTTACTAGAATACTGTTGGAACATGCTGTTTTCAACTCTGCTTTGATCGTCTCGTACATGTGGCACTTGGCGCCGCTTTTTTCTGCAGATGTCTCCGTCTAAACGCTCACTGTTCGCGGGTTGATTTGACTATTGTGGACTTTTTCTTCAGTCTTTATGGAGTGCCCCCTGAGATGAGCAATCGCACCTAGTGGCGGGGGGAGCACCTGCTGACTGTAACCATCTGGAGCACTTGAGAGCTCTGCCTCTCCAATGCAACAAGCTCGGTCTCCCATTCTAGACCTGCCTTTTTGAATCAGCCGCTCGAATTACCAATAAAAACGCTTTCTGTGACTCGTTTTTGAATAGACCAACGCGGCTAAGGAGCCAGACGGGGAGGACGAGCAGGTATGCTGCGAGGCCCTGGAGGTGATGACCCTGTGTTTCGCCCTCATGCCCACGGCTCTCGACACCCTCAGTAAGGAGAAGGCCTGGCAGACCTTCATCATAGACCTGCTGCTCCACTGTCACAGCAAGTACGTCGGACCGGATCACGTTGTTTTGGTGACGCACGGGCAGCCGTGTGTCGTCGAGGTCTCGGTGAAACTTCATGGATTCCCGTGTGTCTGTAGGTCGGTGCGTCAGATGGCCCAGGAGCAGTTCTTCCTGATGGCCACCAGGTGCTGCATGGGCCACAGACCCCTCCTCTTCTTCATCACCCTCCTCTTCACTGTGCTCGGGGTGAGTGCATCAACCCGCTTCTGTTCCGTTCTGCTCGAATCCGTTTGACACATTCCCTTCAGCCAACGGCTCCTGACCCTTTGTGATGTTTGCCGGACGCCATCGTTTCCAGAGCACTGCCAAAGAGCGGGCCAAGCACGCGGGCGACTACTTCACCCTGCTGCGACACCTGCTTAACTATGCGTACAACAGCAACATCAACCTTCCCAACGCTGAGGTGCTGCTCAACAATGAGATCGACTGGCTCAAGAGGATCCGGGTAAGACCATCGCCTGTTGTTCTTTTGCTTCTGCTTCCTTTTTACAAGGTCTTGTGACGGAAATGAAGGCCGGTTTAGTGTTTCGGCCTTCTCGGTGTTAGTGTGATGGTGTGTACAGTGGCCAGCCACATAGTAGTGGAGTATGCTGAAGGATCCATTCATATGTCTCAGGATGAGGTCAAGCAGACGGGTGAGACGGGTGTGGAGGAGACCATCCTGGAAGGTCACATCGGCGTGACGAAGGAGCTGCTGGCCTTCCAGACCCCAGAGAAGAAGTACCACATCGGCTGCGAGAAAGGCGGAGCAAACCTCATCAAGGTGAACAGACGGAGACAGATGCACGCTCCTGTGGAGGGTACACGTGGGTGTTGTTCCAAAATGTGTTTCCTTTTTTTTTTTTTAAACCAAATCCCCGTTCTCCCTTGTTCCAGGAGCTGATCGACGACTTCATCTTCCCGGCGTCCAACGTCTACCTGCAGTACATGAAGAGCGGCGAGTTCCCCACGGAGCAGGCCATTCCGGTGTGCAGCAGCCCGGCCTCCATCAACGCTGGCTTCGAGCTGCTGGTGGCCCTGGCCGTCGGCTGCGTCCGCAATCTCAAGCAGATCGTGGACACTCTGACGGACATGTACTACCGAGGTACCCGCCGGCGCCCCTGCTCATCCGCCAGGCCTCTCATGAATTATCGGCACAGCGCTGTATCGAAGGGCAGTTTCGTCACAAAGCCCTTTTGCCCCTCCTCTCCCTCTCTCAGGATGCGAGACCCTCACGGAGTGGGAGTACCTTCCCCCAGTGGGGCCCCGGCCTACCAAGGGCTTTGTGGGTCTGAAGAACGCGGGCGCCACCTGCTACATGAACTCGGTCATCCAGCAGCTCTACATGATCCCCCCGATCCGCAACGGCATCCTGGCCATCGAGGGCACGGGCACCGACGTGGACGACGACATGTCTGGGGACGAGAAGCCGGAGAACGAGGTAGGCGCCGAGGTACGGAGTCCTTTAACAGAGCACCCCTTTCTCACCGACCGTACACGCTTGGCAAGCAGAAAACATTCCAGAGCGACTGCCGCCGTTGATCCTATCCGTCGGCGTGCTGGCTTTGTCGAACCCGTAAACATCCATGTCCCCCGTCTGTGCCTGGCGTCACTTCATGGCTTGACTTCACGCAGGTGTGTGCTCCTACATTACCGCAGAGTAACGTGGACCCGCGCGACGAGGTGTTCAGCTACCACCACCAGTTCGACGACAAGCCGGCCAGCAAGTCGGAGGACAGGAAGGAGTACAACATTGGGGTGCTGCGCCACCTGCAGGTCATCTTCGGCCACCTGGCGGCCTCCAGGCTGCAGTACTACGTCCCCAGGGGATTCTGGAAGCAGTTCAGGTACAAACGGGCACACGTCTGTTGGCAGCTGTGTGTTTATTTGCACTACAAGGGGTTCCCGCTCTGTTCGATGTGCAGGATTGATGAATCTAAAGGCAGGAATAACGTGAGGTATCCTCTAATCCGAAACTGGTGAAATAATATTGTGTTGAAGTGCAGTTCGAATGGACCCAAGCCAATAGTCTCCTATTTCGTCGCACAGCTGCCAGTGTGTAAATAATTTGGGAGCTAAAAATACAGCTTACCCTTTGACCTATCCCTGCTTTTTGGTATGTGTGGATATTAAGCAGAAGCCCACGCATACTCTACCACCACTTGTTTTTTGCTTATCCGCCGTCCTTTTCATGTTGATGCCTCGAATCCTCCACCCTATCCTGTTGTTAGTTTTACCTGTACTTACTAATGCAATCGTTTGCTGTTCAGGTTATGGGGGGAGCCGGTGAATCTGCGGGAGCAGCACGATGCTCTGGAGTTCTTCAACTCGCTGGTGGACAGTCTGGACGAGGCCCTGAAAGCCCTCGGACACCCCCCTATGCTCAGCAAAGTGCTGGGAGGCTCCTTTGCCGACCAGAAGATTTGTCAGGGTTGCCCCCACAGGTGAGGGCTCAAACGTTTAGTCACATCTTGTTTGGCGTGTTTTCTTTGGGGGGGGGGGCGTTCTGTGAGCTGATGCCCCCCGTGTCCACCTTGTTCTTCAGGTATGAGTGTGAGGAGTCCTTCACCACGCTGAATGTAGATATCAGGAATCACCAGAACCTGCTGGACTCCATGGAGCAGTATGTGAAAGGGGACCTGCTCGAGGGTGCCAACGCCTACCACTGTGAGAAGTGCAACAAGAAGGTAACGCTAGAGCACACTGAGCAGAAGGCTGGCCCTCGCATGCCTTCACATTAAACCTGGGGTAGGAGACTGGAGAAACCTGTCAGACAGAGTAAGCTCCATTTTGAAAGAATCTCACTGAATAAATCCCTCCCTCCAGGCCTCCCTCCAAAGCCCCAAAACACACAAATAGTTTCCTTAGTTTTAGCAATATGTAATGTCTAGCCTTGAGGAAGACTGAATGTAGATGAACATGGGTAGGCCATCCAAACACTGCATTCGGGCCATTTAATAATGATTGGACAGGCTTATTACTGCGATGCTGGATCTTCTTTCAAATTCAGAGCATCGGATTTATAAATAATAGCTTTGATTGATTGTCGGAATGTATGAAGAACTTTTAACAAATATGACCAAAATTGCTTCCTCAATAAATGACCTACCCTTTAAGGAGACGTGATTTAGGAGTGAGCATTTCCTTCATCTGCCCAGTTATCTTCTTAATGACGCCTAATGGCGGCTGAAGTGTTCAATTGTGACTCACGCGCCTCCCCGTCTCTGCGGCGCCCCTCAGGTGGACACGGTGAAGCGGCTGCTGATCAAGAAGCTGCCGCCGGTGCTGGCCATTCAGCTGAAGCGCTTCGACTACGACTGGGAGCGGGAGTGCGCCATCAAGTTCAACGACTACTTCGAGTTCCCCCGGGAGCTGGACATGGAGCCGTACACGGTGGCGGGCGTGGCGAAGCTGGAGGGGGACGACGTCAACCCCGAGAACCAAGTGATCCAGCAGAACGAGCCCTCGGAGCCCTCGCCTCCCGGCAGCTCCAAGTACCGCCTGGTGGGGGTGCTGGTGCACTCGGGGCAGGCCAGCGGCGGCCACTACTACTCCTACATCATCCAGAGGAACGGCGGCGACGGCGAGCGCAACCGCTGGTACAAGTTGACGACGGCGACGTGACGGAGTGCAAGATGGACGACGAGGAGGAGATGAAGAACCAGTGCTTCGGCGGCGAGTACATGGGCGAGGTGTTTGACCACATGATGAAGAGGATGTCGTACCGCCGGCAGAAGCGCTGGTGGAACGCCTACATCCTCTTCTACGAGCGCATGGACTCCTTGGACAAAGACAGCGAGCTGGTCAAGTACATCTCGGAGCTGACGCTGGCCAACAGCAAGCCCAACCAGGTGAAGATGCCGGGCGTCATCGAGTGCAGCGTGCGCAAGCAGAACGTCCAGTTCATGCACAACCGGATGCAATACAGCTTGGAATATTTCCAGTTCATTAAGAAGCTCCTCACCTGTAACAGTGTCTATTTAAACCCTCCTCCAGGTATGTGTATGAAACGTAACTGTTATCTGTTCTGTGAACGGGAAATTATTACAAATTCATCTGTTCTATGTATGCATGATCTTCCTGGAGCCATTTTGAATGAAGTCTTCACCCGAAGCTATTGTAAAAATCAAAGGGACGTTAGCGCACTAGGCATGGCCGAGTGTAGTTTCGGCAGCGCCAGGTTAGAAGTTCTGAGCCCGGGCCTTTGAACTACCTCTGGATCCAACAATAATAAGTGGCAATGCATTATTAATGAGAGCTGGACCCTAGAGTGCAGCAAAAGGGAAATTAACTATGGGGCTAGTCATCCGCGTAAAAGCACTTGTTTGGGATTTAAATTCCGCGATGATTTCGGTGCCGAAGAAGAGCTCAGTCTTTAATCCACTGACTCATTGAATGTGTTGGATGACATTGAAATTCAAAAGAAGTATTTTCTCTCATCCTTAATTCATACTGGGCATATTATTTTATAATTATGTGCTTACCGGAATGTTGATGCGTTGCTGTCAGGGTCTAAATGATGGAAGGGAAAAGTATTATTTTTGCAGATGTAACGACACCAATGTTAACCTAATTTACTGTGAACATCAAACCACCTACTGTGCCTTGAACCTTAAAGGTGTAATGTGTAAGATTGAGCCCCTCACACTTAGTAAGCGGGAGACTAACTGGCTGCACAACTGTGCAACGCAAACTAGTATATCTCGGCTCGCTGGGTGGATTGAGTGGGAGGGGTTTTGGCGCTGTCCATGGTAAGATTCTTCTTGAACAGAGAGGTACGGGCTGGCCAGCATTTCTAATAAGTAGAATTGATCAGTTACAGGGTGTGATTTTATTGCTAACATTGAAATCCCCCATCAACCAGCATTGTCTTCAGATATCTCCCGTTAACTTTGACCTACGGGCTCATTGAAACGTCCCACAATGCGACTTAAAGGATGTGAAGCGATGAAGACCATCCCAGTCTAATAAGACTCCAGTGCTAACGACTGCCTTTTCCACCCGTGATCTCCAGGGCAAGACCATCTGTTGCCGGAGGCCGAGGAGATCGCTATGATTAGTGTCCAGCTGGCTGCCAGGTTCCTCTTCAGCACAGGTTTCCACACAAAGAAAGTAGTGCGGGGTCCTGCCAGCGACTGGTGAGATCCTCCTGCCGTAGAAGAAGTGGCCTTAAACTAAAGACACCGGAGACTCTTCTCTCCGTCTGGTCTTGTTGTTGTTGTAGTAAACGTCTGTCTACCCCCCCCCCCCCCCAGGTATGATGCCCTGTGTGTCCTCCTAAGACACAGTAAGAACGTCCGCTACTGGTTTGCACACAACGTCCTGTTCGCCTACGCCAACTGCTTCTCCGAGTACCTGCTGGAGTGCCCGAGCGCCGAGGTCCGCGGCGCCCTGGCCAAGCTCATCGTCTTCATCGCACACTTCTCCCTCCAAGACGGGCCCTACCCCGCCCCCGTCACCTCCCCCGCACCCTCCACTCCGGTGAGTCGCCTAGCAACCGAGTTTTTATCAGGGAGCGAAAACCGTCGCGCAGGTCTGTGACGACACCTTTCATGAGCGGCAGACAGAAAGGATGAGGCTCGCTTGCGGATATGGGACCGAGATCAGAGCTTTTTATGTTTGGAGTGTTCTTTAGTTTTTTTTTTACGTTACGCTGTCGGCGCACAGATTGTCCCTCTGGCAGGACGTTCATTGTTATGTCATCTTAAACGGTGCCATTGTTTTTTTTTTGGTTTTTTTTTCACAGGGCTGTGATAACCTGAGTCTGAGTGACCACCTCCTGCGAGCTGTGCTCAACCTGCTGAGGAGGGAGGTGTCTGAACACGGCCGTCACCTGCAGCAGTACTTTAACCTCTTTGTGATGTACGCCAATCTGGGTAAGGACGGCACAACACTCACTCACCTACTGCTGGCCCCTTTGGTACATTTACTCAAGGTGTGCCTGTTGACTCATGGTGTTCATGCTTACTAAGGTAATGGTTTAATGTTACCGTAGTGTTTGAATTTATACATTATTGAATAGGGTGTTGGCTCACTAACCCTAACACTAACCATTGTGCTAATGCTGTATAATAAGGCCTATCACTGCATTAACTTGCGTTAATTAATGGTTAATGTACCCTTATTTTTGTGTTTATGAACCACAAACTCTAACCTGTTCCACCTTCCTGTTGCACCCGGCGTGCAGGGCTAGCAGAGAAGACTCAGCTGCTCAAGCTGAGCGTGCCGGGCACCTTCATGCTGGTGGCGCTGGACGAGGGCCCCGGCCCTCCCATCAAGTACCAGTACGCCGAGCTGGGCAAGCTGTACACCGTGGTCTCCCAGCTGGTGCGGTGCTGCGACGTCTCCACGCGCATGCAGTCCTCCATCAACGGTGAGTGCAGCGACTCAGCGGCATGTTATGTTCGGCTAGGGTAGTCGATTCGGAGAAACCAGCCAGGGTACGCTAGATTTTCAACCACTCAAAAATTCCAACCCTCCATGCGGGCCGCCATCCAAAGCCTCTCGTCTGAAACCCATGACTAACTCGCTAGTTTTGGCGATAGGTTTGCCAAGCCTTAGCCGGCTGGGTATGTAGACAGACGGGTAGGCCATCTTGGGACTGGCTTATCACAGGCCTGCAACAGATATATTATATCAAGCATTTGAATTATTGATTGATGTCAGAATGTGAATAGAGAGAAAATATGCCAAAAAAAATCGTATAAAATAGACCTACCATACCTTAAAGCTAGCAAAGCATAGCGATTGCACCAAAATGAGGACACTAGAGCAACGGGGACTTGTGATTGACCGAACCAGCCCCTCTGAGCTCTCTTTGCTGTGTGGGAAGAGCTTGGAACTTAGAGCTCCTGCTGATGGAAGAGTAGCGAAGGTTCATGGCGTGGGCATAATGAATCCATCTTGCATGCTCAACACCGTGCTCTCCCTCCCACCACCAGGTAACCCTCCTCTAGCGAACCCTTACGGGGACGCCAACCTGACCACGCCGGTGATGCCGGTGCAGCAGCTGGTGGCTGAGATCCTGTTTGTGCGGACCAGCTACGTGAAGAAGATCATCGAGGACTGCAGCAACTCTGAGGAGACGGTGAAGCTGCTGCGCTTCAGCTGCTGGGAGAACCCCCAGTTCTCCTCCACGGTGCTCAGCGAGCTCCTCTGGCAGGTGAGGGACCAACCCTGCAGACGTGGTTCCCAACCGGTAACTTTATTCACTGTCTGACTCAGTGGTTCCCAACCTGTCTCTGTATTCACTGTCTGGTTCCCTAACCTGTCTCTGTATTTACTGGCTAACTCAGTGGGTCCCTAACCTGTCTCTGTATTTACTGGCTAACTCAGTGGGCCCCTAACCTGTCTCTGTATTTACTGGCTAACTCAGTGGTTCCCAACCTGTCTGTGTATTTACTGGCTAAATCAGTGGTTCCCTAACCTGTCTCTGTATTTACTGGCTAAATGAGTGGTTCCCAACTGTCTCTGTATTTACTGGCTAAATGAGTGGTTCCCAACTGTCTCTGTATTTACTGGCCAAATGAGTGGTTCCCAACTGTTTCTGTATTTACTGCCTAACTCAGTGGTTCCCAACCTGTCTATATTTACTGCCTAACTCAGTGGTTCCCAACTTGTCTTTGTATTTACTGGCTAAATCAGTGGTTCCCGACTGTCTCTGTATTTACTGCCTAACTCAATGGTTCCCAACTGTCTCTGTATTTACTGGCTAAATCAGTGGTTTACAGCCTATCACTGTATTCACTGTCTGGTTCCCCAACCTGTCTGTGTATTCACTGGCTAACTCAGTGGTTCTCAACCTGTCACTGTCTGACTCAGTGGTTCCCAACCTGTCACTGTCTGATTCAGTGGTTCCCAACCTTTTTTGGCTCTAAACCCATTTCTAGCTGTTAAAAAGTTTTGACCCTAACTTTACCTTTTGTGCATCTGCTTCCTCACTTATTCTTTTCGTTTTATTCACTGGCTAACTAGTAGTTCCCCAACCTGTCACTGTTATTCACTGTCTGATTCAGTGGTTCCCAACCTGTCACTGTATTCACTGTCTGACTCAGTGGTTCCCAACCTGTTACTGCATTCACTGTCTGATTCAGTGGTTCCCAACCTTTCTTGGCTCTAAACCCATTTCTAGCTCTTAAAAAGGTTTGACCCCAACTTTACCTTTTGTGCATCTGCTATCTCACACATTCTTTTCAAGAAATCAATGTCCCATATGCACAACAGGGGACCCTGATATGGGCCCCACTTATCCCAAAGTGGGGGCCCGATCCCCAGGTTGGGAACCACTTACCTACAGAGTCAATTTATGCAACCACCGCAAATATTACAGATGGTGAACTAAACCCACTGACGTCTCTGACGATCACATGGGAGGGATGACTGCCTGGGGCTAATGTGTGAGCGTTATGTGTCGGTGTAGGTGGCGTATTCCTACACCTATGAGCTGAGGCCTTACCTGGACCTGCTGCTACAGATCCTGCTAATCGAGGATTCCTGGCAAACGCACCGGTAAGGCCTGTGGTCTGCGTGGTTGAAACAGCGAAAGCGGTGACATTTAGTTTGCATCAACCCATCCCGAGCCTAAATCTGTCCTCCTCTGGCCGCGAAGGATCCACAACGTGCTCAAGGGCATCCCCGACGACAGGGACGGGCTGTTTGACACCATTCAGCGCTCCAAAAACCACTATCAGAAGCGGGCCTACCAGTGCATCAAGTGCATGGTGGCGCTCTTCAGCAACTGCTCCGTGGCGTACCAGATCCTGCAGGTGAGCCCTCGGGTCCCTCGGTTACAACACCAGCGACGCCCACAGCGGTACCCTGAGCTCACCATGCCTTTTGTGGACCCCCGGCTTTGTTGTCCACAGAGCAACGGCGACCTGAAGCGCAAGTGGACGTGGGCGGTGGAGTGGCTGGGCGACGAGCTGGAGCGGAGACCTTACACGGGGAACCCCCAGTACACCTACAACAACTGGTCGCCCCCCGTCCAGAGCAACGAGACCTCCAACGGCTACTTCCTGGAGCGCTCGCACAGCGCACGCATGACCCTGGCCAAAGCCTGCGAGCTCTGTCCCGAGGAGGTAATGAGCCGAGGGGACGCCGCCTCCATAACCACTCCTCCTCATCGTGTGCTCCATAAAACCCTCCCCATGCTGGGGTTAATCCACAGAAGCCTGGGGTCATATTCAGATTTGATCATGTCATTTATCTTGTTCTTCGTGGTGCCGATGCGCCCCGCTGGGAGTATCTAAACAGTCTCGATAAGGAGTCTTAAGAAAGTACCATGGTGGAGCCTTTGATGGTATGGCGCAGTTTTGTCTCCAGAAATATTTCCTGCCAGAAGAACTATAACGGGAACCAGAAGTAGCTATCTGGTTTGAGTTATGCAGATCACGGCAGCCTGTAACCAGACTTTGCCTTGTGAACAAAAGCCAAACTTTTACAAAGCATAACTTGCACTTCTGGTGCAGTCCATGTTATTCAAAGGAACTTTCTTATTAAAGGCAACTAGTGAATAATTGACATGCCCAAAAAGTGGGTGGTGCACGAAGATCTTTCACTTCTATCCAGATTCGACATGGATTGTAGAAAACATCATAATCTTGCAGCCACGGGCCACACAGTGTTCCTCCTCCACAGGCACACTTTTATCTTTCCCATTTACGCAGCACTTTTTTTTAACCATTGAGAGATGGGGAATTTGGCTCGCGCCACTGGAACACAACTATTTACTATGTGAAAACCTAGCTTTTAACCTGGCCCACTACCAAGTTAACCCAGACCCACCCTACCGACTATTTAACACCAGTAGGAAATGATTATAAAGCATTATTTATATTTTTCTGTTCTATTGAATGATCCACATTGAAAGAAGCTTCAGGGTTTGGGATGTTCTTGTGAATACGACCCCAGTTGCTCATCGTTACTCTTAACTCTCTAATTCTCTTACTTCAACCTACACCCATCAGTGGTATATCAGTGAGGGTCATCAGCATTGTGTCGTTAACCTGTGGACGTTTCTTCTCATGCACATTTATGTTGCCGTGTTTCTCTTTAGAGTTGTGGGCTTGCAGTTAAATAGGAAAGTATACAAGCTTAGTCAAAGGTTTATTTGAGTTGATTCTGTTTTTATTCCGTTTTATTTTTACTATAGTTAGGGCTTTTGAGTTTTCGACATTCTTATTCCAGTATTTTGCCCCCTGCAGGTGTATATAATTAATACGTTTCTCTCTTTGTTCATTGACCTGCATAATAACACAAGTAATATGTCAATAATGTGATAAGCCAAATTTATTTGATATTCCTAATTGATTTGTTGATGAAAAAAAAAAATGTATTCCAAATCAAACGATTTGAGATTTGACAAAAAAACGAGAAAGAATGACAAGCTGGAATGGTTGAATGAACATGCACTGTTAACTGCCATTTCAAAATAGTGTCACTTAACGAAGCACGAGGCTGTGTCTGAAGAAGACGCCACGATGCCGAAATCGTCCTCGCCACAGCAGCTTTTGCCAGGGGAAGGCACGGGACAGCAGCAGCAGCAGCAGCAGCAGCAGCACACTGTAAGACTCAGATACCCCCGGCAACAAGCTTCCTCCGCCACTGTCACCGACACCTCGTCCACCCATCACGTGACCAGGCAAGGTGGTAGACTTATCAGACAGACGGGGACGGACGGACGGACGAACAGACAGGGCGGCCAGACTGACTCACAGTAGCAGTGGCTGGTGCTCAAGGGGGGGGGAGGGGTAGACCCTGTCTGCTTCTCACCAAACAGGGTGGTTGTTAATCCTTTCCCCAGCTGCAGGTAGCACAGCTCAGAGCCAGGCAGCCATCTCAGCCTAGCACCAATTTGAAACCTCCAGAGCTGCTTGCTTTCCCTCCCTCCCTCCCAGAGCAAAGCGTGGCGCAGTCCAGCCGCCTGCACGACTGATCGAAAACTCGAAGCCTTGGCTATAGTTTTATGAAAGCATAGTTTTACTGGTAGGGTTACAAAACAGGATTGCATCATTTTTCAGCTCATAAATGTAGCAAGCACCTCTATTTTCCTTGGCTTTCTTGCATTTCTTAAGGCTGGATCATGTAATTGTTCAATCCTTTGGCTTTTGTCAACCCTCATAAACGTCCCAAGGACAAACCGAGTCTTCATTGAGTTATATTTTTTGTGGAAACCACCTTCCGCTCAAGTCAAGTTGAAGACAAATCACTATAGTAACCCAGAGTAGGTTGTCATGGTAATGCTCATCATCTTGATCGATATCTTGAGCCTGCCATCAATTTGTGTATTCTATTTGTACTTGCGTCGCGGTGTGATGGATTTATTTCCAATGTAACTAATGAAGTAGCTTTACAAATATGTAGCTGGATCAGTGGTCAGCCAAGCAAGACAGCCCTCACTCCACACCGCACTGTGTCTGACTCTGGTCTTTCTGTGGGGTGTGTGGTTCCTGTGGCTAGTCGTCCAATGCAGAGGACAGGTTTACCTCATGGAGATGGATGCAGTACACTTGACTGCATTCAGTGCAGTACCATGGCTCGCATTGGTCCAGTTTCTATCAAATGAATGATCACATCCACCTTATCCAATCTCTATGGATATTCAGGCCTGTAGGTACCACAGGGCCGCAGTGTAATATATCATTCATTTCGTAATGAAACAGTCTGGATGATGAGTCTCCCACACAATTATTTCCTGCTCACCTCCTAGTTTATTGTCCCAGATAGAGCTCATAAGTGGTTGCTTATCACCTAGTCTACTGCACAAGAACACTGCAAATAATACCTACAATTTCAGACTGAGTGAGTCACGGGGGACATTTATAAACCATGTGTTGAACCGTCCCCAGGAGCCTGACGACCAGGAGGCCACTGAAGACCAGGACTCTTCCCCTCCAGAAGACACCTCCCTCTACCCTCACTCTCCTGGAACCACTCAGTTTCAGCAGGTACAGTCCCCCCCCCTCCCCACCACCACACCAGCACACCCCCGATACGCCCGTGTTCCTGTATTCAGCCTGAGACTGAGCTGCTGTGTAACCGCTCTGGTTGTTGTTGTTTTTTTTTCTCCCCTCAGAACAACCACCCCCATGGGCAGCCATACACGGGGCCGGCTGCCCAGCACATGAACAACCCGCAGCGCCCTGGCCCGGCCACCGCCCCGGCGACAGGCACCTCCCTGACCCCGACGCAGACCCCAACCCTGACCCCCCCCAGGCCCCAGGCCCAGGCCCGACCCCCGGCCCCGGCCAGGTCCAAGGTCCGGGGCCTGGGCCGGGCCCGGGGCCGCGAGCACAAGAGAACTGGGAGAGCACTGAGGAGGTGACCCCGGCGCCCGCTCCCGCTCCAGCGCCTACTCCGCCCAAGGAGTAACACATGGCCTCCTTCCTCCCCAGCCTCCTTCCTCCTCCTCTGCTGTGCCTCGAGCCTCCATCTCCCTGCTCTCCCCTTTTTTCTCCTCCCCATATCGACAGAGCTTCTCATCAGAACGTGCTCTCTCTTTCTCACTCTTTCTCTCTCTCTCCCTCTCTCTCTCTCCCCCTTTCTCTCCGGGCCCCAGGGCAGGGCAGAGCATGGCCCACGGGCCCCCTCTCCAGGCCAACTCACGAGAGTCTCTCCCCCAGCATCCTGCTAGTGTGCAGTGGGTCTGGGGGAGGCGCTTCCCCCTGGCCTGGAGACGCCGGCCCACGTGACGGGGGGGGTGGGGGGGGGGCAGCCGGTGGCTGCAGAGGCGAGCGAGCGGAAAGTTGTAATTTAAAAAAAAATGTAAACAAAAAAGGAAAATGTACCCAGACCTGACAATGCTGATGCGCTTGTCGACACGACAAAAAGGTGTACATAGTATGTTAATGTTTTGACTGTTCAAATCCCCCTGTAGCATAACTGCCTGGTTTGCTGTTGGGAGATGTTGCAGATCTGATGAAAAACAAAATGGATACTATAAATAAACTACAAAAAATCCAAAAAAATAAACTCTGTAAGAAGACAAACTCCTCTTTGTTTTATCACCCATGCTCCGCAGTGAGGTTTGGTCTGCCGTCAGACAGTTTCTGGTCATTCAACTGTAGGAGGACACATTGTTATCATAAATGTATTATTAAGATCCTTGGCAACCATATGACCCATGCCAAATCAACACACACACACGCTGTGGTTGGTTTTAGAGTGAGACGTGGAATGGTTAGGGTGAAGTTTTACGGTGTTTTGGTTGATGTGAAAAAGCGGTGATACAACATTGTTCTGAAATTCATTGCCTTTCTTTTTTCTTTTGGTTTTTCTTTTTTTTGTTCTGGTAATTAATTCAATCCTTTCTTGAAGCTCTAGTTAATATGCTGTAACATTTAGCATGGCTTCTCACCAGAATAGTGTAGCCCAAGGGAAGACTTGTGACCATAACAACAAAAAGCTGTTGCTCTTAATCCACAGCTCCAGAGGGGACTCGCCCTCTAGGATTACTTTGTTTATTTTTTACTCATCTACCCCTTCTACATTGAGGGCGCTATTTTGAACCAATGTATGAATAAGTGGCTTTTTCAATTGCACATTATTATAAACCTCCAACTTCACATTCGGCAGTCAGTTTTTTGGTGGGATAGACAGACAATTCTGAGAAAAAAAAATTAAACATGCAACAGAATTGCCACTGGTGTACACCTGGTGTACCATAGACTGTGGTTTGCTTCGGTCTCTCTTCAGTAGAGCCTATTTCCTAGACTTATTTGCCCATCAACGTCCATTCTCATGGAGCTGGCCAGACCAGGTGCCTTTGACTGCTGTCCAGGAGAGGTAACTGATCCTGAGCAGCGGTTTCTAGACATCTCTGCCTCCCATCTCCAACGGGAATAGGTTCCACAGCAGGGTCGTTTAATAGAAGCTGGTTAGTCATGTTGCAACTTGAGCTAAAGTGTAATTCTGTAGGAGTAAAAAGCTAACCATCAGTAAATACTGTATTTAATTGGTAACTTGAATGCGTGTATTTTTGGGATTTCTTGTCTAAAACATACCAAATACTCCTGCAAATGAAAATATTCTGCCCACCGTATTATATTTAAATATTTTGCTCTTATTTTATAGAATTTATTTTGTTGTATTTCACAAAAAATAGATTTGATTTAAGAGGAACATTTTTGTCCTTGTGTTATTTTTAAAGAGGATATTGACTGTACAGAGTTCTGCGCCCTGTTTTTTGCCGACTTTTGTTTTGGCCATGGTGTGACGTTGAATTCTGGAGCTACAGTCGCGATGTGAACTTTCACTTTGAGGTTTTTTGTGCACAGAAATATAACAGAAGCATTGCGCCCTTAGCAAATAAAGAACATGGAATCTTGTTTGTGTCTTTTGTACTAATGATTAAGTTGAAAACTTTAAACTTGGCAAATATAGATATCTGCTAGTAAGCAGAACTTTCAATTTCTGACCTAAGGCAAGACTAAAGACTTTAACAAGTTGTCTTGGCCAGTTTGTACTTTCCTGATTGTTCAATACTATTCTGATTGGTCACTATTGGCGGTGGTTCGCCCTATTCTTATTGTGGTTTATTCGTTCACCTAGAACCAAGTCCAAAGATACAAATGGTTTACTTTGGGGCAATTCTTCTGATTTTTTTCCAAATAAAGCCATCCATACATCTTTGCAATTAACATGGTCACAATAAAAAGGCAAACAGGTTTTTTTTGGGAATAATTTTCTTTTTTTATTATCATCAAGAACCGCAGACTTAGTTCTCCTTCTCCTGGACAGTCTTTGTTCCGCGCAGTCTGCCGGTACGACGGGCAGCGATGAGACCAACCTTGCGACCAGCAGGTGCGTCCCTCCTGATGGTGGAGGGCTTACCAATATGCTGATGGTTACCACCACCGAAGGGATGCTCAACGGGCTGCACAGAGAAGAAAGGCCATGTCAGAATTCAAAAGGAATACCCATTATCGTCTTTATAACGTTAATGAAGTACACAGCATCTAGTCCATCTTGCAAGACACTCCATATCAAATGTAGGGTACGTACATTCATGGCAACACCACGGACACGTGGCCAGCAATTCCTCTTGGCCTTGTACTTGTGGTAAGCGCGACCAGCCTTCAGGATGGGCTTGTCAATACGTCCACCACCAGCAACAACACCTGTAAAGGAACCCAACAGTTAAACATGGGCAGCGTGTCACTTCGAAATGAAATGTGGTCAACAAAACAAACACATTTGTCTGCAATGGATTGTTCTTTGAGTTGAACAGCAGCTGGGGTTGAAATGCCAACACGTCCTAAGTAGTATGAAGTCTCCAAGGAAAACGTCTTACCGACAACGGCTCTGTTGGCAGAGGCAATGACCTTCTTGGAGCCGGAGGGAAGCTTTACCCTGGACTTCTTGGTCTCTGGGTTGTGGGAGATGACTGTGGCGTAGTTTCCAGAGGCACGGGCGAGCTTGCCCCTGTCTCCAGGCTTCTCCTCCACACAGCAAATGATGGTACCCTCAGGCATGGTTCCGACAGGCAGGACATTGCCGATGTTCAGCTGAGCTGTGGATCAGAAGGTCGACAAACTGTTTTAACTGCTGGTAGTAGGATGGGAATACTAACGCCAAGCTGAAACAACATTTTAGATAAGAAGCTCCAAAAACTCTACAACTGGGAAGGTGCACCAGCCCCAGCTCAATGCACGTAATGGAAGAATAAGACCATCATAGATTCCGTATGATCATGCATAATAATATGTTTCTTGCACCAACAGCCCTCAGCATCTTTTTAATAACCGAAAAAATGGTTTGTAAGAGCTGCACAGGTGGGAATACACTCATGGGACAGTGAACACTACCTTACCGTCACTGTCAGACCAACATCTATTCAACTTCAGCACCATCCAACCTCTTACCCTTCTTGCCGCAGTAGATGAACTGTCCGGTGTGGATGCCCTCAGCAGCAATGAAGAGCTCTGTCCTCTTCTTGAAGCGGTATGGGTCACGGAAAGCCACCTTGGCTAGGGGTGCACCACGGCCGGGGTCGTGGATGATGTCCTGTGATGCAAAAAGGTGTCCACGCGTTATAAGTACATTCAATAGGACCGCATCATTCAAATAAAAGCGCTGGACCACTGAATGCAAGGACAGCCATGTCATTTACCTTCACGATTCCCTTGATGTAACCATGCCGTTCAGCGAAGTCAATGTGACGGAGCTTAGCAGCCCCTTTTCTGTGGTGGACATGGGCTTTGAACACAGAGCCCGCACCTTTACGCTGTCCTCTGATAACACGTCCCATCGTGTACTGAAACCAAAAAGAATGACCAAGTTAGTTCAAAGCCCAACTCTTGAATATATATATTCACTTATCTACAACCCAAGTAAATCTATTTCAGGCGCCACAATTCACGGGTGAAGTTAACTTGACTAGCTGGTGCATGCGGACGGTTAGCATTGTTTAGCTGGATAAACAACTATCTAGGTAAATCGCAATACCTAATCAATATACTTGAAAAGGTTTCGTAAACATGTATGGTCTACATAAGAGTTTATCTTGTTTTAAATGGGCTCCGAGACCGGCCTTTTACCCTACAGTGCTACCAGGCCATGTCAGACCCAGAGATTACAGTCATTTTAGCACATTAAATCTATTGTTTTGTTGAAATAGTCAATACATGTTTTTTGTAGGCCTTTATTAAACATATTCTACGGGTTTTTGCGTTCGGATGAATAAAGCAGGAGCGTGATTAAAGCAGATTTGCTGAAGAGAAAAACATAAACGTCTCATACCTAAACCCCGATGGCTGAAAGAGGAAGTACTAGGAGACGACGGAGGTTTTCTTCCGGGGAAATAAAGAGAGGGCTGATGGGAAGTTTTCGGAAAAATGCTTTTACAAGTTGCACATTTAAGCAAGAAAAACACCTGAAACATGTGGATGACAATTTATTTAATTTTTTTAAAAAAGCAATAAGGTCAGATGTTGTATTCCATGTTTAAATATTCGACTAGAAGCGTTAAAAATATGTTTTATTAGTGTGCGCGGTTTCCTCAAGTGTTTCGAAAAACGAAAATACTGAATTCCGATATTTTCTAATCATGTAAAATGTGGATAACTATCTATCGGACTATATGGTGTGCACAAAATCCATCGTAATTATAAATTAAAAAATATATACTGTTCAGTTATTTTCCAGCAGGTGGAGCAACTATGGCAACTAGAAGAGTATCGGTGAACTAAAAATCACCAATTCCATGTTAAAATAAATTAATCCACCAATTAGAATTATCGTTGAAAAGATAACCATATTTGGAAAAACAATATATACGATGGAATCCTGTTATTTGGGGACAAATAGTCTGCTCCCAAACAAATAGAGAGAAACTGCTTTTGCGTGAATGTAACAGTCTGTGGCATAGTCTGTAAATAATAAACTTTACTGTAAATACTAAAAAATACCTATTAATATTTATAAAATAGTCATCAATATCCAAAAAATAACCGTTTTATGGACAGAACTATTAAAAGTACATGCAAATTTTGTTTGGGTCCTCAGCAAATCAAAAGGATAAAGCAACATCGCGATATCTGCCTGTTCGCCAGTCTGCGCTGTACCTACTGTGACGATATCTCGCGGTACCACACAGCTCTGTCTCTCATTCCACCACGGTCAAGCTTGCCTGAGGAAGGTTTCTGGTGAACAGCACGGAAGGAAAGCCTATCATTTCGGAAGCCCATAATTTATTTTCATTCATTTAATTCAAATAGTCAACCTATTACGAATACATCTGAGTGGATATTGATCGATTATATTTGACCTGCGTTTGTGTTTTAAAAAAAACTGAATAGCTCTAGCTAAGTGGCCGTGCTAACAAAGAAAAGCCTTTCTCTTGAGAAATAATCCCCCTCGATTCTCTTTAGTTATGAGTCATGTGGTCGTCGATAATCAACACGGTCTAGATCAGCAGGTGAGTGTTTTCCCTTGGTTTTACAATTTACGGATATGGGTGTTTGCCGTGCGTATTTCACCAGTGAAACGGTGCCCTGGCAGTTTAATGCGAATCTGGTCTTGCTAGCCGGTTAGCTTGGCTAGCTTAGCTAGGCTAACGGTGGCTGGCAAAATGGAGGAGCTTCTAACATCGCCATCGCCAAGAGTCATGGCGGCGATCGCTACTGCATTTTGAAATCAATTTTACACCCAGTTCATATTGTTTCCAGGGTAAACATGGTGCACAAAACCCAAGGGTCGTTAATGTTATATAATTGTGCTAGATGTACATTGTGCACTTTCGATGGTTAACTGGTTGGATCACTTTTTAGCCGAGTCTCGGGTACCGGCCGGTGTGCTGTTAGCTTAGCGAGGCCCTCAGAGCTTGAAACGTGGCGCAGGAGGAAAAAATATCCGGGGTGATTTTTTGGGTAATCTTCCTTGACAGCAAACGTTTTTCTCCCATCTTTCTGATTAAAAGGCGGTAGTACGAGTTGGACCCATTTGGTTTTGTAGGAATGATGTGTGGTGGCTTACGGTCTCAGCACTTGAATAACGTAAATCACAGTGAAGTGATAATGTCAACCCGTTTTACCTTCTGTTTAATCTGTTTACGTGTGGATGCTTTGTACATTTCCGTTGTCAATCTGGAATAAGGACATTCCGTGTTCATAACGTCATTGGCACCTCCATTTGCAGTAAACGTTGCTGTATTAACGCGTTTCAAGTCTGTACATTTAAAGTCGATGCCCAAGTTTCACCCCGACATTAAAGTGTTTTTCCAGGTTTATTTTCCTCCCTTTTTTGAAAAAAATGTCTTACTTAATTTGTTATAATCTCTAGCTCGCTGGACTAGACTTGAACTCTGTTGACGGACAGGGCGGCGGAACCGGTAGTAAGTACTTGCAATTCCATTTCTCAATTAAAATATTTGTGTTTTAAGTTGTGAATGTACTACAGTACTCAAAATTCCCCTCCAACTTCCGTAGGACGTTACATTCCACCTCACCTGAGAAACAGAGAGGCTTCTTCCAAAAATGGTAAGTCCATCCAATCTTGTCAATGCCTGGACTAGAATTGTGACAGGAACATGTATACCCTTCCATGGTAATTGCTACTGACTGCAAACCATTCATGATGGCACTTTTCATCTTTCTCATCACAATTAAAAGACTATTGTTTTTATGAAATGGTTGGAGTTAATTTGAGAAAGCCTAGCCTGTTTTGCGAATATGAACTTTTGTTGGTTTGTTCATGTGTATTATTTTGTCTCTTAAAAGCATCAATTGCAATTGATGCAGTACATTGCAACAAATTATGGTGCCGTTGCATACGTAAAAGGTTTTCTTCTATTTTGCTGTTCTTTGTTCCACAGCAGGAAATGGTTATTCCACTGGTAGACAGTATGGTTATTCAGTGGCACCAGTAAACCTCTGTAAGTCCCGATTGTGTGTTTTCGCTGAGGGCAACCTGCATTCCCAGCTGCATGAGATGGCCATGTACGCACTAGCAAAGCCGATGTTAAGAAGAGGGCTAGTTCATAGCTTTTCTCATCTACTCAAACATGGCGATGGCCTCATTATTTATTGACGTGCTTTTCTCTGCTGAAATGCGTGAAGCGAATGTAAGATGAATATTGGTAGTAACTACAGATGTGCTGCTGCTATTTACCTGGCAATACACAATCGGGGCATAAGCGCGTTACTGCACTGAATAATATTGACTAATTGCCTACAGCAAGCTATCGATTAATTGAATCTTGCATAAGTTCTTGGTATGGAAAGAAGTCAAGTATGTCTTCTTACCTGACACCCAACCTTTGGATTGTGGCAAAGATGTTGCCCAAAATATCCCGGAGGTCTCTAGCAAGCAGTTCCCACAAGCATGGCATGCAGAGTGCGTTGAAAGATGCTGACTTAACTGATGCTAAATGGGATAACTGGGTGGTATTTAGGTGCCAAGTCAATGTTGGTAGTTATTTTTTTCAGCTTGGACCTATAACGCTTGGCACAACTTTTCATAGCCTGCCTCCACACCTTTTTCACCCAGGTTACCCAAGACTGGGTGCTCAAGAGCTTGCCTTTTACCATGCCTACAGTGGGGGTTGGCCAAACAGATGTGGTACAAATGGATACATCTGCATGTTGTGCCACTGACCCATCTTGAGTTATATAGCTGAGCAGCACTTAACACTATGCATCAACATGTGGAAGCCGTCCAAGCGTTTTAACGTACAAAGTAAACGGGGCCTGGTTCCCCTTAACATTTGTAGTTGCTTCTACTGCATGGTGGTGCCTTGAAGTTTCTGCACGGCATCTCTAGTAGTAGGCCTGTCCTACGACTACGATGCTTTAGACTGGCTATCGTCTTTTCCGTTCGCTGTTAAACAATCACTACTATTTGGGAAACAACTTGAGATGGAGTTGTTCGATAAATCTGGAGTGTATGGTAAACTGTATTTGGATATTATGGAAAATGACTAATGCAATTAGGTTATTCTAAAGTAAATTTATACTATTACTGCAGTAGCGGAAGCTAGTTACCAATGGTAAAATATTGAGCCACCCAATGCCAATCACCATTTCATATTTTTGGACTTCTGAACCAACTAGGGGATTGTTGAGTCGGTGGGTTTTGTGAGCTTTGTCAGTGTTAATTGAAAGCCAGTTGTTGCCATTAAGGATTTGGTTTGTGACTGGCTAAATTGTGCTTGATGACACATGGTACGGAATGAGTGTGTAGCCATGTCCCAAGCAATGACTGGGTCTGTGGTGTGACAGTTGAACGGCACTTGCATTCTTGCTGTGCTTGACACCCTTTTAACTGCTTGGGGCTGCCCCATGCTGCTGGGGTATGTGTGGCTGCCTGGCGAGGAACATTGGTGAAGGTAACGGCCAATTGTCCCTCACTCAACCCTCCATACAAACAGCCTCTTTCCTCATGTGCACTGATAACGTTATGGAAACAGATTGGAATGACGACGCAGCCAGTGTGCATAGCTGGGTAGCTCGCTGTGGTAAATGTGCGCCGAAGGCTCAGCGTTCAGGACAAGGCTCCTGTGCAGCAGCACCTGGTTTAAGACGCTCATGAGCTCATTTATACATGGCTTGAAAGAAACCTTGTTTCTTCAATAAGGTGAAAAAAAACCAGCCTCTTTTGTCGACTACACTGAATGTTCCTCGGATCATTTGGTAAGGAGGAAGTAACCTATAATGACACTGTTTCACTGGGGGTTAACATGCATCGGTTGCCTTGCTCGGCTTAAGTTGAGCGCCAGAAAGGTGAACATTGATAGCTATTCTGGACTTCAGACTGAAGCTAAACATAATTCTACACATAATGTGGACGCTCACGGAGAATCTTTCCTCCTTTTTTTTTTTTTTCATGTTTTGTCATGAAGACTCACCCGGCTGGGACGGTGGACGTAGCAATGGCTTCGTGAATGGTATCCATGCGAACCGTATGAACGGGGGCTTTGGAGGGCGGGGAACTCCTCGCAATGACAGAGGTGGGCGTGGCGCCTGGGTCGGTCGAAGGGGCGGAGCTCGTTTACTCACCCAATACAGAATGAAGGTGGGACTAACCCATCGGGCCTAGTAGTAAACCAGAACAGTTTTAACATTTGACATGGCAGACCACTAACACTTTGCCCTTTTTTATATGGTTACCAACACTAAAGTCAGTTGAATTCGGTGTAGGGTCCGTAGGCTTATTTAAGGTATTGGCTTGTAGCCATTAGTTGAGCAAAAAAACTAGTTTGCTCGTTGGCCAAACGAATGAGTTTTGGATGATTGTGTCAAAACCAAAGCCGAAAAATCTCACTGTAGGTAAGGCAGTCAGCAGTTTTCAATTGGCCCTTGGGTTAATCTCTGGCTCGTTGCTGTGCTTTAGGCTTCGGTGGAGACGGCGGCGGCGGTGGCGGCGGTGGTGGAGGCGGTGGAGGCTGGGCCGCGCCTGTCAGGGATGCCAGGGATTCTTCCTACAACAGCTTTGGCGGCCGCTCTGACCGGGGCAAGTCTGCCTACTTCAACGACCGCGGATCAGGCGGGACACGCGGCAGGTAAGAAACGGTCACGTGGACATTACCGGTGGCGTCGCTCAACGCTGATTGCGCGGCGGGGTGGTCATACAGATGAGAAAGCGCTTGGGGGGGCAGAACTAACGTGTGGTTGTGGTTTCAGGTATGAGCGCGGGGGTTTTAACAGTGGAGGAAACAACCGCTGGGGGGAGGACTCAAGAGAGGAGGAGGACTGGTCCAAGCCCACCGCTGCCAATGAGCGACTGGAACAGTAAGAGCTGATCTGATGAAGCTCTTTGAAGCCGCCCGCCAATACATCCAGCTGTGGGCTTAATTTAAACTTGTTTTTTGGTTTAAAGTGAGCTGTTCTCTGGGGGCAACACCGGGATCAACTTTGAGAAATACGACGACATTCCCGTGGACGCCACCGGGAACAACTGTCCGCCCCATATTGACAGCGTGAGTCCCGGCCAGATGTGACTCTTCTGACGCTTTGGAAGCAGAAATGACGCAAGCACATTTATCTTTGGACGCGTCTTTAACTGTGTTCCTTTTTTCTTTTTTTTGTCCTGTAGTTCCACGATGTCGAGATGGGAGAAATCATTATGTGCAACATTAACTTGAGTCGCTACACCAGGCCTACTCCGGTTCAGAAGTATGCCATCCCAATCATCAAGACCAAGAGAGATCTGATGGCTTGTGCCCAGACTGGTGAGTGCTCACGTGCAACCTCTTGGTGATTGCCTCACCTTCGATCAAGGGTTCACCCTGAATACGTTGCAATGCAGGGCTGAACTTGATGGTGTGTCGCTCCCTGTGCTGTTTTCTAGGCTCTGGAAAGACCGCGGCCTTCCTGCTGCCGGTGCTCAGTCAGATCTTCATGGAAGGGCCCGGAGAGGCCCTGCAGGCAGCAAAGAACAGCGGCGTAAGACCCACCAGAATCTATATTTATAACCCCATGGGAACTAGGGGCGGGAATCTCTTGGCACCTCACGATTCGATTCCGATTATGAGGTCTTCGATTCTGAAGCGACTCTCGATGCAACAATTTCTTTTAATGTACATTTCCATGTGTGATTTTCACACGTATAATATATATGTCTGGGTGTGCTAATCATTTCCTACTTTTGTGATGATCATTTAAGACATCAAGGGATGAATTAACTTATGTAATATTTTATAAGAAGGCTTTTGGCACAAATGACTTATGAACAATGCGATAATCAATGCAGCTTGCATTATAACAAAATATGGAAGCATGCAAAAAATAGGTTGTGGCTGAGTTTACGCGCATGCTATGCGTAGGCTGAATCGCAATCGTGTCAAGACTAATCAGATTAGCCAATACACACTGAAGATAAATTCAATAATTTTAATTTTGAGAATCGCGATGCATCGAAGAATCTGATTATTTTCCCCACCCCTAATGGAAACCATGCACGGTCCATACAGCCGCGTCATGTGTATTACCTTAACCGTGCGCTCTCATTCCATCTGCAGGAGAATGGAAAATATAGCCGCCGCAAGCAGTACCCGATCGCCCTGGTCCTGGCTCCCACTCGGGAACTGGCTCTGCAGATCTACGAAGAGGCCCGCAAGGTGAGCGTCTGGCGCCTAGCTGGCTGCCAGTACACCCGTGGCCACCCAATATTTGACACTGATATCGGATGGCTTCCCCTTGACCCTTATCGCCCTGCCTAGGTCGCCTACCGCTCCCGTGTGCGGCCCTGTGTGGTGTACGGCGGCGCCGACATCGGCCAGCAAATCAGAGAGCTGGAGAGAGGCTGCCACCTTCTGGTGGCCACCCCTGGCCGTCTCGTGGACATGATGGAGAGAGGCAAGATCGGCATGGATTACTGCAAGTGAGTACCCCTTCCAGCCGCCAGAAGCGGAGCCCACGGACGCCTTGCGCCGGCCAGACCCTTGACCGCTGTGATTGTCCCCCGTAGCTACCTGGTTCTGGACGAGGCTGATCGCATGTTGGACATGGGTTTCGAGCCCCAGATCAGACGTATCGTGGAGCAGGACACGATGCCCCCCAAGGGCAGCCGGCAGACGATGATGTTCAGCGCCACCTTCCCCAAGGAGATCCAGGTATGTTTCAAGGACTGCGACACAAACCTGCTGCATAGGAAAAAAAAAAGTCTGTTTTCCTGAGTCCTAGGCAAGCGTTGACTTTCTAATGCCCTTTGGCTCTCTCTAGATCCTCGCCAGGGATTTCTTGGAGGACTACATTTTCCTAGCAGTCGGGCGTGTCGGCTCAACTTCAGAAAACATCACCCAAAAGGTGGTCTGGGTGGAGGACAATGACAAGAGGTCCTTCCTCCTCGATCTCCTCAACGCAACAGGTTAGGAACACCGTCGTAACGAAGATGGACACGTCGGGCTCAAACCCGCCCTCTCGTTTGTCCGTCCCGTCGTCGACCAATGGGGACCCGGCTCGTGACTTGTTTTATATTAGTTAAATTAACTGTATTTAATTATGGCGTTATAAATTACCCAGTATAAACCTACAGCGTCAAGAGGATTACATTTTTAAAGTAAAACTGTATATTATACGATTATATACTGTAACTATAATTGTAGCTTGTAGGGAACGGTATTCTTGCGGTAAAGACGGTTGCTTTAAACATTTGGTTAAACACTGTCTCAAAGCTGTTGAAGTTGTGTACTGAACAGCATTGCGTTTACTGGCCAACTTGGTTTTATCTTAGTCATGCCCACTGATGAAAGTGTGCCAGAGACCCCAGAGAAACCTGGTGAGTATATTTATAATCGTAATTCAGTCTGACACCCGTGTCAGAAACATCTCGTCCCACTGCTCATCCCCACACACCCCCCCCCCCCCCCCCCCCTGCTCTCCAGCTGACACCCTAATGTTTCCGTTTGAATTCTTTGACCCCTGTCATTTCTGATGGGGGCAGTCCTCTAGGCCGGCCAGGTGGTGTTGCCAATGCATTAGGTGGTCACCGGGAAACGAGGCACAGCATATCGGTTGGCGGTTTAAGTAATGCTGTTGCGCCCATGGGAATAACTCTATTCAAATTTTAAAGTTGCGGTGCTCATATGCAGGGACTGATTTAATAAGACCCAAATCATGGTACGTAAGTATTGGGTATGTCGGGGACATACACAATACTGGCTGTGGAGCTGTACCTCGTCTGTTATCACCACGGGGATACAACATCAGTGGGCTCAGTGCACGGAGATGGGTACTCCATATTCAAGGCATTACCATTGTGCCTACGTTTGGCAACTTGACGAATAGCCATGTGTCAACAGCATGGCCCAGGTTGGTCAGTGACATTAGGTCGGTGGCTCCATTGGGGGACGTAGCTGAACCATACCACTGTTGACCTGGAGTTGTGCCTCCAGACACCCCTTCTGCCATCCTTTTTATAGAAAGCTTTCATTCTGATAACTATTAATGGTAAAGACCCTTTGATAACGACGGGTGCCTGAGGAATCTGAAGTCCTATAAGGGTTGGTAATGCAATGGCTCCCGCATTAGTGTTTGGGGCCAAATTAAGGCTGAAGGTTAATGGTTGTCAGTAAATGCAAAGCTTCTTATCATGGCTTCCTGTCTCCATTTTATTTTTGTTGCCCTTTTTTTTTTTTACTTTATTTATTTAGTGGTTCCTTGTAGTACAACTTTCCCGTTCCTGCTCCCATCACTCCTCTCCACCCATCCAGGTGCCGCTCTACGGCGGTCCACCTGGTTCTCCCCGGGTCTGCTTCTCACGCCGCTCCTTCTCTTTACAGGCAAGGAATCCCTGACGCTGGTGTTCGTGGAGACCAAGAAGGGCGCCGACGCCCTGGAGGACTTCCTGTACCGCGAGGGCTACGCCTGCACCAGCATCCACGGCGACCGCTCCCAGAGGGACCGAGAGGAGGCCCTGAACCAGTTCCGCTCCGGACGCTGTCCCATTCTCGTGGCCACTGCTGTACGGAGACCCCACTCGCTACTCACTGTCCTCCAGCTGAGCCCACGTCCCCCTGGCTGCCACTAACCCCCCCCCCCTCTCTCTCTCTCTCTCTCGCTGTGCTCCCTCCAGGTGGCGGCCCGAGGTCTGGACATCTCCAACGTGAAGCACGTCATCAACTTTGACCTGCCCAGCGACATCGAGGAGTACGTTCACCGTATCGGCCGTACGGGACGTGTGGGCAACCTCGGTACGTCGCGTTCCCATCGCGATGGGCTTTCTGAGTCTACACTGTGTTGGGTTCCTACGTGGGCCGCTGGTTCTAAGAGTTCCCCTTCTGCTTGTGATCAGGTCTGGCCACGTCGTTCTTTAACGACAAAAACAGCAACATAACCAAAGACTTGCTGGACATTCTGGTGGAGGCCAAGCAGGAGGTTCCCTCCTGGCTGGACAGCCTGGCATACGAGTACCAGCACAAGGGCCCAACCCGCGGGCGCGCCAAGAGGTAACTTCAGCCCGGCCTTATTCGGTGCCTTTTACAATATCCGTACCATCAGCCACCCGACGTGAAGACCATTCTGACGTTTGCCTCCCTTTTTCAGCGGTCGATTTGGAGCCAAAGATTACCGTCAGTCACCTGGCGGTGGTCCCAGTGCCTTCGGCGGCGGTGGCGGCGGCGGCAGCCGGGGCGGTGGTAGCCGCGGCGGCGGCGGCTACGGAGGAGGAAACCGTGGCTTTGGCGGCGGCGGAGGTCAGTCACTTGTGGATTTGTTGTTTTGCGCTCGCCCTGTACGCCAGTTATTTGACGTCTAAAAGTACAGACCGTGTTCCGCCAACACATTTCTCCTGACGCTCGTCTCCGTCTCCTCCAGGCGGCTTCGGCGGGAACTTCCACGGCAACGACAACTACGGCGGGAGCTACAGCAACTCCGGCAACTCTGTGGACTGGTGGGGAAACTAGGCACCGCAGGAGCAGGTTGCCATGCCAACCCAGGCCCCACGGAAACCACATGTAAACTTTAGCCAGACCATAACAACCCCTTTCCACCACCCCACTTCCCCCCCCCCCCTCTGTGTAGCTCCATTGACACACAGTACATTACCGATTCTCTGCGCCTCGCCCCCCCCCCCCCGTTTTGCTTCCCACCAAGCGGAAGTGCGGCGGTGTGATGTAACCACCAGCGTCCACGGCCCCCCCACCCACCCCACCCCCACAAGGAGCTCGCAGAGATCCGCACACCTCAGAGAACGAGCATGGACGCTGACATGCCGAGTCCGACCAGCAACCTCGGACTCATTGTAAAGAGTATTTTTTTTTTTTTTTTTTGATGGAAAAACCAATAACCTGAGGATCATTTGTATGTTGATGTACTGTGCCTTTTTGAATCTTAAAAGGAAATCTTATGTTATCATTTCACCAAAAGAACTTGGCCTAGAGCTCTAAATTTGTTATTACTGTTTTGTTATTTGGTGAAAAAGCAAAACAAGCTTGGACTTAATCAAACCTTGGCAAACACTGGGGCGTTATGGCTCGCCCGAGTCATGATTCCATTTGATCTTCAAATTAATTGCAGGGACATCATGTAGCCTTTTCTACACATGGCTAATGGCGCCATCGCAATAGGTTGATTCTCCACTGGGACATTCCCAGCGAGAGGAACAAAACTGATTCCAATAATAAGAGACAAAGAGTTGGATTCCTTATCTTTTTGCGCTCACTCTATCCTGGACAAGCTCCATTTTAAAAGGACATGGTAGTCTTTGAAATAGCCATTCCTATTGTGATCTTAATTAACACGGTCATCAAGCTTGGTGCCAACGCTCACTGAGACTAAAACTAGGATCTTCAATGCTGGAAGTTACTACTCCACATTTCTCAATTGACTTGACAGTGTTACGGCAGCTAGTCTGCCAACCAAGTGCTAGCTACATAAAATGGGCGGTGTTTTTTGTTGGTTTTTACTCGAGACATTTCGGTGCGGGGGGAACGTGCGCGGTTAACAAAAAAAAAAACCTAAGTCCGTTTTCTTTGATTTCTCTGGAATGTTTCTCTTAACGTGTATCGAAACAAAAAATGCCTGCCCTCCAGAAGGCGACGGGTCAACACGACCGCATAAGGACCACGGCATCGGGGAAGGGGCGTAACACACGACGTTGGCGCTGGGAGATCGGAGGGCCAACCGCAGGGCCCGGGGCGTTATTCTACGCATGCGAGTGTTTTGTTTTTTGGTCAAGAAGGAAAGGGATGTGAACGGAGTCGCAGGCTTAACTTAATTACAAAGGTTTTCTCTTTTTCAAGCTGCGTTGGAGGCATGGTTCATCTTTAAAAGCAAACAGGCATTAGAGTGGTCACAGAGGGTTACACCGCAGTCCGGTGGCAGGACGTAGAGAGGGGGGCACGGCTGCAAGCTCTCCGGCCACGTTTGGGGGGGGGGGGGGGGTTGTGGGTTCAGGTGAGGGTAAAGGCGTAGTTTCTTGGGCACCACCATTGTCGTCAGTGGCTTTGGTTTCCATTGCTGCATTCACAAACCGTGGCAGGCAGGCGGGCCAGAGATATATATATTTTTCTTGGAATAGGGTGTCCACTTCCTTATGGGGACATAGTACTGTCAACTCCTCTGGGGGTTCATCTGCTCAGAAGTGTGTAACAAAGCCCTGGCGCCTGTGAGGCTAGACCAGGCGTTTCCTCTTGGAGAGGAGTGGCCAATGAGAGGAGAGATGGGAGTATTTCACCTTTTTAGTGCTATGTGTTGCCTCTCAGGTGTGTTGTGCCTTGAAACATTTTTTTTTTTAAGAAATTGAACTAAAAGCGGATGCACTGACGGTGATTGAATTTAGGATTGAATGGTGCTACTTGATTTAGGTGTGTAGGCCCTTTGTACGCGTGTGCCCATCGAGTTTTACAAAAGTTATTTTATTGCACATCTAGAGTTTTATATAGATGTCTTGGATATATGTCCTTAAGCTTCCAAATGTTTGTGTGTGAGTGAGGAGGTGGCGAGAAAACGCAGCTTGTTTACAAAGGGGAGGGGTTCTCAACCTTAAACCAGGATTTATTTGGGACCAGGGGATTTAGCAGTTGGGGAATTTAGCCATTTGCACACAGATTTCTAGATTCTACTTTTGCTGCTAGTTTTGTGTAATTTATTAAGCATTTTTGACAAATATTTATTTTTGTAAGCCTCAAAGTGATTCTTTGAAAGTTTCAGAAACTTGACCAAAAGACAGTACAAAACACTGGCACTTGAATGTTGAATGTCACCTGTATGCGTGAAATTTATATATTTCGGGTAGTGTGAGCTTTTTAATGTTTAAGACGCATTGGACTCCGTAATTAATATCCACAGCTGTTTCAAGGCCTTCTCAGGGCCATACATCTCAATTAGATTCCCAATTGGCCATCAAATTGGAATGGAATTGACAAAATGCCAAGGTTTGGAATAAAGTTGTGTAAAGAGCAAATCAATTTCCTAAGCGTATCGGTGCAGAAGTGTTCAGATTCTCCAATTGTGTGCATTGTTTGTTTCTTAACTCTTAATTTGACCTGATGACTATATTTTTTTTCTCCAGTGAATGTCTGGCACATGGCAATCTGTAAAGAAACAAACATGTGGTTTATTCTCCTGTTGCATTTTCAATATATGGTAGCTCTCGTGTTTTCCCCGAGCGAGTGCGGAGCAGGTCGCCACGGTAGCGGGGTAGTCTCCATGGCGCCCGCTGCTCCCACCTGCTCCCTTCTCCGGGGGGAGAAGCCGAGGGCTCTTTAGATGTAGCCGTTGCTTTTCTGTACTAGCCTAGGAGCTAATGCACTGCATGAGGAACACTCAGCTGTGCGATTAATGTATGATTTTACCAAATTAAAGTTTGAATGCAAAAGTATCTGGAAAGAAAGCATGTTTATTGTCGATTTGCCGAGGAGACTGTTGTTGGCTGGAAGCCCTTTGCCACTTTGTGTAGCTGCAGAGTGGGGATGGTAGCAAAAACTGCGTTGGGCTTAAAGGTTTACTTATTTTTGAAAGATATATAAAACATTTGTATAGTCAACTGTGTCAATGATTTATTTTTTATTTTTTTTTTCACCCACTGAAAGGTCATTGGGACACTGATGCTTCGGTTCCACAACGCTAAAATGAGTGGGAAAGAAATCTGTCCTGGTTTTGTCACTAGTCTGTGGAGCGAGGAGTTTGGGGAAGACTATTCTCACCAGGCCCTGCTGCTCCTCGGGGTGTGCTGTGAGGCTTTCCTTGCACTGTCATGGACGACATCTACTTTGAAATCCCGTTGGTTGCCATGTAATGTCTGTTATAACGTATTTGCCCTGCTTCTCAAACCAACAGTACACCTCTGAAAGCCGGATCCTAGAAATGGTACTGTCCATATACCCAGCATTGATATCTATGACAAAGTACTAACATGATCAATTTTGATAAATTCGAGCCCTTTTCTCGATCCCACTGTGTGTTTGTGTAGTCTTTAATCTGTGTGGAGTGCTATGTGTCGAGGTGGTGGACCAGCGTTGGCTCCCAGAGTAGCGCTTTTTCCGCTAATTCCAGTCGACCATCCATCATCTTCACCCCCCCCACCTCTCCATCCAGGGGATTTGACTGCCATTAAGAGATGGATGTTTGTGTGTAATGATGGAGTGCTTCAGCACACTAACTCCCAACGGGGGAATGGTTTGCACTTAGTAAAAAGGCATACACAACTGTAATCCATCCAGTTCAGCCACACAGTCAGCCACACAGGCTCATCCTTCTATGCAGTGGCTTGCGAGCTGTAGGCATCTAGACAGACATGGGATAGGCAGAAGGGATACATGTGCTGATATGCGGACCATGAAGTCGACCACACATTCACATGGAAGCAGGAAACGGCATCACCAAAGAAGTAAGAGTATCAAATCCATCTTATCATTTTTGCAGTTTCACGGATGTTCAGTGATATTTAATGGATATTGTGTCACGTAGCTGTTGACCTGTTTACGCATTTAGGAAATTGGCATCTTTATTTTGTCCTCTGGCATGCTTGTGTGATATGTTGTGTTCTAGGTCTAATCCTGGCATGTCCCACATGAGAGACGACAGGCATGTCGGCTGTAACCACTCTCACTGGTCAGTCTTTCTCGGTTCTCTCTCCCTCTGCGTTAACTCGCTGCCTCATGGGATGTCATTCTATGTGTCTTAAGAGTTCATGTGGTGAAAGGGTTATGTATAAATGCGTAAAAAAGGGCCTTTTTAAACATGGAACAAGATGTAAATTAAATTGAAATTGAATAAAAAAAAATATATAAATAAAGAAATTACTAAATCATACTTACTCAACCCTGTTTAAATATGTGTGTGTGTATATATATATATTATATATATATAGATGTCGATGTCGATAGATCGATAACTATCGATAGATGTAGATCTATAGGAGGAGAGTCCAGTTTGCCAATCATTGATTTCTTCCCATGCCCTAAGGCCCAGGTCCAGGCCGGGTTTGAGTGTAGTCAGCGGCCCGTACCTTCCGGTCACAAACCTTACAAATGATCACATTAACAGAACTCTTCACCACCACTGGATCGAGAGGTGAAATACAGAGCACAGACAATGCCCATTGTTGTCGGAGCTAATCTCTCCTGTATAAGCCTTGTCTTAATCACATCATGGCTCCGCCGCGCCAGGCAGCTGTGAAAGAGGCCGTCTAGCCTGGAAATAGTCCCCAGCCTGCTTCCTTTCAACGTCATTCAACCATCCAATCCTTCGCCTGTCCCTTCTATGAAGCCTTGTCTTTAGTGGTGTCTCAAGGAGGCTCTATTTAGTGCTGTGTTTGGTGGTTCAGAGGCTGCTATTGACTTTATCCTGCACTAGTCTTGGGCTCTCTGTCATCACCACTAGCTGTTCATGAGACTCGCGAGAATGGGTGATGTCACATTGCCAAAATGTCATAGGTTGCCATCCAAAAGGACCCCAATGGACTTTTGAATCAATCATCTCAGACCTGGGCTTGAATCCCTGCTTGTGTTCAGCCCTTGTGTGATTCCCAGGTTTGGAGGTGATTTTCCTTTGGAAAGTCCTCTGCATTGACATATATGGAACTTAAGGGATGTGCAACTTATATGGTTGTGTGTGCATACGTACGTGATCCAGCTTAATGGCCATCATGAGATAGAAAATACCTAAACCCTGCCCCCGGCCAAACTGACCAGGATAAAAGTAAATCCAATATTTTATAGAATGATATTTTTATAAATAGTTGCTAGGCAAGTGGTCGATTTAAAGAGGATTTCTCAAAGCTTTTTGAGGCAAAGAATTTCCACGGTAAACTAACCCTTCTACTTTTCTCCTCTCTATAATGACAAAAACATTTTCCCTTTCTTTAGCCTCATGAGACAACGAATAGGCCATCAGACACGTCCATTATTTCAATTGTTTCCTTGTCCAGAGCTGGCCCTGTCTTAACTAGATAGAGCCAGAAAAGGAGAGCATTTCCTTGAGCGTACAAATCAAGTCAGTGAAACCGCAGACATTAATAATGCTAGGAAATCCATCTTTTAAACAATTGTGACCTAAAATAAAGCCAGAATTGATATGGGTCGCTGAGAAAGGGTTCGGGCCATTAACTGTACGGGACAGACCCTCTGAGGTGCAGCAAATAAACCAGGTGAATTCCCTTTACTATGCAGTAAACGAGTGTCCTGGGTCATTTAACACTCTAGGTTTGTTTCCTCGCTCTCTTCACGCTCCTCTGTCCTGTTAACCCATCAACCACAGTCTCCGGGCTGTTCCTGCTGCTGCTGCTGCTGCTGCCCCAGGCCGCGCTGGCGCGGTGGGCATGCGTGCGCGCCTGCCCATCCTCCTGCACCTGCACCCAGGAGAGGAGCTGCAGCGTGCTGTGCGACCGCTCTGCCCTGGCTGAGCTGCCCAAGGAGTTCCCCTGTGAGGCCTCCTCCATCAACGTGGACAAGAACCGCCTCAGGTTCCTGTCGGAGCGGGCGTTCGGGACCCTGCCCTCGCTGCGCAGCCTCTCCCTGGACCACAACAACATCTCCTTCATCACGCCTGGAGCCTTCAAGGTCCGAACATTCACCATAACACAGTTTGGTTTTACTATAAAAGAACGCTGTATATCTAAAGGTCGGCAGTGCCTCAGGATGTGTCGAGGTGTCCCTGAGCAGGGCACCTAACTTTAACTATTCCTCACGAGCTGGCTGTCGCCTTGCATGGCTGACGCCGCCGTCGGTTTGTGAATCTGTGCATCAATAGGTCAATGTCTGGCAATATTGTTAAGCACTTTGGGTGGCCATTGGTTACAAAAAAGCGCTACATAAATGCAGTCCATTTACCATTTTACTGTTTCTTTCCACTACCAAGAATCCTATTTGCATATCCAAATTGTAAAAGTGTTGCTTCTTCCCTGCAGGGCCTGCCAAACCTGGTGGACCTGAAGATGGCGCACAACGAGTACATCAGCTACCTGCACACGCGCACCTTCTCGGGCCTGAAGAAGCTGGTGCGCGTGGACATGTCCGACTGCAACCTGTTCAACATCCCCGACCGCATCTTCCTGGAGCAGATGGCCCTGAGGGAGGTGCGCTGCTTCCAGAACCACTTCCGCCGGATCCCCGGGGCCTTCCGGGACATGGTGAACCTCACCCACATCTACCTGGAGAAGAACAAGATCGAGGCGGTGGCCTACAATTCCCTGCTAGGCCTGAGTAATCTCAGGTATGCGTCTTTGGTCGTAAACATGACCGCGAAGGTGATTGTAGTGTTGAATCCCCAGATAAACTCAAAAATGCTGTTTTACAGGTATCTGAACCTCGAGGACAACCGCATTAAGGTCATCCACGACCAGTCCTTTCAGGACCTGCAGCGACTGGAGAACTTCAACCTCAACGACAACATGCTGGTGGTGCTGCCCCAGGACTCCTTCAAGGGCCTCACCCGCCTCAAGATGCTCAACCTGGGGGGCAACCTGCTGACCAACGTCACCAAGACCTGGTTCAGCGACCTGGTGGAGCTGGAGGTCCTCTACCTGGACCGGAACCGGCTGCTCTCCATCGAAGAGGGATCCTTCGAGAACCTCACCAGCCTGATCACCCTCCACCTGAACAGCAACAACCTCACCGTCTTGCCCTTCCCCGTCTTCCAGCCCGTGTACTTCCTGGGGCGCCTCTTCCTCTTCAAGAACCCCTGGGAGTGCGGCTGTTCCCTGGAGTGGCTGAAGGAGTGGATGGAGAGCTACCAGCTGGTGCGCGACATCCCGTGCGCCTCGCCCTCCTCCGTGGCCGGCCTGGACCTGGGCGATGTGGTGTTCGCCCGGGCCAACGGCTCCTGCGTGGACCCCCCCGAGCTCAACGCCACGGCGGCCTCCACCGCGGTGCCGTCCACCACGGAGAACCGCTTCAACAGCCTCATCTCCCGGCTGCTGCAGAGCGAGCTGCAGGAGGAGACAGGCAACCTGACGGAGGGCTTCCGCAACGACACCCTGCTGGACCCGGAGGGGGCGCTGCTCTCGGTGGCGGGCCGGGGGCGGGCGGCCCGGGCCCACGTCCGCCTCCTCGTTGCGGGGTTCCTCTTGAGTTTGAGCGCCTGCTCGGAGATTGGTTTTCGTGTGTTCGGGACATGAAGGGAAAGGTACCAACTGTGTTGGGATCGGTGGTCGGATACGAATGGGCCAATCCGATGGATGGGCGGTTTTGGTTTCACTTTGAAATAGTGATAAGATATCGGGATGCCTCCCCCCCCCCCATCTCCCACCGCATGGTTTGCAGTCTGAGGAGCGGCTTGATTTCTCAGCAATTGATTTCAGCCACGCTGTGCCGTGAGACTTGGATGGTTACGCAGAACACTTAAGACCCTGATCTTCTTTACGCTTTGGCTTTCAACACACGGCGACCCGACTGTTGGGTTGACCAACTGCTCATAAATCAGAAGCTGTGGTTACATAACCCCTTACAAATGACACTTCATTAATAATGTGTTGCAGCGACACATACCCATTCAGTTTTCCGTCTCGCAGGGAAAACCGAATGTGAATACATAGGAGATAAGAGCAAGGGTTCTCCCACCCTCTCTGTGTTCCCCTCGGAAACAGATGCGCTCTCTCCCTCACGGCTCTGTCAACGTCGGTTCAGCTGCTCCTCATAAAAGCATTAATCTTCTTATGGCATTCAGTGTGTGCTCTAACCTAGGGTGTGATGTAATAGAGAGACATTATTATCTCATCTGCTCCCAGGGGATGGAATGTTGACCCCTTCTATGTATCGGACCGTTTAATGCATCCAATAACATCCTTTGGCTGTCGGTTCGAGGGGACATATGCTGGCCGGTGGATCAGATGGGTGACGAGGGACTTGGGTAAATCGACCGGGCCGGGCTTGTGTCCTAGCGTGTGTCTGTATGTCATGTGACCACACCGATGTTTCTCTGTGCTTTATTGGAAACCTGTCTTCTGTTACTTGGCACTGTCACCCAGAGATCTGCAACATTATATTTGCACATTCATACATTCTTTGAATTCCTGGTTGTAGGCTATAATGATAAAGCAAAGTAGCCTGGGGACCCAGATGCCTGTTTGACTTGTTAAGAGTGATATTTTCTCACGCAACATATAGAGATATAGAATTGTTTTTCCGTAATAAATAAAAAGGCAGTTTTAACATTAATCTGCCTGAAAGAGCGATTTTTTTTGCACACGAAAGGCGTTAACATCCACCGACGGTGAATTTTAGTTAATCTGTGCTCATGTCAGCCCTTTTAATGGTGGATTAGATCCGACTAAGACTAGCAGAGAAGCAGGGACATGTCCAAGTAGATGCTCACTCAGGCCTGAGTAGACTCATCTCCATTTCATCTGTCCCATTAATCAGTGGTGTAACCGTTAACGTAGCTACTTTGATCCCAGACGATCTAGAGATGACACAGTAGGCTATATATGGACCGCTATCATCTACTCTTTCACTACAACGGCACAAGGGGAGACGTCAATGTTTGATGAAAAAAAGGTTCTATACAAAGGTTCAATTATGGTTCCACGTCGATGCAACGACCCCGCAGACGCGAACCTGTTTTGCTTCTGCGTCGGGTTTCAGCGAGCGGAACAATCACAGCCCGTCCTGCTGCGTCGCTTCGACGCATGTCAGGCCCTTGCGTCAGACGCAATAAGGGTACGCATGAAAGGGGTTCGTAAATCCCCTTGCGTTGCGTCGATGTAGAACCATAACTAAGCCCCATTGCCTGACCCTTTTCCTTAGTGTTTGATATTCCTCATGTCGGGGTTTCGTCTCGTCAGCCCAATGTGATGACAAGTGAACTTAAGTGAACCATGTGATATCAACTTTCCAAATCTTTGCTGACAATCACAAAGAATATTTCTCGTCTTCCACTGCGTCAATGTCAATTATGGAAAGATTCTGATGAAATATGTTGGATGAACTAGCACTTTCCATTACAACGATTGTAATGGAAAGTCATGCACGTAAGAAAATCTTGCAATGAATTGTTCTTTCTGAACAAGCCACCGCACGGTTTTATCAAAGTATACATATTTGTTTTGCTATCCAATCTTATAAATGTTTTTAGATCAAGAATGACATTTAGATTACAGCGCTGTCCTGAGGTAACATGGTGACGGGATGTTTTTAAAACATCAATCTGATATGCCGTTATATAATATAACGTAATATCGTGTCCTAGCTCTCGTTCCAATCACTCAGGGGAACTGATAAAAAAAGCACACCACAGAAGACAACACTTTCCTGAGATTGCATGCTTTGTCCAGGGTTACCCAACACCGGCATAGAGCAGAGGCGCTTTCAGTTTGAACAATGAGTTGTCCAATGCAGGAAAGAAAACGATTCGCGGTTATACGAGCAGCAGTATAGTCGGCTATTGCGTTTCATAATAGCAGGGGTTAGGTAGGCCTATAGGCTAAAGTGTTGAATACTGAATAGTTGGGGCCTGCACCTTAGCATCCTAAAATGCATTAGAAGTAAAAGGTAGATAAAAATCATACTTTTTTTTTAGTATTAGTGAGTTTCATCCTGCTTTAGGTTTCGTTGTCATTTAATCAGAATGATGATTAGATGATTAGTGCCTTGGGGGTGACTTGATAATAGGAAAACTAGGAGGTCAACGCGAGTAGCCACTAGCCAGCGCTGTAAAATTATCCATTTCTTATATTATTCATCACCCCCACCACCATTTGCCAACGTGTGTGTGTAATGTGTACGCGCGTGCGTGTATGTGGAAAGAAGAGACCCACACCGTTGATTTTTCACCACATAAAAGGAAATATATTTTTAAAAAAATGTTCATACTGAAGAACTTTTAACATTGCAGAGTCATTTACACAGGGGCAGTCCTATGCCACATGTCATATTCATATACAGGTTATTCAGACGCACAAGTGGCCTCCCCTTCCCATGCGAAGAATTCACTTTTCAGCAATGTGCACGGCGCACATCCTGTCCATACAGATACACAGCTGTAGATTTAAAAAAGAAATCAGCATTTCATCTTTCATTGGTTAAACTTAGTTTAAAACATTAATACTCTCAGACAACACATTTCTGAAATGGCAAATGAAGAATAACATGTAATTCTTCCCCCACATCTCCAAAGTAGGACAAATCGAAATTTGAAACAATGCGATTTGTTTATTGAATTATCTTTTTTATTTTTTACAAACACATCTCACATATGGTTGATCTTTACAAACGCGTTGTTTTAGAAATGCTGCCCAAAATGCGAAGGATGTGCATAGGTTGTCAGGGCAACGGCCGGCTGTGGGTGCAGTCAGGGTCATTACCTGCTTCCTCACGCTTCCCATGGTCAGGTGCAGTCTTCAAAGCAGCTGGAATGTTCTTTTTTTTTTTTATTTATCTACCACCTTCTCCACCTTCTGTGGTTTCTCTCTTGGAGGTTTCAACAGTTAGGGACACGGGGGGGGGGGAGGGAGACGGGGGGTCTGGGAGACGGGGGGTCTTGGGAGATGGGGGGTCTGGGAGACGGGGGGTCTGGGAGACGGGGGGTCTGGGTAGGTACTGAGCTTGTGAACGTCCACATGCAAGACCCCTCATTGGGAAACCTCTAAAGACATACAACGGTTCATTAGAAGAGACGGAGTGTGGTGATAAGACAGATGTGTGTGTGTGTTGTGTTCAGTCTGTCCATCTGCGTAGTGTGTCAGGGTCTTCAGGGGTAGCAACGAGGCAACGCCTCCATTGCGGTGCCTTCAAAAGGACAGGGAGGATCTGAACCTGAAGGGCACTAGTGTCACCAGAGGGCTGCACCCCAGTGTGTGTGCATGGAAAGGATTTCATATATAGATCATTCATAAATAATGAGGGTAGCTGATGTTCTCTTTACTAGCGATGGAAGACACTTGCATTTCAAGTGTGCTTTCCCCCCCACCCTCTTCAAGACACACGCACACGCACACACACACACACACACACACGCACACGCACACGCACACACACACACACACCTCTAAGGGGCTTGACACAATAAGAATTACAACACCTGACAGAATTACTGGTGTGTGTGGTTGTGGTCATCAAGAGTCTCTCTCACACATCTCGGGCTCGGATACCACATGGGGTGAGGGGGGGGGGGGGGTGTACCGTCTTGCTAAAAGAAAGACATCTTGAAAGAATGTCTCCTGGGCCTAGCTACTCACAGACACGACAATACTCATTTCGCTTTACGTCACGGCCTGCAAAGTGCTAGGACTGGGGGGGTGTGTACTGGCCGGGGTCCATCGGCGCGCCGTCCCCCGTGAATGTGGTGGTCTGGTGGTTGCGTCGGTGTCAATGCAGCGTGAGGTGTTTCCATTGTATGCTTGCTTGGTTGGTTGGTTGGTTGGTTGGTTCGCGCCGCTCATTTCTTCTTCTCCCTGGAACTACGGGAGTGGCGCGACTCCAGATGCTTTGTTATAGGTCGAGAGGCCGGACAGGGGCGGAGTCAAGAGGTCGGAGGAACCAATCAAGTAGGTTTGAGAAGGAGGAGGAGGTCAACCGCCTCTGACGAGAGACGGGCAGAAGGGGCGGGGGGGGAGCCGGTGGGTGTAGGGGCGCGATCCAAGCTTGGGGGGGATGGGGACGGGGGGGACGGGCGGTCAGTAGACCCAGGAGACGGGCACCCACTGGTTGGTGGTGCACACCAGGTCGATGGCCTCCTCCAGGTGGCGGATGGTCTCGTCGATCTCGTTGTTGATGATGGTCTGGTCGAAGTAGTGGGCGTAGGTCTTCTGCAGGATCTCCGACTCCTTCTGCAGCCGCTGCAGCGACTCGTCCTGGTGGGGGGGGGGGGGGGGTGGTGGTGGTGGTGGTGGTGGGGGTCACAGAAAGAAAAGGTGGGGGTGTTGGTTAGAGACGGGGGGGGGGTCGAGGGACGGACGCAATCAAAACCTTTTACTCTTTTCAGAGGAAGAGGAGGAGGAGGAGGCTGAGGACGAGGAGTGCTGGTGGAGGCGCTAGTTCTACGTCTTAGGGGGAGTCTACTACACCGACGCACACAGAGGATCGCGTTGGCGGAGCTCCGCCTCCCCGCTGACCCCGGGGTCGTACTTACTGGTAGCGTGCGGCACCAACGGGGCACCTGGGTCCGGCGTGCCAGAGAGGGCAAGGCAGAGAGACAGGTGAGGGCCGGGCAGAGAGACAGGTAAGGGGTGGGCAGTCAAGAGCAGCGAGACTGTCAAACCCCACCCCCCCCCCCCCCACTCCCCATGTGAGGGGACACGATCCCGTCATCGGCAGGTAATGACGTGAGGGACACGATCACCTCACCGGCAGGTAGTAACACGTCTTGTCTAAGGTGCGGGGGGGGGGTTGTTCTGACACCGCCTTTAAACAAAATGCTTTCACGTCATCGCCGTTGCTGGAAAAACCCCTTTGTTCCATTTACAGTAAGCAGAGCAGAGGTGTGCCGCGTCAGCCCACAACAGGTTCTGCGTGTGGGAGCGTGTGGGGAAGGGCCCCCAGGCGTTCACATGTCTGCGGCGGGTGAATCAGGATTATGAACCCAACCATCTGGGCCACCTGGCACACTTCTCTTCTCCTGGGAGTGTGTGTGAGTGTGTGTGTGTGGGGGGGGGGGGTTTCTGTGTGCTTGGCTACCTCGTTGATGCCTGGGGTGATCGTCGGCGCGGCGATGAAGACGACGTACGGGGCGAACTCCGCCGTCCTCAGCACCTTCAGGGCCTGGTGGAGACGCGAAGGTCAGAGGTCAACGCAGGCACAAGGGGCAGACAGACACAAGACAGAGGAGTGTGTGTGTGTGGCCGTTGGTGTGTACGAAAGTACAGTCCGTGTACGTACGATACACACACATGCACACGCACACACACGACAACAATCTGTGTACAACCAACACACACAGCAATCCCTGCACAGACACACACAACCATTCACAAACACACACAACAATCTGTATACGAAACACTTAGAAAATAACAATTCATTGTACCACCCACCCACACAGACACAAAACAAGCCATTCAAAGACGCACACATACACAACACAAAAAACAATCCGTGTACGACACCATCCATACACAGACACACACACAACAATCTGTGTACCACACCATCCATACAGAGACACACACACACACACACACACACAATCTGTGTACGACCCCATCCAAACACAGACCCACACACGACAATCCATGTGCGACACACCTACAAAAACAGAAATCAGTGTACGACCACCACACACACACACACACACACACACCACCCCCCCCCCCCCCCTTCAGACCTGGGGCTCCACGTCCAGGATGGCCACCAGGCCGGTCTGGTGGATGTGACGGATGGTCTCCAGCCGCGTGCCGTACATGGCGTCCTCGTGGCTGCCGTACTCCAGGTACTCGTTGTTGCTGATGTCCTGCATCATCTGCTCGTGGGACACAAAGTAGTAGTTCTTCCCGTTCTCCTCCTCCTTCTTGGGGGGCCGGGTGGTGTCTGTTGGGGGGGTGGGGGGGGGGACAGACGGCCGCGTTGGGATTTGTGGATGAGAGCAAACGTGAGCACACGTGAGTCGGTTTTTAAATGCTATATTGATCTTTAAGATGAACAAAAACACAGTTTATTGATGTGGGTGTTGTTTTGACTAAGACTGGACTAGACTGTACCACAAAAAAGCAATTACTTCCGAAAAGAATATTCGACCTTCCACCATTGTAGACTGGGGCATATAGTGAATGTAATTCAGACACTATTACCATATATCTACATATAAATGTTTAGATATAGACACCTTTCACAGCATTGCCTGTCACATGGATGGATAAAGCCTCTTACGTGGGATGGGGTAGGCGAATCTGTCGGGGTGTTTGGTGATGAGCGTGTTCTTAATGTGTCTTCTGCCCACGCCGTGTGCACCTGAGGGGACAGACACACACACACACACACACACACACACAGTGTGAGACAGCAGTCCCCGCAGACCTAGCCACATGGTGTGGAGGTCAGCCGGCGGTGTCTCACCCAACAGCACCAGTGTTTTCCTCTTGAAGGCCGGAAGTTTCACAACCTCTTCGTACGTGACGAGGTCTAGTTGGTCGAACACTGGGGAGAAGGGGGAAGTGAAAACGTGAGAGCGGCCAGTGTGCCAGGAAACCCAGTCCCAAGAGCTTGGGTCCGAACACGTACCGCGGACAGACCGCTCCCGCTCGTTCTCTCAACGAATCACAAGCCACTGCATTCGTGGCTTGTGATGGTACTTAGCACAATGATAGCTGGTGTGTTTTTGGAGGAACAGAATGTAAATAATTTAAAGTTTCTTTGCACAAATCAACAGTTCCTCTGGGGCCTTTGATGGCACATGGTGGGACAGCCACTGGTCCAGGAGAGTGGGGATGACAGAGATCTAATCTGTGTCTATAACAAGGGTATAAGACCATCATACAGTTCAGTGTTCAGTCTCCTATTTTACAGTGCTCACACCAACAGCGTAGAAGTAGAAACTAGATGCGCTTTTTATTCAAAAAAGCATGGGAATAATGTTGCTATTTTGTTATTAAGATATCATTTTCGGAATGGCCATCACCAATAGGATGTGGGGTTCTTTTTGTGTTCTAGCCCGCTATCATTCTTTCACTAAGGATCACTCCCACCCAGGGTTTATGCTAGGGGAGTGTTGACGTCAATTATTCAGCCGGGAGCACAGAGAGAAGCCATCCCAGGGCAACGCATTAGCAAATGAGATTGCCGGCTACTGTCCCACAACTGTGCCACTCTCGACACAGAATGAAGAGTCAAAAGTTCCCTCACACACACACCCCCACACCCCGTCCCCTGGTAACGTGAGCCGGGCATCTTGGGTAAAGGCTGACATGTGAAATACAATACCCACAAGGCACTTGGGGGAGAGCTGACTCTGGATGATGGCGTGCTGAGTAAGGACCAGATGCACTTCTACTGTGACTGTGTGTGTCTGTCTATGTCTGTGCGTGTGTGCGTCTGTGTCTCTGTGTACGAGATGTTTGTATTGGAGCTGTGCTGAGTGTACTGCAGTCACAAGTAGAGATGTGTCTGGGTGTGTGCTAAAGTCGTAGTCAAATCAGGGACATGTACCCTGTGTGTATTATGTTACTGGTTACGGTCATGTGTTCGCAATCGGCTTAGGGTTTTTGTTATTGCAGGTGCCCAATCAATTCACAACGCCAGACACAACTGGAACTAAGTTTGCCGAGAGATTTCTGTGGTTTTGGTCGGTAAGCAATGGAAATGTAACTGAAACACACTGGCACCAACCATGGAAATGACCCAGATAGCAAAAAAGACAGAGGGCGAGAGAGAGAGAGAGAGAGAGAGAGAGAGAGAGAGAGAGAGAGAGAGAGAGAGAGAGAGAGAGAGAGAGAGAGAGAGAGAGAGAGAGAGAGAGAGAGAGAGAGAGAGAGAGAGAGAGAGAGAGAGAGAGAGAGAGAGAGAGAGAGAGAGAGAGAGAGGGTGAGGGGGGGGAGAGAGAGTGGGCAAGATCGAGAGAGAGAAAAATAAAAAAAGAGGGTGAGTGCGGGACTGAGGGCAAGAGAAAAGAGAGCGAGACGGAACAAGGAAGTGAAAGTCGGTTTTAATTCTAAAAAAGCTGATTCAGAGACAGAGAGAGAAAAAAGAGCGAGAGGGCGAAGGTGCTTCAGCCACTGTCACTGGTTATTACTTACATGCAGAGAGGCCGTTCAGAATGCAAAAGAGATGAACAGGAGGAAGGAGTCATCATATGGTTGGTTACAACAGCAGAGAACATCACGCATCACAGTTGGCACGCGACGAATCCCCCCCGCCCAGCCCCGAGAGACAGACCCCCAAACACAGTACGACGGTGTGTGGAGGCGGTGTGTGGCGTGGATGCAGAAGGGATAAAACTGGCGTTGGAGAAAGTGAGACCAAGTGGGCTTTGGGGCATGAGAAATGGCTGTGGGTGGTGCAGTGGGGTGATGATGATGAGATGGACGGCTAAGCGATTTGAAAACCTAAAATCGGGGTGTGACAGAGGTTCAACTCTGGGGAGTACACACATGGGGGGGGGGGGGGGTGAGAGTGGACGGGCTGCCTAAGCCAATGAGCATTCTCACGCCGTATCGTTCCACTGACAGTCAGGATCTTGAAGTCTGCCCATTATTTCCCTACATCAGAACATCATTCTACATCATTCGTGATCGGCCTACTTCTATCTGAGATGACACGCTAGGAAATTAATAATTTAGTTTTAGTTATTAAGGCTGCTGTAAGCCATACCGCGGCTGTATAATCTTCGAAAGCAGAGGCTTTCTTGGTTTGTTTTTGTAGCTTGTATGACGAGGCATTTTAGCTTATCAGGGTAATACATTCGTTAAAGTCCTCCCAATGCGTCATCTCAAGCTAGGGGGGACCTCTTGTTTGTCAGATAAGGGGGGGGGGGGGCGTTGCTCTGGCGTCGGGGAGGCTGCAAGGTGAGCGTTGTTGGAAGTGTTCCATCATGTAACGAAAGAGGCACGCTGTCAGAAGAAAGTGAAAATGGAGCTGAACACGGCACGCATGCATGGGCATTCATCCAGAGAGTGGGCCCTCGCATGCAAGCCCTTCCCCATGCCCTATAACGCAAGCTAACGCATATAAGCACAAGACGCTAACACACACACACACACACACACACACACACACACACACACACACACACACACACACACACACACACACACACACACACACACACACACACACACACACCCTGTCACTGTGTGGTGAAGAATCTCTTGAGTATTGCCTTCGGACCCCCCCCCCCCCCACCCACCCAGCTTTACTCGGCATGAGGGCCGCCGATCCGATAATCCCCCGCGAGAGAGAGCCTACATGTGTGACGGACATACGATGACATCTTAGTAGAATTAAAAAAAAAAAACAATGCCAACGGAACATGGACCAAACAAGCGAATGAATCCAAAAAAGATCCAGACTAATCCTGTGTCCCCTGTGTTCTAGGCTAGGGCAGCAAAGGGGCCCTTGCTAGGGGCCCCGGGGCCGAGGCGTTCATGGACGCGCCCGGACGCCTGGGAGAAGGAAGGGGCGTGGGGTCTGCCATGAGCAGCTGTGTTGGTGTTGGGCTGTTAACGGCCACCTCAGAGAAATGACCCTGGGCGGCTGGTCAGCCTGCTAGTACAAGCCTCAAGGAAAGGAACTTTTTTTTAAGCTTGTCATCAGAGTGTCGTTTTCCCTGAAGATAAGACACACTGTCCTCGCTGTACTTGTGGTTGAGTCACAAAGCACACGGGCCGGCGTAACATTTCACCCCCCCCGTAATTATTATTAGCAACATGGCTGAGGTTAACCTTACAGTCCTCTGGCCCATTCCACTGAGCTGCCGACGTACTACGGACTGAAGGGAAGGTCCTGGGGGGCTCATCATGGGTGGCTATGTGACCTGACCGGTTTCATTTGTGTGCAGACATTTATGTTACAGAAGAAAACCTGACTCTAGCCCACTGAGAAAGACCTGCACGCAATCAAACGCACCCCGTGGTTTTAATGGTGTACATTTTGTACACCAGTGTTCGATTACATAGAACAGGCTCAGATACCGGATACTCTGAAGCCCTCCAGAGACCCCCCCCCCACAGTATCTTTCTCTCCCTCCCTCTCTACCCCATGCCCTGGCTCGGCCCTACACTCCCCTTCTGGTCCAAAGACCTCGTGAACTCAAAGGCACATGCTAAAACACTAGCTGGCCTCCCTCCTGTACTCCTATTGTCAAATGCCTTTACAGTCACAGTTGTTCCCTTCTGTCAACAAATTCCTCCTTACACAAGCCACCTTGGCCGTGTCCCACCCCTCCCACCCAGCACATACCCCAGGGTCCGCTGCTCTGCTCCGAGCACATGAGACTCACGTCTGGAAGTGCCACCTTGGCCTCTTCTGTGCTCACTGCTGCCCTCTTTGGACAATTATATGCTCCCTGGTAAATGGTAAATGGACTGCATTCATGTAGCGCTATTCTAAACCAGTGGCCACTCAAAGCGCTTTACAATATGGAATAACATTCACCCATTGTCACACCGACGGCAAGGTAACAGCCAGATCGCTTTGGGGACTTGCTCAGCGACACCTCGACACCTCTGCTAGGAGGCGCCGGCCCGGGGATCAAACCAGCAACCTTGCACTTGGCCCACTCTACCCATTGAGCCACATGCTCCACCCATTAGTTGTGAGGTGCCACATATTTGAAGCTGCGTTTATTTGAAAGTGTTGAGAAACTGCATAGCCAATTGTCAGCCAGTAGCCAGTGGTACGAGACAATACCAATTTTACACAGCCCCCGGCTCATTACTGAACACACAGGCATCTCTTCCCTGATTGGTCTGTTAATCGTAGATGCCTGAACTTCTCGAGGGCAGAAAGAAATGGGGAAGCGAGAGAGTGGAGAGGGAGGGGACGTCTTTTGACTTTAAAAAAATGTTCTCCTCTTGCCTCTATTTAAAACTCTCAAAACTGACCTACCACACCTTTAAAGACTTCAATGAAGCTGAAGGTCACCACCTGGCAGCCTGCAAGTCAGTGCGTGTGTTTGCACACGCTAACATGCCCACAGACACATTCCCACACGTGTGTTACACCTGTCCTCTGACTCCAACTTACGATAAAGGGATTAAACCTGGCATGGATGTACTGAACCATTTGTGTATGTACACACTTTGAGCATAACTTGAAGGCCCTTTTCCACACACACACACACACACACACACACACACACACACACACACACACACACACACACACACACACACACACACACACACACACACACACACACACACACACACACACACACACACACACACACACACACATCCCAAATCTTTGGACAAGGAAGATTTAACATTACAAACGAGGGGCATTCATGAAGGGGCGCAGGCTTAATGAACAATGATGTACGAGTGTGCAAACATGCATGAGTGAGTGGATGCATGCATCTGTGTGTGTGTGTGTGTGTGTGTGTGTGTGTGTGTGTGTGTGTGTGTGTGTGTGTGTGTGTGTGTGTGTGTGTGTGTGTGTGTGTGTGTGCGTGTCTGTGTGTGTGTGCGTGTGTGTGCATCTGTGTGTGTGTGTGTGTGTGTGTGTGTGTGTGTGTGTGTGTGTGTGTGTGTGTGTGTGTGTGTGTGTGTGTGTGTGTTGTGCATGTGCGTCTGTGTGTGTGTGTGTACCTGCGTTGTGCTTGGCCAGATACTTGTCCTTGTACTGCTTCTTCTTCTTGCCAAACCAGGTACAGCTGGCCTGCTGCTCCTGTTTCGTCTTCTCCATGGCAATACACGCCACACGCCTACAACACACAAACGCACACACACACACACACACACACACAGTTGACACAGACGCACACACAATCTAATTGGACCCCCCAATGAGGGATACAGGAGTTAATTAAGTTCCAAGGGAGGGAGCTCCTGTGTGTGGATGTGCGAGTGTGTGTGAGTGTAGACACATCTGCTGTACTGTAGCAAATGATGGCCTGGTGTTTCCCTCAGACATTTACTTGGTAAATGCGTGCTGGTGTGAATCCTCTCTCTCTCTCTCTCACTCTCTCACTCACTCACTCCTCATCCCTCTGCTCACTCCATCGCCTAACCGTCACCACGCTGTCAAAGTCATTCTATTCATAGTATTTTTGAGGATTGCCAAAGGGTGTTCGGTGCGTATGACTGTGGACGCCGCCCTGTGCCACGGAGTGGTTTCATGCTCTGCTGTGATAGATCGAACCGTTTTAATGTGCTGTGCTGTTTGTCAGCGTTGGTTTCTCTTGTTGCATGTTGGGGAATTAACTTCCCTCTGGGGGACCAATAATGCTTATGCATCTATCTATCTGTCTATCCATCAATCACTCTTCCCAGCATCCTCCATCCCCCTCCCCCTCTCTCATCTCACCATTTATCTCTCTCTCATCTCACTTTCTCCCTCTCTCTCTCTCATCTCACTTTCTCCCTCTCTCTCTCTCTCCCCATCATCTCCCTACTATCTCTCCCTACTATCTCTCTCTCCCTCTCTCCCTATCATCTCTCCCTATCATCTCCCTCTCTCTCCCCCTCTCCCCCTCTCTCCCTCTCTCTCTCTCTCTCTCTCTCTCTCTCTCTATCATCTCTCTCTATCATCTCTCTCTCTCTATCATCTCCCTCCCTCCCTCTCTCCCTCACCACTCCTGCAGCTCTGGCGAGGGGATGAGGCCCGCCGTCCCGTTCTTGGTGTTCTCCAGCTTGCCCTGCCACCAGTTGTGGTCGTCCTTGGAGATGATCTGGATGATGTCGCCCACGCAGAAGCGCACCCCCGCCTCCTTGCAGGGGATGAGCTCGTCCCGGGCGGGGTCGTACTCGAACTGAGCCCTGACGTAGATCTGCACCGCCGCATCGGGGGAGGGTGGGGGGGGGGTCGGGGCAGGGGAGGAGTAGAGGAAGAAGAATAAGAGGGGGGGGGGGGCAAAGGGAATGTGAGAACACAAGTAAGAACTGCATCAGCGGCAAAAAAGGTGCGGGGAGAAGAGCGAATGGAGGAGAATTAGGAGGAGGTCGATCGGAAAGAGGTGAAAGAGAAACGGTGAGGAAAAGGAGAGGTGAGAGAGTGAGACACTCGATCGCTGGTTATGGAGGGAGGGCGGCCTTGGTGTATTCAGGGTGGAGGTGCAGGGTGCGGCGAAGTGTTGGGTTTCGTTACCAGGCCGGAGAAAATGGTCGCCGCGACAACGAAGGGGACGTCATCGTTGCTCCCCTCTCCGTCTCCCGGGGCGGAGCCGGGCACAGCCGGTGTGGTAACGAGCTCGCTGGCTAATTAACCCTCGCCTAATGCTACACAACAACCGCCGCGGCGGCTTATCTAAAGCCCACTGCCCCCCCCCCCCCCCCCCCCCCTCTCTATATTCTGTGTACAACAGGGCTGCGTGTTGTCATGTACCCTCCTGATCTGGGGTCTCAGGATTCAGGGGGCTTTTGTGCTTCTGATCGTTTATCATTTTAAGTCCCCTCAAGCTGTCTCTTACCTTGATCGACATTTTATCCTTGATTGCAGGTCTGGATTCGATCTAGGATGTGAGAGCATCACACAAACACACACACACACACACATGCACACACACACACACACACGCATCATGCAGTAAAACAGGCAATGTCTCGGAGTTAAGTGGGGTTTTGTTTGGGGATGACGGGTGGACCGGGTGAGGTGATTGGAGGGAGGGTGGAATGTGAGGGTGATTCTGAGGCCAACACACACATACCACAGACTGCCATCATGCGTTTTACCCACTATTACCGCTGCACATTGGGTGGAATAATACATTGCAAGGAATTCTAGCGTTGCCTGCTTTTTCAAATCGGATGCTGCCCTATCAAACCGTGGACTCTACTGCCCTCTACTGGCAGTACATGGTACTAGCTCCAACACATCTAGTGAATGAGGATGAACCCCAACAACCAAGCCCTTGTTTCCACACACACACACACACACACACACACACACACACACACACACACACACACACACACACACACACACACACACACACACACACACACACACACACACACACACACACACACACACACACACACACAATGCTGGGGAGGGAGGGGGGGGGGGGGGGGGGGGGGGGAGTGTCTGACATGGAGTTCGACTGATGAGTTAGTGCACAGAGTAACAGAGTTGAAAGGCGTAAAGGAGGAGACCAAAGTGCAGAAGAGAGATAGACGTAGAGCTGTAGAGAGACGGGGGACACAGCTGGACGGCAGTGTTTTACCTGTCGACCCTTGGGTTGGATGGAGGACGGCAGGTCCTGTGAAGGCACGCCGACGAGAGAGGCAAAGAGAGGGACACCGTGTTAGGTTCAGACGCCATGGTTACGACTGAACCAGGTGCACGCCCACAAAAAAACATGATCAAGCAACAGTCGTCTTTGGCGTATGGGGAACACCGGGAAACCAAACATGCAAGGTGCATCCCCGCTCGGCGGACCACAGCCCTGGTTGGGGGGACACAGAGGGAGCAGCTCAACGGAGGGGGAGAGAGAGAGAGAAAGAGCCAGAGAGGTGGGGTTAGACGGGTCACGGCTGGGCGCACCAAGCAAGCAGCAAAACCAGCCCCAGCGGCAGCGACGGCAGGCCGGCAGCGTAACCACGGTGACAGCAGGACAGCATGACCCGGTTTGGGGGGGGAGTGGGGGTTTGGGGGTCACCCTCGAGAATCGGCTTTAAGGCTTTAAGGCTCCAGCAGTTCAGAGTGCACTCATTACCGCCCGGAGCCCCCGGGCACGGCGTCCATCACCAGCAGTGTGGGGTCAGCGCACACAGCCCTCTGCCCCCTGGGGGAGCGCTGGCGGCCCAGAGACACTCGTGTCCTAACAGGGGTATCTGACCGGGGCTACAGGAGGATCAGCCTCCCCCCGCCCCCCACCTTGTGGAGGAGATTTCTCCGGAGAGGACGAGGCGAACCCGCCTTCCCCTAACACATCCTCAGGAAATGAGGATTCTGAGGTATGAGACACAGAGTACAGACGAGGGGGGGGGGGGCTTGGCCTGTCTCTGTAGAGTGTGGACCACTACCGATATTTAATTTTGCAATTACACCCCACCCCCCCCACCCGGAAACTGACATCTTGGTGAAGAGTTGGGTCGAGCGTTGTACCGGCAAAAAAGAGATTGGCGCCCGAGAGGAGGAGGCTCCGAGGACAATACTATGGGGGTGACGAGAGCATGGGAGACGGATGACAGGGCTGTCGCTTCTGATTGGATCGGGAAGTCACATGACGATGACGATGATGAGGCATGGGCTGCCCTCGGTTTTTGTGTTTTTTGCTCGGTGGACTTGGTCGTGGGGAGGGCTCCTTACCAAGATAGAACTGTTAATGCTGGAGTGGCCGTTGGCAGGGGACTGCCTGGAGGTTGAGGGGGACTCTTTCTGAAATCAAGACACACAGGTCAGCAACGCGCCACACACACGCACGCGCGCACACCACGCACGCTCGCTCACACAGACACACACCACCGTGAGGTGAACCACGAGACCGCTGAGGCAGAGTGTGTAATCAAGAGGCCGCAAGAGTTCTTTACCCTCAGTCTTCAAGCCTGCAAATAATATATACTACCACCAGGGGGAGCTTGACTGTCACAGCAGAGCGTGGCGGCTGGGTTTGGACGGTATCATTTTGAAAGTTGTTTGCATCACATTGGAAAAAGTAAAGCTTGGGATCAAACACATTTAGGGTCAACTGAAATCCATGTATTATTATATTGTCATGATTAGTAGTAGTACATTCAGTAAGGTGTTAAATACTGCTGTGCTGCTCTAAAAAGCTGAATAAAAGCCACTAGCGAGGAAAGGCAGCAGAAGAGGGAGAAAAGGGGAACATTTCAGTTTAGTCGACAGCATCAAGGTAGTTCAAGGTAACCAGTTACCGTTCTCCTTGCCTTGGCAACGGCCCTCCTCTTTGTTGTCATGAAAGTGAGAGGTGTCTGCTGAATGGACCGGGCCGCCCAATCACTCAGCACCCAATGATGGGTGACCATTACGTCAAATAGGATTACATGGGCCATTCACCAGGGTTTCACCAGTCCTTCAGTGATATGCTGGTGTTAGTGGTGTGTGTGTGTGTGTGTGTGTGGGGGGGGGGGGGGGGGAAGTGTTCCGGTGGTATCTTGGCTTTGAAATTTGAATGCAGCATAAACTCCCACACAGATACACTACACACAAAATGCAGAAACATGCACACGCTAAATTTAACCATGCACACACACACACACACACACACACACACACACACACACACACACACACACACACACACACACACACACACACACACACACACACACACACACACACACACACACACACACACACACACACACACCTGTTTGGAAATGAAGGGTTCAGTAAGCTTCTGAGGAGTTAGTAGCAAGAGGAGCAGGAGGAGGAAGACTTACTTCACACGAGGAGCCCTGTGTCCGGTAACTTGGCACTATCTTGAAGGTGATGCTCCCTCGCATATCTCTCTGCGCACACACACACACACAAACCAACACGATTATTGGGTCACAATTATAGACATGAAGTGCATACAAGGGGAAGTGGTGAGTTAATAAAAAAAGACACACACACACACACACACACACACACACACACACACACACACACACACACACACACACACACACACACACACACACACAAACACAATGTATATAAACAAACACACACCAGCATCCTCTGCAGTTGCTCCACGGTCTGGTTAGCCACACTGATGCCGTTGATCTCCCTGATTTCATCTCCCACATGCAATGTTCCTGCAACGACACACACACACACACACACACACACACACACACACACACACACACACACACACACACACACACACACACACACACACACACACACACACACACACACACACACACACACACACACACACACACAGTGAGAGAGCGAGAGATGTAGTTATGACTCATCATAACACATATTCTGTACTAGGGATGTGAATAACTCAAATAATCAGAGGGTGGTATGAACGAATAAACGATTATTCGATGCAGGCCGACATTCACAGAGGCAGCCATGGATCATCGGCAAGAAATCACTTGATATCTTAAACGCAAAAAAACAACTACCTGCTAAGTAGTTCCAGTCAAATAGTCTGTTGTGAAAAATGCATTAAACTGTAATCAGAAAACACGGTTCTATGCCGTAGACCCTATAGTATCTGTGGTATAAAGGCTGGGACGAATTTCAAATTATAAATATGTACACTTTGGGCCCTATCTCGCATCCGTCGCAATTGACTTAATCACTGGCGCATGTGTCGTTGCTAGTTTGCAACTGGCGCAGAGCGTTCTTTTCCCTCCTGCGCCACGCGTCGGTAAATTCGGGAATGATCTTGCGCCCCAAGGGGCGGCTCGGCGAAAGGGAGAGCCGCGTTCTGGCGCAAACAATCCCTGGTGCTATTTTGACGTTTCAAAAACCACTTGCGCCACAAACCAGGAAATACCTGGTTTAAAGTCAGTGGCGCGTTGTTCAGATGCTACTTTAAAGGCGCATTCATAATGTTGCTTGTGCACGTCGCGCATACACTTTGCTTCTCTCATCTACCTAGCCACGCATTCTTGGTCAATTATTTGTGAAAGAACAGCTGATACAGCGGTACTAAGTTTTACTCTAAAATCAATGCATCTGCAAACACTGTACAGCAAACGCATATTTTCTTGACACAGACATCGTGTACTTGCCCATAACTTTTAGGATTGATGAGTATTTGATCGTGAGAAAACATTGTTTTACCACGAGTGAGTGTTAAAAACAATGAATCAATGCGGGTGCGTATGTGTGCGTCCATCTATTTAAACACACGCAAACTAAACACGTAACGCATAATAAAGTCCACGGGACACATGCATATTAGAAACACAAGTCGATTACGATAATGCATACAATACTGATAAGAAACAATGTTTATAATGTATTGCGTATATCATTAAATAGAACCACATTAAATAGGACTCAGTATTTGAAGTTGTGGAAGAAAACCTTATTCCATGTGTGAACTAGGTAATATTATTTGGCCATAACCTGAGCCATTTGAAGTTTGAAATTCATGTGCATCTGTCTCATCGGAGACTGCAGATGCGCTGTCAAAATATCAACTCGTCAGATTCAAATGCGCTCATGGCTCGTTAAAAAGGGATGGGAGCTGGCACTCTCATTGGTTTATTGCACGTTACGCCCAAACCACTACGGGTAATTAGGCTACTTCAGCCCAACCCTTTTTCGATTTGCGCTAGGCGCAAGAGTCATTTTTCGCGCCGGTAAACTAGCGACATCGCCATAGAACCGCCAACAAAGCAACTTGTGCTTGCCATTTCTCACTTGCGTTTCAGACCGTTAAAATAGGGCCCTATATGTTGAAATATAGACTGTTGTGAATCCCATTGAAGCGAAAGCTGGTAAATTGTGAAGAATGAATTAAACTGCAATCAGACAAGGCGGTTATATGCTATAGACCCTAGAGTATTTGTTGTATAAAGGCAAGAACAAATTTCGAATTATAAATATGTACAATTCATAATGTTAGCTCTCTGGCTCATAGCTGAGCGGACTAGAATACCTCCCGTTGTCCAAGTCGTAGCTAAGGTTGTCCCAGCCTTTATACCACAGATACTCTAGGGTCTATAGCATATAACCGTGTTGTCTGATTGCAATTTTTCACAATTTACTAGCTCTCATTTGAAGAATAATCACCGCGCCATTCGTTTCAATGGGAATCGCAACGGTCGCAATTTCAACATAAAGTGTACATATTTATAATTTGAAATTCGTCCTAGCCTTTATACCACAGATACTATAGGGTCTATAGCATATAACCGTGTTTTCTGATTACAGTTTTATGTAACAGTAAGCTGACATCGCTAATTAACACCGCAACTGCAAATTAACCACACGGTGATAACCATGGCAACCGCTCATACAAATTCTCTTTTTGCAATCATTCTGCGCACGCATTCGCCGTGTGGATAAACAAACAATCCCCCTGTTGTATTAGTCACACCCTCAGGCGTTACCAGGGAAACAAAGTTATGGCTTGTGAAAAACGTTATATTTGAATGGGAAAAAACGTTAACGGTCCAAATGTTAAAAATCGATCTTGACCCTCGGGAACGAATAATCGAACAATCTAATATTCTGACCCATCCCTATTCTGTACCAGTATTTGTAATTAGATAGCTTCTTGAGGCTAGCCACTAGACGCTAGATAATTACAAATAGTGCGTCCGCTGTGTAATGAAGCAACGCTGGAGACTGGAGTCTAGTCTCCAGCGTTGCTTCATTACACAGCGGACACAGGCTAGGCCCGGAGCCACGCCCATTTCTGCGATTGGACTGCAATGTGTGCGCGGATGTGAGGAAAATGGCTTTTGTCCAGTGCGTGCATATGTGTGTGTGCGTAAGATTGAGTGAGTCTAACAGAGTTTGTGTGTGCGCGTGTGTCTGTGAAAGAGAATAGAGGATCGAGAGAGCCTGTTTGTGTGCATGTGTGTGTGTTTGTTTATGTGTGAATGTACCGTACCTTGTCTGTGGATCATTCCCCCGTGCATTATCCTGGCTACGATGCAGTGGTTCAAGTCGTTCATCTTCAACGTTATGCCCTACACACAACACACACACACAAAACAATGGTTCATTGCAAATTCATAGTGATACATCAAATCCTATGTATCTATATATATATAGATACATACACAAAAAATATATCTAAATACAACATGCATGCAAGTCTGTGTGTGTATTAATACATAGACATACAGTATGTGTGAGTTAAGTGTGACATGTGAGAATGCATGGATTTTTGTATGCAATTGCGAATGTTCAGGTGTGTACGTGCATGCATGTGTGTGTACGTGCATGTGTGTGTGTGCGTGCATGTGTGTGTGCGTGCATGTGTGTGTGCGTGCATGTGTGTGTGCGTGCATGCACGCGTATGCACGTGCGCATATGCACGTGACACACCGCCCTCACCATTGGCTCGTCTGTGTTCTTCTGGAACTGCACCAGGCGGACCCGGGTCACGTTCTCCAGGTCCATGTCCCCGGCAGCGCTCCCGGGGGAGTCCCCGTTGAGGTAGGGCGAGGTGGGCGGCGGCGTCACCCTCAGAGCCTCGTCGCTGTACACCTCGTGGGCCACCACGTCGTGGGTCTGCAGCAGCGCCTGAACACACACACACACACACACTCGCATTGGTGCTAAACCAAGTCTTCTTCAGATCTCTTCCTCAATCTAAGTTGTGTGTGTGTGTGTGTGTGTGTGTGTGTGTGTGTGTGTGTGTGTGTGTGTGTGTGTGTGTGTGTGTGTGTGTGTGTGTGTGTGTGTGTGTGTGTGTGTGTGTGTGTGTGTGTGTGTGGGAAACATACAAGGGCAAAGTTCAAGGAAGAGCTACGGATGGAAGAACTAGAACAAAGAGTTGGGAGAGCGGGAAGAAAGGGAATTAAGAGGGACATCGAGGGAGAGACAGGAAGAGAATTAGAGGTGAAAACCAACTTGATGCTGAACCTTTTCCCCTCTCTTTCTCCTTAGCACAACATCCCACAGCCTCAGGCTCCGCAGGAAGCCTGTGTTTCAGCACAACCTCTCTACATACACGCCAATCGCTTCAAGAGCGTCCCCACAACGACTGCGCCTCACTGAACTACACAAGCAAAGAGTGCGTCGGAATTCCGAAAGAGAAGCAAAAAAAAACAGAACCAACTCCAAAACAGTGGGAGGGAAAAACATGAATAAATCATAAACGTAATGACTGCCTATGGTTTCCAAGTGGAAGGCACTTTGAGCGTGCGGCGGTTTAGCGGCGACAGAAACAGCAGGCTTTTCATCTAGAGGTGTCATCTAGAGGTTTTTCTCACAAACCAGCTTCCCTGGGCTAGCGCGACCAAACGGAGCGAAAGCACGGCGAACGCACCAAAAAAAATAGATAGGCACATATTCCCTTTGCTGCCGGTCCTCAACAATCCCTCACATCTGCATCTGAGCACACGGACGGACAAAAACAGACACAAACGACAACGACGCCATCCTCCTCACCGCGTTCACCGTCTGCCGGGCCGCTGCCGCTTCCAACTGTTTCATTCCGGGAGAGAGTGTGTGTGTGTGTGTGTGTGTGTGTGTGTGTGTGTGTGTGTGTGTGTGTGTGTGTGTGTGTGTGTGTGTGCGGTCTAGGAATGCAGGTTGTGATGGTACCTCCCTAGCACCACTCCCTCTGCTTTCCTGGCCCCTGACTATGTCCACAGTGTCAGAGGCCCCTGGCCGCTGACCCAGGGCCGAGCAGAACACCGCAGCGCCCCGCATCAGACACGCGTGGATGGCCAGCCGGCCAAACGCTGCCCTGCATTCCTCACTTTCTTTCCCCTTATCTGCGCTCTTTCCTTGGGCTCGGATCCTTTCCATACGGGCCCCCCCCCCCCCCCCACGGCAGGCACCCCCACGCTGACCTGGCTGGCCTCCCTTCCTCGGTTCACATGCAGACGGTTCATATACCAACCACAGACCAAGACCAAGAATGGTTTGGTAGGTTTTTCCCGCCCTCCGTGCTCCATGCCCACAGACCATGGCTGTGTGTGTGATTGTGTGTGTGTGTGATTGTGTGTGTGTGATTGTGTGTGTGTGATTGTGTGTGTGTGATTGTGTATGTGTATGTGTGATTGTGTATGTGTGATTGTGTGTATGTGTGTGTGTGTGTGATTGTGTGTGTGTGATTGTGTGTGTGTGATTGTGTGTGTGTGATTGTGTATGTGTATGTGTGATTGTGTATGTGTGTATGTGTGTTGTGTGTATGTGTGTGTGTGTGTGTGTGTGTGTGTCCGTCTGTCTGCATTGGAGCGGGAGAACATTGATCAGTGGAGGTAGGGGGGGTGGGGGATTAAGGCACTGATGTGATAGGATTAGCAGGAAGGCTGTTGACTTTATCCTTGAAAAAACAAAGGTAAGACTCCACACTCCCCCTCACCTACGTTGGACTCCATTAACCCTTCATTTCTCAGTGGAAAACTACACTGTCCACCAGTAAAGGGTGAATGTGTGTCCATGCATGTTGACTAGACGCGCTTGTGTTTACGCGCTACCTTATTTGTCACCTTTTGACTGACACACACACACACACATCTACACATGCAAGAACACACATACCGTGCTGCATCAAGATTCCGGTGAACACAAGCACACAAAGTAACAAACTAGAGTGTTAGGCCCAATCCCATTTCTACCCCTTACCCCTTCAAAACAAGGGAGAGGGGTAGGGGGTGTGGGGTAGAAATGGGATTGGGCCTTAAAATACACAAACAGAGCAAACTCTTTCTTAAAAGAGTCTCCCTTTCTAAATCCTGTCTCGGCCGACCTCCCACAGTGCATTGCAGCCCCGAGAGAAGGCTGTGTGCTTGGCGGGTTCTCGTTAGAGAAAGACACACACACACACACAGAGACAGAGAGACAGAGAGACAGAGAGAGAGAGATAAAGAGACTGAATCAGAGAGTGGGGGAGAGACACTCCCATCGGGTCTAAGGCAGCCGCATAGGAAAAGTACCCATTTAAAGTAATGCTGACATCTTCTTTGCTCCCCCCCCCCCCACTCACTCACTCACTCACCCCCTCCCTCTTAACAACCCCTGTACTTTCGCCTCTCGTAACGCTCCGCAGAGAAAGTTGCGAGCGGGACAGGAATGCATGCCGAGAATGTATTCCTGGCCTTCCCCCGGCCCTCTGACCGATGCAGATACTGGGATAAGTCGGTGCATCGCGGCCCGGGGAGCCCCAGCTCCATCGCCTCAACTGGCCACGTGTCGGGAGGGCAACGTGTCAATGTTCCGTCGAGTTTGCAGGAACGTGCGCAAAACCCCCCAAAAAGGCTCTCCCTGGTGTGTGTGTGTGTGTGTGTGTGTGTGTGTGTGTGTGTGTGTGTGTGTGTGTGTGTGTGTGTGTGTGTGTGTGTGTGTGTGTGTGTGTGTGTGTGTGTGTGTGTGTGTGTGTGTGTGTGTGTGTGTGTGTGTGTGTGTGTGTGTGTGTATCCTTTGCCATCTCACTTTTTTTTACACTGGAATTCTACCAGACTCTCCTCTGCTTTTTCAAAATGGCTCGAGGCCCATGGAGTGTGCATGTGCGTTTCCTTTACTCACCATGAAATGTGGCTGGGTCAGTATCCGCCTGAGTTCCTTAGCGTCGTGGTTCTCTGGGTAGCAGGAGATTTCTTCCAGTACCTGGAGGGTGAGAGAGAGAAATATCATTCAGAACAAAAATCCACAGAGTGTGGGGGCGCACACACGCACACACACGCGCACACACCTTTCCTGCCACAGATCTGCAACAGTACCAAAATAATACAAAATCCATCTCAATCTCTCAATGACATCCCCTTATTAACCCCAGTCTGGTCACTCCGACCATTAAGGGAGACTGATCAAGTATTTGGCCCCGCCCCCTCTAGCATTGTGACTCCACCCCATTCAATGTCAGCATCAGGTGGGCGTGGCCTCGCTGCTAAACAGGCCATCATAGGTGAGACCTTGATGAGTGACAGTTCAGTGCTTCGCATGATGACGTTTATCTCATACCCTCTGGTATTCATGAGGTACAACTGTGCGCAGCAATCAAACACTCGGGTTTGATTCACCCCGTCCACAACCGTGTACCGGACCCACTTCGACCAACCGTTTCGAGGACCCCCGCTCATAAAAGACCCAGTCCTTCACAAGCGGCCCATTCACAGCGGTAGCGCGCTGGAGCCCTGGTCATCGTCAAACGCCTACAAGCGGGGCCCATGAAGTCGCTGGCACACTGTTGGAGCACACACCCCCCTCCCCCGTCATACCAGACACCACGGCGGAGGGTCCATCTCCTCTGCCCCTGCTTGTGTGGAGTGTTGTGGACAGGAACAGTGTGGTGAGAGAGAGAGAGAGAGAGACAGAGAGACAGAGAGACAGAGAGACAGACAGAGACAGAGAGAGAGAGACAGAGAGACAGAGAGAGAGAGAGAGACTCTCGGGATCTTACATATTCCAGATGTTTCAAAGCGCCACTTGCTTCTTCATCCGGGGAGGAGCTCTTGGAGGACACAGGGAGAAGAGGTCGGACATGTTGGTTGCCTCGGACAGTGATCAGAGAGCCCACTCCCCCCCCCCACCGGGAGGGGAGGGCGGGTGAGGGCGAGGTGGGGGGGGGGGGGGGGTGTTAGGTAGTTTGGGGCGAGGGGGTGTCAGTGAGAAAAGATGCCGGGGCCAGGATGTTAAGAACCCTGATTCTGGACCGGGACCAACCAGTGGGATTAGGTCAGCGCCCCCCAGGAACAATTGAGGCGGTTAAGTTGTTAAGTTGATGTTAGGTTGCAGGGCAGAGAGAGAGAAATCGAGAGACAGAGACAGAGAAAGACAAAGAGACAGGGAAAGAACGAGAGAGAAAGAGAGAGACAGGGAAAGAACGAGAGAGAAAGAGAGAGACAGGGAAAGAACGAGAGAGAAAGAGAGAGACAGGGAAAGAACGAGAGAGAAAGAGAGAGAGACAGGGAAAGAACGAGAGAGAAAGAGAGAGACAGGGAAAGAACGAGAGAGAAAGAGAGACAGGGAAAGAACGAGAGAGAAAGAGAGAGACAGGGAAAGAACGAGAGAGAAAGAGAGAGAGACAGGGAAAGAACGAGAGAGAAAGAGAGACAGGGAAAGAACGAGAGAGAAAGAGAGAGAGACAGACAGAGAGCGAGAGAATGACAGAGAGAGAGAGCGAGAGAAAGAGAGAGAGAGAGAGCAAGAGAGGTCGATGTTTGTTGTGAATGAACTAAAGAGGGGCTCTAAGACTATTACCAACAGCAACCCAATCAGAAGGAGAAGGAGGAAATCTACAGACGCGGTTGAGGGGGAGCGTGTCAAAGGGTGCGGGTAGAACCAGAAGGTCTTGACAGGAGCGCAGTGCAGAGAGTGAACCCATCGAGATCAGAATCCACCCACCCGAGAGCCCAGAAGAAGCCCTGCGATCCCATTGGCTCAGACCGAGCATCTCGGTGTGTGTCGACCGCAGAGGATCAGCCAGACGGCGGAGGAGGGCGAGGCAGTGAGATCAGAGGAAAAGGCAAAGAGGCTCACAGTGCGATCCAGGGCTGAGCAGTACAATAGACAGGCTCTGACCTTCCAAAGTCAACAACCGGAGTTGGGGTGGGGGGGAAACGCCGGGAAAAGAAAACAACAATAAAATAATAGAAGACGCAATAAAGAAAAGACAACAAGGTCTGCGGTGGCGACGGAACGGCTCCGTCTCGCCCACGCAGAGTCTATTTTGCGACAAATGCCGCCTTTCCACAAGGATTGACGATGGAAAATGTGAGCTGGGTGCGACGCCAGTGGCAGCCCTTTGGCCCGGCGCTCCGCCAAGCGCTGCTCTGCGTTTGGTCTCGCTGACATAAACACGATCCCACACTGAGTGTCTCCGCCACCCCCGCCCCCCCCCTCCTCCTCTCTGGATGTCAGTCACTGGATTGGTGGGGTGCTAATACAGCCGGGGTGCGAGGCACCAGACAGAGCAGCAGCAGCAGCGCCTTGCTTGAGTCTGGCTTTTTTAATTGCTCGCCTCATCGGAGAAGCCCAACGCAAACATGTGCCTCTGGCAAGAGCCCCCACTCTCTGTGCCGCCAAACCACACACACACGCAACCACACACACACACACACACACACACACACACACACACACACGATACACCCCAGGCAGCCAGAGCAATATCACACAGACCTTGTTGTGGTCAAGTTCCGTAGGAAGTGTTTGAACTGCACTGCAACGCACAAGCTGCACTGATCACCGATACAGGAGATAAAGCAGAATCTACAAACACGCCAAGAGAGTGTGTGTGCGCATGTGCGTCTGTGTGTGTGTAGGCCTTAAGGTGTGTTTCCAAGTGCTTGCATATTTATGTATGCATATTTCTGTTCGTGTCTCTGTGCACGTCCGGCACCAGGACATTCCTTAAGACGGTCTGATGCGAGTCGACCGCCTCGCACACTCCCGACTCATGATGGGCTCCGCTGATATCTTGCAGGACCTTCATGGAAACTTACGGTGACGTGGCGGGTTGGTATTATCTGCCGTGGCTATAAACCGTAGATCACGGCACCAGAGACTATGAGAGTGTGACTGCAAAACCACAAAAAGGACAACGTTGAGTACTGCGGAGACAAACGGGAACAAACTGCCAACCGAGTCTGGCGTTGAAACATTATTGTATTGCAGGGTGACACTGTAACATTGAACAGACTTAGTGGTGCTTATTTAATAAAAAAAAAAGGGGGGAAAACTTGGTCCTCAAAAGCAACTTCATGGCGCCTGGTTCAATAAAAACAAGAATCATCCAAATATATATATATATTTTAAAAACTGCAAATTCGTGGAATACAAATCCTGCCAAGAATCAGCCCTGGCGAGAACAGCCTCATAGTGTAAAAAAACAGCGTCTGGAGAACTTGTCACCTGCATAAACACTTGATTTAACCAGAGCAAGGGCAAAGAGTAAGAGGCTACGGAGGCAGAGTGAAGAGGTTTAGTGAGCGGAAGACCAGTGATCTAAAGGGTTAATGAAGCCGGACGGAAGAAAGACAGGTCCGCTAGTCAGCGAGCTTGAAGTTATAAGCACCACTCCCCATTTCGGCAACACTGCAGTTATCATCATCAACAAACATCACGTAACATGCCATCAAACATCAACAACAATAATGCATTGTGTGAAAGAGGTATACTATGTAATCTATGTATGCATGGTTATATGTGCATGGGTGGGTGAGAGAGATGCAAAGTGCGATTGATTCTAAATTATAGTGCGCATAGGTGTGTGCGGCTGTGTGTGTGTGTATAGATGTGTGTTTGAGTGTGTGCGAGTGTGTCTGTGTGTTCGAGTGCGTGAGCGTATTTGTTTGTACATGCGTGTGCATGCGGGTGTGTGTGCGTGTGTGTGTGTGTGTGTGTGTGTGTGTGTGTGTGTGTGTGTGTGTGTGTGTGTGTGTGTGTGTGTTGCACTCACCTCTTTGGCTCTCTGCACAGCATCGCTGGGGGCGTTCCTGATCTGTGGCGATGACTTGGTGTTTATCTTGTCGTAGAGCTAAGACAAAAAAAAAACCAATCACTCAATCAATTCATAAATGAATCAATCTGTGAACGCACCAGGTGGTGCATCGAAAAATTCAACAGCCCGAAGTCGACGAATCCGTAGTGATTTACTTTTCCACTCTCTCTCGCCACCTCCAGAGCTTGTTTAGCGCCTGAACCACGAGCCAAACGGCCCTGTTTAACCATCATGTATTTATGAATGTATTTGCATAAAACAACTCCAAAACAAGGAAGAACAAAGTGGGTATTGAGCGAGCCGTTATTGGGTGGGCGGCAGCCACTGGTGAATACACTGGGGTGTTTTAATGATAACAGGCTAGCTTAGCCGCTGTGTTTACAAAGCACCAGCTGACTAACAAACCACACTGAGACACAACAGACTTGCATGGGCCCAGACACAGTTAAGGCTCTAAGCAATGGTTGATTGAGTGTGTGTACGTGTGCGTGCGTGCGTGCGTGCTTGTGTGTGTGCGTATATATGTATGAGTTTGTGTGCGCATGTATGACTTTGTGTGTGTACGCATGTATGAGTCTGTGAGTTTGAGTGTGTGTGTGCGCATGTATGAGTCTGTGTGTGTGTTTGAGTGTGTGTGCGCATGTATGAGTCTGTGTGTGTGTTTGAGGGTGTGTGCGCATGTATGAGTCTGTGTGTGTGTATAAGTGTGTGTGCGCATGTATGAGTCTGTGTGTGTGTGTATAAGTGTGTGTGCGCATGTCCTGGGGTGAAAGCGGTCACAACCACACTCCAAACAAAGGCGGCAGCTGTGCGTGGAAGGGGAGAGGCAATGAAAGAAAGCCATTGAACACAGCAAGAACACTGCAAGAACAAACAGACAAACAAAGTGCTGCATCTCATCAGGAAGATGCCCAGCGCACTGCATGCCGCGGTGGCCATGGGCACCGCGGCATGAGGAAGACAATGGACCACATGTTATTCACAACGACAACAACAACAACATTGAAAATCAGTCACCAGTGGGGTATTACAGGTTTAACAAACACAGAGTTAGCGCTGAACACTAGGTTGATTGACCCTGTTCCAACTAAGCCAGAGCTGTCGGTTCAACCAACCCCGAGTTGATTGAACTAATGCATAACCCGGGGGGGTTATGCCAAACCTATGAAGAAGTGATGTATGGATCATGGAAACCCTGATCGAAATGGCGAAACGAGCCGCTTATTTCAATGAAATGGAACTCCAGGTTCTCCTGGAGAGCTATGACGAGGAGAGGGACATTATCAACCGAAAAGGGAACGCTAAAGCCTCTGCAACTCGGAGAATCAAAGCCGGTTATCGGATCGTTGACCACGTAAATGCGTTAGTTACACGTCAAAAGCATGATCCCTAATATTTGAGAGATGAATCTATAAATATCCCAGTTAAGCATTTTTAATGTTCCTACCACATAACCCTTTTCTTCTAAAAATATATGTACTCTAATATATGTATATGTACTCGGAGTAAACATGAAGTATAAAAACATACAAACTAGTAAGCTTTTCCGACCATCGTATTGGTATAAATTTAAGTAAGCCCTTTTTTTAAGCCAATCGTGAAAAGGCAGACAGTCGGACAGACTGGATCAAGCCCTCAATTTGTCTTGACCCCGGTGGAGGAACTGTTAATAGACATAAATTCAGGGCGCCCTGGCATGGAGGGCGTACCTGGAGGTAGCCTACCTCCTCGGAGAGTCAGGGGCCATGTGAGGGTACCCCACTGGTTGAATGTAGGTTTTTGTGTTTTCTTGTATTTTAGATTTTGTTTGACTTCGAAGTAACACGTGCAAACCGTGTGCGTGCCACAGCGCATATGTTCCAAATGTTTTATTTTGGTAACTGGGTAGAAAACCTAAAAGTGACAAGATGGATTAGTGCTTGTAATGAAGCCGCCGGCTACGATCGAACATCCTCCAGTGGATGTAAGTCCGTTAGGACTATTTTATACTTTCTGTTGTAAGCGCCTCTCGGCATAGTAGGCCTACTCAGCCAATATTGCTCTTTGTATGATAGGAGGTTGATGGAAATCTTGGTCCAGACGTGGATGGGTTATCTGAAAGGACTGATATGTGCTCAGCATCTCCAACATTATAGATAAAACTACCATTTGCAAAAAAAAAGGAGGGCTACGCAAATAGTCTGGTCCTCGATTGGTAATGTTGGCTATGTAAGGCTGGAGAAGCCTATTTAAATATATTAATGATTTGCGCGATAATCTATATCTCTTCAGCAAAAAGTCCTCCGGGTATGCCAAGATGTCGAGCCGTGGTCTTATTAATTGCACCCGGTGGATTGCACGAATAATTTGCGCTCCGATATCAACAGGCCTCTCACCCAAAGGGCATGCCATTGTGAACACATGAAATCTGCGGTGAACGCGGGTTTAAACACCCAAAACCGGGTTAGGTTCCAAACTTAACCTGCGCAAAAGCTGCTCCGAACAGGTTTGATTCAGAGCATATGTTGCTATAGTAACTAACATACCGTGTTCATTTTGGAACGGAAAACCTCGGGTTACCGCAAACCCCGGGTTAACTTACCCGGTGTGTTTCTGTTTGGACTATTTCCTGTAGATTAAACCTGATACGTGGGGAATCCAGTATCACCACCACTTATAATATACTCCCGGAAATACGATCAAATATAAGACAAAACTAAAACTACTCTTTGCAGGAATGAGTTGTCAGGTGTCAGGACCAGGTGAGCCCAATGTTTGTCAGTAGACTATATTTAAAACCACTGAAGAGCCTAAATGTATTTATAAATGATTCATAAAAATAAGGAGATAGGGGGCAAAGAAAAGTGACATATTGCTGGAATGAGCATCTGGGAAATGTGTGTGTGTGTGTGTGTGTGTGTGTGTGTTGTGTGTGTGTTCGTATGTGTGTTCATATGTATGTGTGTGTATGTGTGTGTCTGTGTGTATACACGCATTTCTTTCCAATAAAAGGTGTACAGTTCGTAATTATGTTAATATGCTGCAGGGAAAATAGCAAAATCCTGCACATGGCGCTTTCATTAAGACAGATGGTGAGAGCGAGAGACCGAGAGAGAGGGAGTGAGAGAGAGAGAGAGGCGGAGAAGATGAGGGTTAACAAACAATCTGCTCTCAACCCGCCTGCTAAACACGGGCAAATACCGCGGGAAAAGCCCTACCAAACAAATAAACGCGCTGCCCGACCAGACACCAACCCTATTAGGCAGCTCAAGGGCTGTTTGTATATCCCTAACAAAACGCAGAGTCAAACGTCTCAGGCTCGCCAAGGTCTGACCGTGGAAACATTCAGGCTGTGTTCCCCCACCAGCCCAGAGGAATCGCTCATTACGCCGCCCCCGCACACCCAACCCAGCACCAGAAACCACCGAAAGCTCCTTATTATACGTATCAAACGATGAGAAACACTCACACGCTGGGGCCATGCCTGGCTCCCTACGGATCAACCCACTCCCATTAGCGCTGCGGTAAGAGTCGAACACGGGAAGATGTTGAAAACAACTAAACACTCACCAGGGAGATGGAGAGTCTGAAGTCGGAAGGATATATTAAAACTGCTTGTGGTCTCTCCCACACACAGGCACGCACAAGCAAACGCTCGCTCAGACACGCCGATCAAATATACACAGACGTCTTAGTTGTGTAAGCCAGCCGGCTCCATCACTTCCATCCCCTCTGCTGGGTCTCTTCATGGAGGCTATGGGACAGAGTTGTGGTGGGGGGGGGGGGGGGAAGAGGAGGAGGAGGAGGAGGGGGTAATGGGGGTGATGCAGAGCCGAGGCGTGTGGGCAGTGTCAGCGGCTCGGTACACACAGTGACCGCCACTGAAGAGGCCTGACAAATCACTCCATTGTTGCCACCCCCCCCCCCCCCCCCCCCCATCTCAGCCTGGGTCTGGACCCGGCGGGATGGAAGGAGGACATCTGCAGCCTGCAGGGTCCCAGCGATGCAGCCATAGGCGCCGCCCCCCCCCTCCCTAGTCCTGTGTTGTTGTAACGCCCGCCTTCCTCGTCAAGCCAATTTGCAGAACCCTTTGAGCAAGGCATTAAATTCCCTGGCCTGGTGTACAGAGAGAGGAGCAGAACTTCAGGGTCATGATGGCTAAAGCAGCAGCAGCAGCATCAGCTAGGTCATGTGATCACATTTCAGCACCATAATGGAGTCAGGCGCACTCCGAGGGTCCAGCTCCCCCTCCCCCTCTCTTTTCCAACCCAGTGTTAACAGCCAGAGCTCTAACGCGGTATGACAGCAGGGGCCCAGCTGGGTCGGCTCCCGGGAACCCGGTACAGTGAGGGCTGCTGGCCGAGGGCCGCCTCTTGTGCCAAGCCAATAAGGGCCCCGGACCCGAACTGCAGACGAGCTGCTGGCGGGGCCCCCGGACAGTAGATCAGCATCAAATAAAGGGCAACCGGAGAACGGAGACAAAGACACAAAAGCGTTTATGGAGCAGGAGACGGAGAAAATGGAAAAAATGGACCAGAATAGGAAAGAGACAGCGAGAGGAAGATGTTGAATCAACGGAAAAATACGTTTTAACGGAGCCAACGTGACTAAACTCAATCCAAGCAAGATCAGTGGGAGTTCAAGATCTCACACTGCAGTCAGCCGCTGACGATGGTGATCAAGGGGGCGGTTGTGGTGGCTCACTATGAGTCACACTCGGCTGCAGTTGGGGAATTACCAAAAACTTTAAATATGTGATAGAACCCCATAGCATTTCATTGGTTTGCATTTCCAGGGAACTGTGCGCACGTGTGTGTGTGGGTATGTGCGTGCGCGTGTGTGCTTGCGTGCGTGCGTGTGTAAGTAAGTGTGCAGGTGCGCGCGTGCGTGTCAACAGGGCACTGCTTACGTCAAGGAGTGTGTGAAGGTGCTGGTCCTGGAATACACTGTGGAGGAAGTCCAGGTCCTTTTCGCTGCAGTCGGTCAGCGCGTGGATCTCCTCCAAGCTGTCCAAAACCTGAGACACAGCACCTGGTGGCAACACACACACACACACACACACACACACACACACACACACACACACACACACACACACACACACACACACACACACACACACACACACACACACACACACACACACACACACACACAGGCTCAATGTGGAGTTCAGATACTAGTTGTCATTGTCTCGAATGCCCTTGGCATTCAGTGAACATGCAAAAAAAGATAAGTTATAATAAACATTCAAAGAGGATGAAATGCGTGTTTCCTGAATAAGCGACGGAACACGTGTGTTTCCCTGAATATTGACGATTTGTTTGGAAGGAATGAGGCTTAAATTCAAGATGGGGCGCTGGCGTGTGCGCTACAGAGCAGGGGGGGTCAGACATGCAGCATCACAGCAGAGCGCCACGGGGTACCTACGTTCGGCCGCTAGAAGTCCTAGCGGGTGGGAGGCGGTGACACAAACAAATAAACAAAACACAAAACAGAGAGATTGGCATCTTGTGAGGTGACCGAGGTCAGTGGCAAGACGAGCGACGTGTCGATTGCCTCGATTAACGTTGTGCAAGCGAAGAGACGAGAAAGAAATCACAACGACGCGTCGGTAACACTCTAACATAGCCGGCGCTATGTTTGGACTTTCGCTACACAAAAGGTATTAAGTAACAAACTGCTTTTATAGCGGTCGAGGGAGAGGGACTGCTCTCAGAGCCAGGGACGGCCCCCGCGACACAGCAGAGTGCAAACAGGGAAGTGGAGCAGAGCACATCGTAAAACTAAGTCTTCCTGGCCCTGTTAACACACACACACACACACACACAGGCACGCACGCACGCACGCACGCTCTGTCCACCAATGGCCTGCACTGCTACATCACGGCATGAAAGGCTCTGGGTTCGAACCCCTGCCGGCGATGGAGCCTTCCGTGTGGCGTTTGTATGGTTCTTCCACCATAAACATGCAAGTTAACACTCCGGCCCTTGCCCCCTAACAAGGACAAGGGCCCTTCACCTGGACATGGTCCCCGGGCTCTGCCCTGTGGCCAGCCCACTGCAGCTAGCTCCTAGCATAGGAGGGGTTCAGGGCAGAGGACGAATATCTCCGCGGGATCAATAAGTATATCACATCAAGACCTTGGGATTGTTTTGTAAGACCGACCGGACCATTGAGCCACCATGCCTCATGTCTGCGTGTTCTTCTCAGGGGGTTGGCTGACCAGCGCTCACTTCTCCATTCAGAAACTCACGTCGCTTCGTCGTGTTTCACCAAACTTAAAACGAACCAATGACTTATTTTACTAGGGGTTAGAGTTTTGTTCTCAGCGTTATTGTGTGAGACAGATGCAGCTGTGGTTTACGCACGTGTGTGAGTAGGTGTTGGTGGATTGGAGAGGCGAGGGAAATCAGAGGAGGTAGTGGGGAAGTGAAACGAGTCATCATTTTGGTCTTGACCAGATGTCTATTGTGTGTCCATGAATACCTGAGGACGTAGGATCATCAGTGAAGTCGTGGAGTTCCTCAGGAGGATCGCCATAAAAGGAGTTGAACTTGTGACTGGATACCGCTGCGAGCACTGCTCCCTGTGGCAACACAGAGCCAGCAGACAACAGCTGTGAGCCTTCTGCCCCAGGCTTCAGGGGCGCCGTTAGTTGATTAGACTCGGCATTTGTTCACACAGGTCTCAAGGTTCTTTGAGAACAAGCACCTCTTTTCCAAGAGACACGATCAGCAGCAATCACACACTGGAAGTATTAAGGACAAAATTGCACCACACACAAATTCCTTGTATGTTAAAATGTATCTTGTAATAAAACGCATCTGATGTGTGCGTGTGATTATTTAGAGTGTGAGTGAGTGAATGAGTGGGTGTGTAATCATTTGGTGTGGGTGAGTGAGTGAGTGAGTGAGTGAGTGAGTGAGTGAGTGAGTGAGTGAGTGAGTGAGTGAGTGAGTGAGTGAGTAATCATTTGGTGTGGGTGAGTGAGTGAGTGAGTAATCATTTGGTGTGGGTGAGTGAGTGAGTGAGTGAGTGAGTGTGCACTAGACCTTGAGCTTCCTCCTGGCGTTGAACTTCCTCAGCTGTTCCACCGTCTCGGGGAGGTGGATTTTGTAGGCGTACCGGTCCCTCTCCTGCAGAACCAGAGGATTACATCAGCGACTGACTCCTCCATGTCCCCTCTATACATGTCCCCTCTATACATGTCCTAGTGTGGAGACGCCCGCTCTCATCCACGTGCAACATTTATTCTTGTGGCTTCATTGCAAATGCCCATTTAAAGACTCAGCATTCTCAAATACTAATTCCACAGGGCTCTTCTAATTTGATTTATTTTAGCTAGTAAAACGGGACTTGAGTGCTTGTACAGACGGACACGGTAGTAGAAAGCCCTAAACTGCTTCAAACGTATTCCATCGGGACAGACAAAACACTTATTGCTGAACAGTCGGCCCCAATGCCTCGTAACTGATACATCTGGTGCTGCTTTTAGAGAAAACTGAATATCCAGACGTCATTTCTTTGACAGTAAATACAAGTATTTCTTTCTGATTTATTTCAAAAACAATTCGCCCAATAAAGGTTAAAAGTCATGTGCATTGCAAGCAGCAATGGAACTGTCACATAGGAGATTTGCAAACAAAAATAATGTATCTGTTTATTCGCATTTGGTCTTTGCAAAGGGAAATGATGCACGCCTTAAAAATTATGCCGCCCCCTCCCCCTCCCCTGTCTCAGAGCTCTTTGGGTGCTCTCCATGGGGGGATGTGGTGTACCTTGAGCCAGGGGTGGTTGAGGGCCTCGTAGACCGTGATCCTCTCAGCGGGGTCCAGCATCAGCATGCGTCTCACCAGGTCCTTAGCGCTCTCAGAGATGTGGCCCCACTGCCGCGGATTCATCTGACACACACACACACACACACACACACACAAAGACAGACAGACACACATTATAGCAAAAAGTAATGTATTCTGCGCATACTGTCATTTGTGTAACGATGCTGTTGTCAACACGTGGTCTGCCTGACAGACATGGAATGCAACAGCTGACCCAGGGCTCTGCCTACATAAATACATACCTGCGTTAACAAACTGTATTAAAGCCCTTTGGTTGACCTCGACAACGCCACAAAGCGATGCCTGACACTCCGTGCATTTCTACCATTGCAAGTGTGGCTCTCACAACACAGGATCACACACTACACCACACTGTGGCGCTGGGGGGGGGGGGGGTCTCTCCAAATGCCTGCGGGGCTCACCTTGTACTTTCCCCTGCAGATGGCCTCAAACAGCCGCTCCTTGGTGCCGTAGAAGGGCAGGCAGCCGGAGAGGAGGATGAACAGGATGACTCCGCAGCCCCACACGTCCACCGGCTTGCCGTATGGCTCCCGCTTCACCACCTCGGGGGCCATGAAGTGGGGCGTGCCCACGCGGCCTGGAGGGGACAAGAGGAGAAGAACCCGCTCAAGAAGACAGAATTAACCAAAGCGAACCACTGGTGAGTGGGCTTGTGTGTGCAATGCATACGTTCATTTAAATATATGTACACACACAACACAAACACACACACACACACACACACACACACACACACACACACACACACACACACACGTTTACTTCCCATTTAGCCTCCACTTTCATTGTACAAAACAATACGATTTTAATCATACGTCTTCAAATTCAGATAGGAGGACTCTGAATAAGGATGTTGTAGGTTGTCAGACCATTACACCGCCCAGAGTACCCCATGAGTGGTCGCAAGCCAGTGAGTGTGTTTGTGTGCATCCTTGTAATTTAGTGTGTATGTATAATAATGTATAATGTGTAAAGCTGTGTAGGTGCATGCATAAATTAATTTAAACATATGTATTCACACACACACACAAAATTTTACTTCCCATTTTACTTCCCATTTAACTTCCCTTTTATTGTACAAAACAATACGATTTTAATAATATTTCTTTGAATTCAGATTGGAGGACTAGTTAATGTGTAAAGCTGTGTAGGTTGTAACGTACCCCCGGCCACTAGTCCCGACTCTCCGAGCTGGATGGCAACTCCAAACCCACCCAGCTTCACCGGGGCCGAATTCTCTTTGGATGCCAGCAACACACAGTGAGGCTGTGGAAGAAAGAAAGACCGGTTATTTTACTTGATGAGCTTCTCTGTTGTTAATTACAGAAGGATGGCCTACACCTAATTAAAGAGGGACATAACGAAACTCTGTATGTCACATCCAATTCCCGAACCGCAAAGCTTTTACAACTTTGCACACCCACGTTATCTTCAAGCTATCTGAACGTAGAGACTTGTGGTGAGTAATGAGAGGTAAACATAGTCTAGGTATAACTAGTGTTATGTTTGGAAGCAGTTTACTTTTGGTTGTCCAGTTAAATTTTAAATTGTGTTAAGTCACTGATCAGAATGACAGTGTGCCTGTCAGTATTTTTAGCTTTGACTTGACATTGTACACAGACCAGTGAAAAGTGTGAATTTTCTTGCCGGCGGGGCTGACGTTGTAAAAAAACGCAAAAAAAACAAAAAATTTTTTTGTCAAAGTCCTCACTTCAAACAAGACAAGCAGCAGGAGAGGAAGGCGGCTTATCTTTAAGCACCCGGTAAGCAAACAGCAATACCAGCCATACAATTCATACACAACATAAAATAAGTAAAAAAGGAAAAAGAAACTGTCAAAGAAAAAGGGAAATTGCGAAAGCCATCCATGTATTGAAGCCAAAAAGCACAACATTTGTGAAAATACCACCAAAAAAAACAACATATTGACAATACTGGAAATAGAGTCCTTGGGCAATATGAATATCCCTGTTTTAGCATATAGATTCTGTCCTCTGCACCCTACACTTTGGGGGTAGTTCGCTGGAGTTTGTATTGACCTTATTCCCTTAGTCGTCATGCCTCGGATGGAAATGTAAACCCGGTTTGAGTCTCCAATGGAGCCGTTGGGAAGACGTTTCTGGGAATGCTTGCAGTGTTATACTTGGAAGCAATAACCTCTCTTATTGTGAACCCAGTCCGTAGTGGAGACCTGAATGAGGGCCCGTGGTTTGTTTTCACTTGCTTGCTCATAGTTCGTAGTAATCCAACCCCATCTGGTTTTTGGATGGCAAACCCCCATCTTTCATTTATTGCAAATCTTTCCCCTCTGTTAAAGCACCACCGCATTCTGCACTTCTACATTTCCCTGTCGGCAGGAAAGGAGGTGAAGGAGAGATGCACACAGAGGAGGGAACACAAGAGGATATCGAATGATGTATTTCACTGGATTCTTTTCTTTTCTTTGAATCACTACCAAGGGGAATACAGAAGAGTACTTTTGAGTTTTGACAAATATGGAATTCGAAAGAAAAATTTCACTTGCAGTGACTGTCCAGGACACAGATTGTTCTCATTTTCAACTGACGTGAGAGATGTTGCAATGAGCCTCGAGATGGATTAAGATAAAGACATTTCAGGCACCACATTTTTGAGCACCAAATGTTGTTCAATCAGCCGGATATATTCGTATGGTGAGTAGTACATGATTTAACTAATATATTTATGTTAGCGTTGAACCTTGCCTTAATCGCAACATTACCACATGCAGATAAAATGTAGTTAGTAGCGAAGCGAGAATTTTGCTTCAATCTGAGGAAATGTTTAAGCCCATGTTAGCGTGGTGGCCAGCAGAGCACAGTGATATTTTGTAAATTAGGGCAAGAGCATAGTTGATTTAGTACCAAGCACAGCAAGGACGAGACAGAGCCAGGCCCTAATTGGAGACAGATATACTACAGCTAATCTGGACAGGGAAACTTATCCCTCGTTTGTTGAAATGTGGCTAAAGCAAAAAGGGAAATCGGGATAAAAAATTCCCCTCTATGTCTCATTGATCTTCCCCAGCAGTCATTGTCGCCCCTTCATCAATCAGGAACCTTTTGGTAAACCAAAACACAGTGTACATATACACCTCTCAGGCATGCTCATATCTGCCATTCTGTGGCTCTTTGCAGCCCTCCTCTATCCCCTTCCCCTTCCCCTTCACGCTCTTTCCCCTCAGTAAAAGATTGTTTCCTCCAGGGCAGAATCTCCAGCCAACCTCACCACCACAATCACACACCAGCACCTGCTTCTAGACACCTTCCAGGGAAATTGATTTCCCGACAATTTCATACTTCAACAATATATCGTCCACAAGAACAACTTGACGGTGACAAATTGCCAAATGTGTTTTTTAGTCTGAATGAATGGTTTTGTTGTTTTTTCTCAATTGCTTGTACCACTACATCGACTTATTTTCCCACTCCTGCATAAATCAGAGGTGAAGAACCCAAGAAGGACGACCTCATGACATCAAATATCCTCACAACAACAGCCATGATGGCTTTTCCTTTCATGAACTCCAGCGGCCCAGAGAGCCAGGTGCCGGTGGTTCCGTCCCCCGACCCGCACTGTCCCTCGGACTCCAGCTCCCTGCGGATCCCCTTGACCCTCTTCTACGCCCTCTTCGTAGTGCTCGGCCTGGCCGGGAACCTGCTGGCCCTGTGGGTGTTCCTGCGCGACCGCTCCAAGAAGGGCTCCGTGCGCGTGCTCCTGCTCAACGTGGCGCTGTCGGACCTGCTGCTGGTGGCCTGCCTGGCCTTCAGGGTGTGGTACCACGGGGTGCGCGGGGACAGCTGGGAGCTGGGAGCCACCATGTGTCACGTGGTGGGAAACTTTTTCTACATGAACATGTACATCAGCATCGTGCTGCTGGGGCTGATCAGCGTCGACCGCTACCTGAAGATCAGCCGAGGCGGGGTGCGACTGCAGCGGCCCCGTGGTCTGGCGATAAGGTACTGGCTGGAGAACTGCCGCCTGCGCCCTCATCTGGGCCCTGGCGCTGGCCTTGACCCTGCTGCTGATCCTGCTCTCCGAGGAGACTCACCAGGAGCTCAACAGGTCAGTGTTAATCTCTGTGATGTAGCGTTCTTCTTGGGGGACCGGTCACCCCTCTAAGCATGAGATCCTCGCGTGTTTGTGGTCGTTGCTCTCCTTGCCTGTTTGTCATGGTGGGCGTTGCTCTCTTGTCCTTCCAGATGCTTCCAGTATAAGTCACTCCAGCACTCCAAGTGGAAGGGCTACTTCAACCTCATGCTGGTGGTCGTCTTCTGGATCAGCTACGGCTGCATGGTGGTGTGCTACGTCAAGATCGCCTTCAAGCTGCTGAGGACGTCCAAGGAGAAGCCTGACCTGCCAAATGCTGCCCGCTATGCTCAGACGGCCAACAAGTCTTTCTTCATCCTTGTCCTCTTCACCGTGTGCTTCGTGCCCTACCACATAGTGCGCGTCTTCTACATCGTCAGCCAGATCACCGACATGTCCTGCTACTGGAGGGGCGTGGTCTACCAGGCCAACGAGGTGGCCCTGCTCTTCTCTGCGCTCAACAGCTGCCTGGATCCCGTCATGTACTTCCTGCTGTCGTCGTCCATGAGGAAGCAGGTGATGCGGTTGCTGGCCAACGTGATGCGGGTGCGGGAAGCCGGGGCTAGCGGCAGCAGCTACAGTGTCGAGCAGGGTTCGGGCTCAAGCAGGACCGTCCCGAGACATCAGTCGACTGGCCTGGTGGGTGTCTTCGGGAACAATATGGCTGACATTACGAGCCAGCCATAAGACGGCGAAGGGCAAAGCCAGAGAGAATTGAAACGTCTGTTTATGTATTCCACAGCTTTGTTGAACACAATTGGTATTGTTCCACTAAGGTATGCTACTTTCTGTTATTTCTGAACGGGAGAACATTGCTTTGGTGGACAGGGTTTCAACTGTTCAATATTTTCTTGACATTATATTCTGTGTCAAATTATTTTTATTAAACATTTATTAAAAATGATTATGAATGCATTAATTAGCGGGAATGTATTATTTATTAGGAAATATATGAAGATGAAATACCTTAATGTTTCCTAAATATTGATATTTTATTTTAAAATGACCCAAGGGATCAAACGTTTTTTTAGAATGATTCTGTCTACAGAAAAAAGAGAGAGGCAGAGCAAATTTGAGTACTGGTCTCTTGTTCTTTTCTGAAAGAGCCAGATACATGCAGAAAAAAATATTTTCTAAACCAAATACTATTCTGATTCACTGTGGCCCCTACAACATGCAATACTGACTTATTTTGTTATATTTTCGCCGATAGCTAATTTCACTTAACTTACTACAAACAATGTGATCATCAAGATCAGAGTTAGCAGAAATAAAAAACAGATCAGTCTACAGAAACATTCAACCATCTGATAGGAAGTTGGCAACATGTTTGTGGTCATGGGGGAGAAATGGGCACTGGCAATGACAATAGCAGAATGAGATAAGGAAGCCTCATTAACCAGAGGGAAGTGGTACCTCCCTTTCTGTCTAAAGCAACCTCCCGTGTTCATACTGTCATAGTCCAAGAATGGAACGGAAGAGTACTCAAAGCAGAGCTGCTGAGGTGGATGACCACCGGTCGGGTAAGTACGTCTCCGATTTTCCTTTGTTTAAAGTATAACATTTTGGTGTGTATCTCATGTATTGTCCTTCGAGTCAATAGTGGCACCTTACCGATACAGTATACTTCTGTATTCTCTGATGCTTGTACGCGGTGCTCAGTGAACTTCGGTGATTGTCAGTTTTCACAAAGTGCCACTCGTCGGAGAGCGCTGCGGGAATCAGGGCCGCCCAGTTCTAGACCGGGTATCCCCAGCCCGTTCAGCCGGCCATTTGAATGGTGTCAATAAATGTTGTGGTTCATTTTATACTAGTCTCTAACTGAATGGTTGTTAGTTTTGCTCAATCGCTTATCCCATTTTATTTACTTGTTTTGCCCATTCCTCCATCAATCAGACGGGAAGAGCCCAACAAGGACGACCTCATGTGGCCCATCATCCTCACCAAAACAGCCATGATGGCATTTCCTTTCATAAACTCCAGCGGCCCAGAGAGCCAGGTGCCGGTGGTTCCGTCCCCCGACCCGCACTGTCCCTCGGATCTGTGCGCGTGCTCCTGGTCAACGTGGCGCTGTCGGACCTGCTGTCGGACCTGCTGTCGGACCTGCTGCTGGTGGCCTACATGGCCTTCAGGGTGTGGTACCATGGAGTGCGCGGGGACAGCTGGGAGCTGGGAGCCACCATGTGTGAGGTGGTGGGCAACTTCTTCTACATGAACATGTACATCAGCATCGTGCTGCTGGGGCTGATCAGCGTCGACCGCTACCTGAAGATCAGCCGAGGTGGGGTGCCACTGCAGCGGCCCCGTGGTCTGGCGATGAGGTGCGGCTGGAGAACTGCCGCCTGCGCCCTCATCTGGGCCCTGGGCGCTGGCCTTGACCCTGCTGCTGATCCTGCTCTCCGAGGAGACTCACCAGGAGCTCAACAGGTCAGTGTTAATCTCTGTGATGTCGCGTTCTTCTTGGGGGACCGGTCACCCCTCTAAGCATGAGATCCTCGCGTGTTTGTGGTCGTTGCTCTCCTTGCCTGTTTGTCATGGTGGGCGTTGCTCTCTTGTCCTTCCAGATGCTTCCAGTATAAGTCACTCCAGCACTCCAAGTGGAAGGGCTACTTCAACCTCATGCTGGTGGTCGTCTTCTGGATCAGCTACGGCTGCACGGTGGTGTGCTACGTCAAGATCGCCTTCAAGCTGCTGAGGACGTCCAAGGAGAAGCCTGACCTGCCCAACGCGGCCCGCTATGCCCGGACGGCCAAAAAGTCCTTCTTCATCCTCATCCTCTTCACCGTGTGCTTCGTGCCCTACCACATAGTGCGCGTCTTCTACATCGTCAGCCAGATGACGGACACGTCCTGCTACTGGAAGGGCGTGATCTACCAGGCCAACGAGGTGGCCCTGCTCTTCTCTGCACTCAACAGCTGCCTGGATCCCATCATGTACTTCCTGCTGTCGTCAACCCTGAGGAAGCAGGTGATGCGGTTGCTGGGCAGTGTCAGGCAGGACCGTCCCGAGACAGCCGTCGACCGGGCTGGTGGGCGTCTTCGGGAAAAATACGGCTGACATTACAAGATTGGGAAGGGGAATGCCAGCGAGAATTGAAACTTCTGTATACAGTATGTATTCCACAGCTTTGTTGAACACAATTCCGATTTTTCTACTGAGGCATTCTACTCGGTTATTTCTGAACAGGAGAACGTTGCTATGGACACGTTTAACTGTTGAATATTTTTCTTGCCGTTATATTTTGTGTCAAATCATTTTTATTAAACATGTATTAAAAAATATTATGAATGTATTATTTATTGGAAAAGTATGAATAGATTATTTATTGGGTAATGTATGAAAAATGAAACTTGATGTTGATGTTTCCTATATACTGAGATTTTGTTTGAAAATGACCCAAGGGATCAATCGTTTTCTAGAAAGATTCTGTCTACAGCACAAAGAGATAGGCAGAGCAAATTTGAGTCGTGGTCTCTTTTGGCTTTGCACCAGCCAGCCAACAGCAACAGATCCACCCCTAGGCACACAGACAAACGTTGAGGCGGTTTTGTTATGCGGAGCGCCTTAACTGGAATGGAGGTGAAAATAATGAAAGCCTGATACAGGCAGAAAAAAATATGTTCTAAACCAAATACTACTCCGATAGACTGTGGCCACTACAAAATGCAATACTGACTTCTTGGGTTATATTTTCGTCAATAGCTAATTTCAATTATCTTATTACAAAACATGTGATCATCAAGATCAGAGTTTGCAGAAATGACAGATAAAAAACAGAACAGTCAAGAGAAACCTTTCATAAAATCCAACCATCTGATAGGAAGTTGGTAACATGTTTGTGGTCATGGGGGATAAATGCTTACTGGAAATGACTGTAGCAGAATGAGAAGGAAACCTCATGAATAAGAAGGGGGTGGTACCTCCCTTTCTATAACCTCCTGTGTTCATAGTGTCATAGTCCGAGAACATAACGGAAGAGTGATCAAAGGAGAGCTGCTGAGGTGGATGACAACCGGTCGGATAAGTATGTCTCCGATCATCCTTTGTTTAAAGTACAACGTTTTGATGTGCATCTCCCTGAGTGTGCTCATGTTATTGTCCTAAGAGGCAACAGTGTCACCTTACGATACAGTATACTTCTGTATTCTCTAGGGATGGGAATTGATAAGAATTTAACGATTCAGATTCCAATTCTGCTTATCGATCCGATTCCGTATCGATTCTCTTATCGATTCTCATTGGGTGAGAAAATAAGTACAAATTTGTTTGTTTGTATTAACTCTCTTTAATATCTGATCAGAAGTGCGTCGAGTATTAGGAAATTTTAAATTTTCCTATTAATTGGTCTAGACCAAAAAAAGATATGTTTGGCTTTTTAACCCCAAATGCCATCATTATGTGCCATAAAACTAAAAACACAGACTGAAAACAGTCAAGTAAGAGCTTGTGTCTTTTGGAATATTAACAGTGCTCATTTGCATTTAACTTTAACAAAATTCAACTGACATAAAAAAAACAAAGAAGACTTCTGTAAAGAGACAGTGGATCGGTTATATAAGGTAATAACGTTACTCATTTTTAATACATTTGAATTCAGTTATGTATAAATTCCACATGTATTCATATCCTTACACTACCCCAATTAACACTCAGTATATCTATATATATATATATACACATTCGGCATTAATAACAGATCGCGTCCTGTTAGCTCCGCTGCTGCTTGATTCACTTATGTCGCTAGTTAGTAGTGTATCAAACACGTGACATTGCTGCAAATGAATTGCATGCTGTGTAGCCAAATATTTCTGCATATTGGAGGTAGTTTCCCCCTTTGACGAAATGGAAACTTTACAATTGTTGCAAATGGACATATTGTCGTCTTTTCTTGTGAAATACAACCAAGCTTTAGAGCGCTTCTGCCTCAGCGTCATGCTTGCTGCGTTCTCAACCAAAACTAAGTAGCGCTTGTGTGACGTTGTGTGTCGCATTTGGAGCGACCGGTGTTACACCGAATTCTGCGACCCACCGAAATGTGTGACCCCAGGGGGCGCTGTTACACATTCTCTGCAACATGCACGAGCTTAAAGCGTATATCGTCATTGATCACTCGGAATGGGTACATTCATTTTGTGACATGAAATTTAGTTTATGAAAAAATATGAACTAATGCCACAATTATTCATGTCCGCGATCATCACAGACTCCAAATAAATATGAAATAAATATTAACTAATGCCACAATTATTCCCCAACCAAATGTTTTCAGGTCATTTGTCGTCCTCATATCTGTATGTGTAAGCAATTATACATGTCTGCGATCATCACAGACTCCACAAGCAGCAAACATTTGGTTGGGGTTTGACTCCTTTTCCCCGCATTTACAGTGGGGTCGCAGAATTCGACGGTCCGCTGTCATGGATTGTGTGACTACATCGTTGATTGCGACCTGCTGCTTGTGGAGTCTGTGATGATCGCGGACATGAATAATCGTGGCATCAGTTCATATTTATTTCATAAACGGCAGTAAAAAAAAAATGATAAGGGTGGGCATAAAAATAAAAACGGTGGGCATTATAACAAAAACATAAATAAAGCACACCGTATGTGCTTGGCATTCATTAGCATTTCACAGACGCATAGTATGGATATGCGTTTAGTAAGGCCCATCACCGTTGCTTGTTTCCCAATAAAATGCTACAGTCAGTAAAAGACGCTATCAAGAAAGAAAGTATTGCCCGGTGTCACAAAACGAATGTACCCATTCCGAGTGACCGATGACGATATACGCTTTAAGCTCGTGCATGTTTCCGCATGTGAATGACTGCATGCCTGTCTACGCTTCAAACTCGTGCATGTTGCAGAAAATGTGCAAAAGCGCCCCCTGGTGTCACATTTCGGTGGGTCGCAGAATTCGGTGCAACACCGGAACCGATAAGCGGAATTGGTTCACTGGGCACCGGTTCTGAACAAGAACCGGTTCTCGATTCCCATGTACGTGGTGCTCAGTAAGCTTTGGTGATGAATCATCAGTTTTCACAAATTGCTAATCTTCGGAGAGCGCTGCGGGACTGGGGGTACCCAGTTCTAGACTGGGTACCCCCAGCCCGTTCTGCTGGCGATATGAATTCCCCCTCAGAAGGGTCTGGAGAAGAGCAATACATTTCTTTCTGCTTAAGATACGTTTTTGCGGGAGCCAATCACGAAGCTGGCTTCCCCGCTGGCGCGCTATTGGCTGGTATAACACAGGGACGATAGGGAAGCGACGGCAAGCAGCCAATTGCGTACAGAGTCAGTTGAAGTAGGCCCGTTGATCACACTTCTTGTGCTGAAGAAAATAACAGCAGCCTCTCAAAACGAACGTGCAATCTACAATTGATCTAGCCCAGTTCAACAAATGTACGACCACAATCAGTGAAGCAAAATAACCCAGTGCTTCCGTTCTTACACAGAGTGATGGAGAACTCAAGCCCACAAGATCAGATAACCCCAACAACCCGGCCCTTTATCTCTAAACCAATCAGAAACCTTTTGGTGTTTAACCAGGACCAAAACACAGTGTACATATACACCTATCAGGCATGCTCAAAACTGCCTCCTCCATCCCTTTCCCCTTCACACTCCATTCGTCCCTCAGTAGGAGATCCTGTCCTCCAGGGCAGGATCTCCAGTCACCCTCACCACCACCACCAGTATCTGGGTCTAGACACCTTCCAGGGAAACTATCTCCCGGCATACTTCAATAATCCATCGCCCAGAAGAACAATTTGATAGTGACTCATTGCCAAATGTGTTGTAAATAAATGTTGTGGTTCATTTTATACTAGTCTCTGACTGAATGGTTGTTAGCCTTGCTCAATTGCTTGTCCAATTTTATTTACTTTTTTTGCCCATTCTTCCATCAATCAAGAGGTGAAGAACCCAACAAGGACGACCTCATGAAGTCAAACATCCACACCACAACAGCCATGATGGCTTTTCCTTTCATGAACTCCAGCGGCCCAGAGAGCCAGGTGCTGGTGGTTCCGTCCCCCGACCAGCACTGTCCCTCGGACTCCGGCTTCCTGAGGATCCCCCTGACCCTCTTCTACGCCCTCTTCGTCGTGCTCGGCCTGGCCGGGAACCTGCTGGCCCTGTGGGTGTTCCTACACGACCGCTCCAAGAAGGGCTCTCGTGCGCGTGCTCCTGGTCAACGTGGCGCTGTCGGACCTGCTGCTGGTGGCCTGCATGGCCTTCAGGGTGTGGTACCACGGGGTGCGCGGGGACAGCTGGGAGCTGGGAGCCACCATGTGTGTGGTGGTGGGCAACTTCTTCTACATGAACATGTACATCAGCATCTTGCTGCTGGGGCTGATCAGCGTCGACCGCTACGTGAAGATCAGCCGAGGCGGGGTGCCACTGCAGCGGCCCCGTGGTCTGGCGATGAGGTACGGCTGGAGAACTGCCGCCTGCGCCCTCATCTGGGCCCTGGGGCTGGCCGTAACCCTGCTGCTGAACCTGTTCTCCGAGACTACCAAGGAGTACAACAGGTCAGCATTATCTCTGATGTAGCATTCTTCTTGGGGGACCGGTCCCACCTCTAAGCATGAGATCCTCGCTTGTTTGTGCCTTACGGTGGTCGTTGCTCTCTTGTCCTTCCAGATGCTTCCATTATAGGTCACTCCAGCACTCCAAGTGGGAGGGCTACATCAACCTTATGATGGTGGTCATCTTCGGGATCAGCTACGGCTGCATGGTGGTGTGCTACGTCAAGATCGCCTTCAAGCTGCTGAGGACGTCCAAGGAGAAGCCTGACCTGCCCAACGCCGCCCGCTATGCCCGGACGGCCAAAAAGTCCTTCTTCATCCTCGTCCTCTTCACCGTGTGCTTCGTGCCCCACCACATAGTGCGCGTCTTCTACACCGTCACCCAGATGACCGACACGTCCTGCTACTGGAAGAGAGTGGTCTACCAGGCGAAAGAGGTGGCCCTGCTCTTCTCTGCACTCAACAGCTGCCTGGATCCCATCATGTACTTCCTGCTGTCGTCGTCCATGAGGAAGCAGGTGATGCGGTTGCTGGGCAAAGTCAGGCGGGACCGTCCCGAGACAGCCGTCGAATTGGCTGGTGGGCGTCTCCGGGAACAATACGGCTGACATTACAAGATGGGGAAGGGGAATGCCTGCGAGAATTGAAACGTCTGTATATGTATTTAACAGCTTTGTTGCACACAATTCGGATTGTTCTACTAAGGCAAACTACTTCCTGTTATTTCTGGACAAGTGAACGTTGCTATGGACACGTTTTCAACTGCTAAATATTTTTTTTCCACATTTGATTTTGTGTCAAATCATTATTAAACATACATTAAAAAAGATTATGAATGTATTATTTATTGTGAATGTATCGATGTATTATTTATTGGGAAATGTAAGAAGAAAGAAACACGTTATTGTTTCCTATATATTAAGATCTTATTTGAAAATGAAAATCAATCATTTTCTAGAATGAATCTGTCTACAGCCCAAAGAGAGAGGCAGAACAAATCAGCTGGCCTGTGCGACAGCACCACCCAAAGGCACACAGAAAAACGTGGAGGAGGATTTTTTATTGGGGACCGCCCCCCACTGGAATGGAGGTGAAAATACTGAAAGAGCCAGATACGGGCAGAAAAAATATTTTCTAAACCAAATACTACTCTGATACACTGTGGCCACTACATGCGATACTGACTTCTTTGGTTATATTATTGCCAATACCTAAATTCACTTGTGGTGATAGTGAAGGGGAATGCCAGGGAGAATTGAAACGTCTGTATGTGTATAAAGTCAAAAGTAAAATCACCGCACACTGGTATACGCTGATAAGCTGATTTATTTTGTGAATGATGCGTTTTCGCTGTCGCTTCGTCAGGTTCACTCTTCAAATTCAAATGACACCGACAGGTGATTTACAGGGTCACATAATCTCACCAATTAGTGCAAGACACCACCAAATCTACACTCAAAGCTCACATATAATACAGTCCAAAGCTCACACATCACAAATAGCAATGTACACATATAATACATGCAAGGTTCACGTATCAATAACAATGTTCAAATTAAAGCACATGTACTTTTAAGCTTTCATAGGGATAGGCAACACTTAAATATCAGGCTCACATATCATGAATAACAATGTGCAAATGTAGATGCTCCAACATCAGAAGATTTAAACTTTCACAAAAATACACTTAAATCCTGTAATTCATTGAGGTCATTGGGTTCTACTGTGTTTAATGCATGTATCCATTAGGCCTCTCTCCTTCAAAGTTGTTTAATCAAGTTCCACCCTTGTGGGCTTGGTAGCACTCGCTCTACGGCAATGAATTTCAGAGAGGTGGCTGGTCCATGGTTATTTTCTTTATAATGTCTGGCAATGGCATAATCCATAGTGCCATTTCTTATTGCCCCTTTATGTTCTGCAATTCTCAGTTTTAAATTCTGTTTGGTTTGACCAATCAATCAATCAATCCACACAGGCATTTAAGCACGTACCGGTATATACCACATGTGTTGATTGACAATCAGTGATTTTTTTATGTGATGTTTCTTGAGTGTGGGTGACTAAATGTTTTTGTGTCAAATGTATGGGAACAAAGTGCACATTTTCCACATCTATAATTACCATAAACTTGTTGAGCAAGCCAATTAGTCTTTGGGGTTTACATGTATGTAGAGCTCACCACCATATCCCTAATATTCTTTCTAGGGCTGCAACAACGAATTGATAAAATCGATAAAAAAAAACTATTACTAAAAGCGAATTTGGTCATCGATTCGTTGAGTCGCGCGATTAATACGTCACTGGTAGGCGTGGCACCGTTTACAGCCAGCCGCCGACAGGTTTGTTCATGGTTTATGCACGCCCATAGCGAGCTTTACTGTGAGCGCCACAGCTTGTATTTTTGTCATATCGTAACACTGGACTGTAGGCCTATATAAAAGGTGTTGTACCTTCACTGTCTTTGGGTTAAAAAAAACTCCTTCAACTCAGTATCCGTCTCGTCCAAACAAAAACTGTCAGCTGCTGCTGCTGCAGACGGTGTGCAGACGTGCTCGGAGTCGGCACCGCAGGCATCTCAACAGTCATTCAAAGCAGCAGTAGTAATCACACAACCGGACGGTGTAGAAAATCCCAGTTAAAAATAGTAATCCAGTTTTTAAATTCATGTTAAAATCGGCAGGATATAGAGCTGGTTAGCTTCAAAAAAAGTAGCAATCAGTGTCAAATGTGATGTGTTCAGGTCGGCTCAGTAATATGATTGATGTGTTCAAATACAACACAAAAAGAAGTTGAATATTTTGGTGAAAACTTGTTTTCCCAGCATTATAAAATAGATAGTAAAGATGAAATTATGACCTGTTAAACGTCCTATCTTGAGCTGTGATCATCTTATCAGCATTTAAAGCAGTAATACAAGTTCTATTTCAACAAAATAATAGAAAAGTATAGTGTAGTGGTATCAATAAAGACTTGGATTGTTAAGGAGTCTCGAAAATGGTATCAATATCAATACAAATTAACGATCTCTGGTCAACTGAGAGAAATTAAGATGATTTCATGTATTTTTTCAATCGTTTTTTAGAATGATTCTGTCTACAGCACAAAGAGAGAGGCAGAGCAAATTTGAGTACTGGTCTCTAGTGGCTTTTTACTACCCAGCCAGCTGGCTACAGCAACAGCACCACCCCTAGGCACAAAGACAAACGTGGAGGAGGATATGTTATTACACTGCTGTGGCCAATACAACATGCAATACTGACATGTTTGGTTATATATTTGTCAATACCCAATTTCACTTATCTTATTAAAAACCATGTGATCATCAAGATCAGACTTTGCAGAGATGACAGAAAAAAACAGTCAAAGAAACATTTCACAAAATTGTTGAAAGGAAGTTGGTTACATGTTTGTGGTCGTGGGGCAGAAATGCGCACTGGCAATGACTGCATCAGAATGACATAAGGAAGCCTCAATAACCAGAGGGACGTGGTACCTCCCTTTCTGTCTAAAGCAACCCCCCCTGTTCATACTGTCATAGTCCAAGAATTGAACGGAAGAGTGCTCAAAGCAGAGCTGCTGAGGTGGATGACCACCGGTCGGGTAAGTACGTCTCTGATCTTCCTTTGTTTAAAGTATAATGTTTTGGTGTGTATCTCCCTGAGTGTGCTCATGTATTGTCCTTAGAGTCAATAGTGGCACCTTACTGATACAGTATACTTCTGTATTCTGATGCTCGAATGCAGTGCTCAGTAAGCTTTGGTGATGAATCATCAGTTTTCACAAATTGCTAATCTTCGGAGAGCGCTGCCGGACTCAGGGTTGCCCAGTTCTAGACTGGGTACCCCCAGCCCGTTCTGCTGACGATTTGAATTCCCCCTCAGAAGGGTCTGGAGAAGAGCAATACATTTCTTTCTGCTTAAGATACGTTTTTGCGGGAGCCAATCACCAAGCTGGCTTCCCCCCTGGCGCGCTATTGGCTGGTTTAACACAGCGACGACAGGGAAGCGGCGGCAAGCAGCCAATTGGGTACAGACTCAGTTGAACTAGACCCGTTGATCACACCTCTTGTGCTGAAAAAAATGACAGCAGCTTCCCAAGACCAACGTGCAATCTACGATTAATCTTGGTCTGGCAATAGCCAGGCTTGCCCAGTTGCAAAAATGTACTACCGCATTCAGTGAAGCGAAATACGGGGTGGTCCGGGGGGGCTCGACCCCACCGATTTACCCATGAGACCCCCTGAAAAAAGACCCCGTCAAAAGCGAAATTTTAGGGGGGTCTCAAACTTTGTCCAAAATATGTCAAATTTTGAAATGTTGAATTGTTTTTAAAATCACCATGTCCAGTATTCCGAACTCAAAACATTTATTCCCAAATATGTTATTTTTTGCCAAGCTGAGCCCTGTGAGCGTATGCAAGTTAGCCATGATCGGCAAACAGAAGAAAGATTTAATTTTGATAAGTCATACTAAAAACGGCTAGCAAGCGAAAGCTAAACCAGAGTGTATCACTCACACACTTTGGGTCTATTCTAACTTAAGGTAAGAGGCTATCTTTTTAATCTTTGGAGTGACTTAAGTGATGATAGAACTGATTGTTGTGCATAAGATGAGTGTGTGGGACTCTGCATGTCCTTTACGGCTTCGGCATACTGCATGGTTATGAAGGGCTTGTGGTTGAATGTGGTAGAGTGATTGTTTACGTGTGGTCGAAAGCGAGAGAGAGAGACCGTGAGAGAGACAGAGCGCACCTGCCGTGGTGATGTTTGGCTTGTCGTGTTAAATGTTGTCAGCATCTGTTGTGGTTGGACGAATGTGGTTTGTCTATGTGTTCAATGATGTATCTGACCTGATCGTATTTGGTGTAGATGGTTGGTTAAATAATGCAAGCAGCAGACATGGATCACGGACTGCAAGATAGGTGCTCCCCGATTAACCCTGAACTATAGCAAGAATTGTGAAACATTTAAACAATTCCAATGTCTATATTGAAGACATTAATTCCTTTTCTACACATAAATCAATAGAAAAATCCTTTCATATAGCCTATTAACACCCTAACTTCAACTGATGTCTTGTGCATCCTAAAATGTGATCTGAACATGACATTGCAGTAAGTGGGCACAACTTTGGTGACGTAGCCCTCTATTCTTGAATCGTCCAAATTCCTCTTCTGCAGTAAACTTTCTACGAGATTGACAACGTCTAGACCTTCTTCTATAAACTCATCAATTATCATGGAGTTTGTTTACGATTTAAATTTGTGTCTGTTGTCATTTAGGCTATAGACTGATTGCTTGCATCCAAGAAATCTTGTAATGTTATTGGCCTACTGCATATTGAGAAAATTTTGTCCGGTATTGCGCAACAATCGGGGGATGGGGACCCCCGATTTCGCACACTGAAAATAACCCAGTGCTTCCATTCCCACACATAGTGATGGAGTATAAGACAACCCCATCAGCCCACCCCTTCATCTCTCAACCAATCAGGAACCTTTTGGTGTTTAAACTGGACCAAAACACAGTGTACATATACACCTCTCAGGCATGCTCACATCTGCCGTTTTGTGGCTTTTTGCCGCCCTCCTCCATCCCCTTTCCCTTCACGCTGCATCCGTCCCCCAAAGTAGTAGATTGTGTCCTCCATGGCAGGATCTCTAGCCAACCCCACCACCACCACCACCACCTGTGACTGCGACACCTAGACATCTTCCAGGGAACTGTATCTCCCGGCAGACTTTAATAGTCCATCTTCCACAAGAACAACTTCATAGTGACAAATTGCTAAAGGTATTGTGGTTCATTTTTAACACTAGTCTCTGACTGAATGGTTGTTAGTTTTGCTCAATTGCTTGTCCCATTTTATTTACTTTTTTTGCCCATTCCTCCATCAATTAGAGGTGAAGAACCCAACAAGGACGACCTCATGACGTCAAACATCCTCACCGCAAAGGTCATGCTGGCTTTTCCTTTCCTAAACTCCAGTGGCCCAGACAGCCAGGTGTCGGTGGGTCCGTCCCCCAAGCCCGGCCCCTGTTCCTTGGACACCAGCTCCCTGCGGATCCCCCTGACGCTCTTCTACGCCCTCTTCATCGTGCTCGGCCTGGCCGGGAACCTGCTGGCCCTGTGGGTGTTCCTGCGCGACCGCTCCGAGAAGAGCTCCGTGCGCGTGCTCCTGGTCAACGTGGCGCTGTCGGACCTGCTGCTGGTTCCCTGCCTGGCCTTCAGGGTGTGGTACCACGGGGTGCGCGGAGAGCGCTGGGAGCTGGGCGCCACCATGTGTCACGTGGTCGGCCATTTCTTCTACATGAACATGTACATCAGCATCGTGCTGCTGGGGCTGATCAGCGTTGACCGCTACGTGAAGATCAGCCGAGGCGGGGTGCCACTGCAGCGGCCCCGCGGTCTGGGGATGAGGTGCGGCTCGAGAACTGCCGCCTGCACCATCATCTGGGCCCTGGCGTTTGCCTCGGTGATGGGCTCCTTGCTGTCGATCCTGCTCTCCGAGGAGAATCCCAAGGAGCTAAACAGGTCAGTGTTTATCTCTGTGATGTAGCGTTCTTCTTGGGTGACCGGTCACCCCTCTAAGCATGAGATCCTCGCTTTTTTGTGCGTCACTGTGGTCGTTGCTCTGTAGTACTTTCAGATGCTTCCAGTATAAGGAGCTCCAGAACGCCAAGTGGAGGGGCTACCTCAACCTCATGCTGGTGGTCGTCGTCTGGATCAGCTACGCCTGCATGGTGGTGTGCTACGTCAAGATCGCCTTCAAGCTGCTGAGGACGTCGAAGGAGAAGCCTGACCTGCCCAACGCGGCCCGCTATGCCAGGACGGCCAAAAAGTCCTTCTTCATCCTCATCCTCTTCACCGTGTGCTTCGTGCCCTACCACATAGTGCGCCTCTTCTACATCGTCAGCCAGATGACGGACACGTCCTGCTACTGGAAGGGCGTGGTCGACCAGGCCAATGAGGTGGCCCTGCTCTTCTCTGCACTCAACAGCTGCCTGGATCCCATCATGTACTTCCTGCTGTCGTCATCCATGAGGAAGCAGGTGATGCGGTTGCTGGGCAAAAGTCAGGCAGGACCGCCCCGAGACAGCCGTCGACCGGGCTGGTGGGCGTCATTCAGAAAGAATACGGATGACATTATATAATAATTTGGTGAAGGGGAATGCCAGAGAGAATTGAAACGACTGTATATGTATTCCACAACTTTGTTGAACACAATTCGGATTGTTCTACTAAGACAGGGGTTTTCAAATTGAGTGAATGTGAGCCTCCCCTTAGAGTAGGTAAGGACAGCCGACAAATTCTTTGCAACAGCAAATAATTTCCAACTTCATGCAGGCCTATTTGAGGCTACTTTTAAAATCACTGAACATCAGTAAGCCTATCCACAAGTCAACAAAACATGCTTAACATCAGTGTGCGAAATACCCGTAGATATTCGGTGGGGTCCCGAATACCCTGATATGTTGCGCAATACCAATCTAATTTTTCCCAACATGCAGTTGGCCAATAACATTACAATATTTCATAGATGCAAGCAATCAGTCTATAGCCTTCATGACAACACACACACACAACAATTTTTGATAATCCGATATGCTATAGTAGCCTATTCGTAAAGCAACACTTTAGCCAATTTAGCCAAAACGACAATAATTGGCACCAATATGGCGCACTTAGAAGAGAACAACTGATAAATGTCAGGTATAGCCTATCGGAGACTGGCATGCAATCAGTTCACTTGCAAGTTAGAGCAAGTGAGAGCCTGCAGTGTGACATTATTTACACACACATCATTGTACACATACAAAAAGCACATTCGTCCAACCACGGCGGATGCTGACAAAATTTTACACAACAAGCCAAACATCACCACAGCAGGTGCGCTCTGGGGCGCGCTCTCACTTTCTCGCACTCATGTATACAATCACTTTGAACTTCTACAACTCCAAGGCTAGGCTGCTTCCCTAAGACATCAACCAACCACAAGGCCTTCATGACCATGCAGTATGTCGAAGCCGGAAAGGACATGTACAGTCGCACACACTCATCTTGTGCACAACAATCAGTTCTATTATCACAATTCAGTCACTGCAAAGATTTAAAAGATTGCCTCTTAACTTAAAGGGATACTTCACCGGTGGAGATATGAAGGTTATATGAAGTAAAAAAAAAATTTCAATTGATTCATCCTAGCCTGAGATGAGGCAGAAAGTGTCTCTCTGGCTCAAAAGCAAGAAATCTTAAAACTACCACAGTGCATTGTGCTCGCTGCACCGCCCCCCTGTTTCCGTTTGGAGGGGGAAGGACCCATGGTCCTAGCGCAAGTGGTAGCACGAGCAAACTTTGTGTAAACATATCCGTGATACGTTGACTAGTTGAGACTTCTGCCCTCGTTTTTCAAATGCATCCTTTGTATATTAATGTACAGCATAAATTTTTTTTCTAATTACAGTAGCTCAGCATTTCAAGTATTTGTACTCAACCTTTTCTCCCCAGTTGAAATAAGTGTTTATCTTATACAGTAGGCCTACTTTAGTATAACAGCACTTGGGTTAGTAAACAAATCACAAGAACCAACATGAATTTGAAGTTTTAGTTAGTGTCTATATATGCGAACAGAGCAAACCGGCTCGCTCCGGCTCCTCGTCCTCGGCAACAGGCAAGGCTTGTTCAGCTGCAGCCGCAGCAGCCTCCTCCTCCTCTATTTGTGTCAATTCTTCCGGGCTGGATTCTGGCTCGTACTAATAGCCCTGAATGTCCAAATACAAGAATCTATTTTCAAAATTCACTTTGGCTGTTTCACATTGCCAATTTGTTCTCACGCTGAAGAAACAAGGCGGACATTGTGTTTACATCGCGTATGCGAGCTCCCGCCCCCCCTCGTTCCTTATTGGTGGGCTCACAAATTTTCGGAACCAGTGGTTTGTAGTCCTTGGCCTTTCTAGCAGGCAAGCAAAGTTCTCCCGAGATGACGTCAAACGTGTCATTTGACGTCATCTCGGGAGAAAATTAGATCAGGGAAACTGGGCCAAGGGTAGACTGGGTTAAAGCGAGGGGAAAAATAACTTTTTTTTATTTTACAATAGCGATTTTATAATGATAGAACGCCGGTTCTGAATGGGTCAAGTATCCCTTAAAGTTAGAATAGACCCAAAGTGTGTGAGTGAGTGAGTCTGGGCCTTAAGCAAAAATCTGCACAATGGACATCTCTCTGATCAATGAACGACAACGGCATGTTATCAGATCGAACAGATTCACATATTTTCATCAATTCTTTTTAAACGATTTCAGCGACATAAAACCATAAAACCAAGATTTAAACAACAAAATGTGCCAAATACACGTCATTTGCACTACGTGCGGCATCAACCCTATGGCCTAACTAATTTATGCATTTAAGACACAACTTTAATTGTCCATATCAGTGGGAACAATGAGGCCTCGCTTTTGATGCGCAGAGGTGTTCGATGCTAACCTGTCTCCGCCAGATGGATTGAGTTGCATTTGCTCAGCAAATCCATGTGGGAACCTTCTGTTGGAAAACTTTTGGGAAGGGGCGAAAATACTGGTTAGCTGATTGGATAAACCATCTGTCTATCGCCAGCTATGTTGGTGATAGATGGGCCAAATCAAACAATCAGATCAATGGAAGCCGCCATGTTATTAAGACTGAACAGTCGCTTCTCGTTGCGTCACACCTTAACCCGCCTCAAAACCAACGCTGATGGGCTGGTCAATTAGCGATCGGCTCTAAATTTTCTCCATCGCAGGTTAGCAGACTGTTCTGTATTTGTTTTTAATTAGGGTCTGTGCGGAAAACCCACACTCACACAAGCAGATGGAGGTGAAGGGGAATAGGACTTTCATAGCCTTAAATGGAGGTCTGGGGGAACTCGCTCTCCGCAGACAACCAGAAACGCATTCAGGATCATATTTCCTACGTTTTTTGCTGGATCATGTCTCCTCCCTTAATGCTGACTTCGGACAAGGAAACTTCCTGCTGTCGTCAACCCTAAGGAAACAGGTGATGCGGTTGCTGGGCAACGTCAGGCAGGACCGTGCCGAGACAGCCGTCGACCGGGCTGGTGGGTGTCTTCGGGAACAATACGAGCCAGCCATTAGATGGTGAAGGGGAATACCGGCGGGAATTGAAACGTCTGTATATGTATCCCACAGCTTTGTTGAACACAATTCGGATTGTTCTCCTTGTTCTATTTTCTATTATTTCTGAACAGGAGAACGTTGCTATGGACACAGTTTCAACTGTTAAATATTTTCTTACCGTTATATTTTGTCAAATCATTACTATTAAACATTTATTAAAAATGATTATGAATGTATTATTTATTGGGAATACATTTATGTATTATTTATTTGGAAATGTATGAAGAAAGAAACACTTTAATGTTTCCTATATATCGAGTTTTTATTTGAAAAAAACTCGATATAGTTTTTTTCAAAACTATACCCAAGGGATCAATCTTTTTTTAGAATGATTCTGTCTACAGCACAAAGAGAGAGACAGAGCAAATTTGAGTGCTGGTCTCTTGTGGCTTTTTACCACCCAGCCAGCTGGCCAGAGCGACAGCACCAGCCCTAGGCACACAGACAAACATGGAGGAGGATATGTTATTGAGGAGTGCCCTCCATTGGAATGGAGGTGAAAATACTGAAAGAGCCAGATACCGACAGAAAATTGTATTTTCTAAACCAAATACTACTCGGATACTGTGGCCACTACAACATGCAATGCTCAATACTTGGTGATATATATATTTTTTCAATAGCTCATTTCACGTAACTTATTACATACCATGTGATCATCAAGAACAGAGTTTGCAGAAATGACATAAAATACAGAACAGTCAACAGAAACAACAAAATCAACAACATCAAACCGTCTGATATGAAGTTGTTGACATGTTCGTGGTCATGGGGAGAAATGCGATGACCGTATCAGAATGAGATCAGGAAACCTCATTAACCAGAGGGAAGCGGTACCTCCCATACTGTCTAAAGTAATCTGTGTTCGTAGTCTAATAGTACGGAAACAGAACAGAAGGGTGCTCAAAGGAGAGCTGCTAAGGTGGACGACCACCAGTCGGGTAAGTACTTCTCCGATCTTACTTTGTTTAAGATATTGTGTTTTGGTGTGTATTTCCCTTAGTGTGCTCAAGTAACGGCCGTAGAGGTTATAGTGGCACCTGGGTTTGCCATCACTGCATACATACGGTTGTAGATGTATCGCATCTACAACCATATGTATACAGTGATGGAAAACAAATTTAGGAAGCTCTGGTGATGAATCGTCAATTTTCACAAAGTGCTACTCTTCTGACAGTGCTGCGGGACACAGGGCTAGCTAGTTCCACAAATGTTACACGCATTCAATGAGGTCAAATAACCCAGTGCTTCGGTTCTCACACAGAGCGATGGAGAACACACGCCCCCCAAATCACATATCCCCATCAGCCTCGCCGCCGCTCAGCCTCTGCCCCGGCTCCGCCACCCTCATCGCCCTGCCCTGCCTCTACAGCATCCTCTTCCTCACCGGGTTGCCCGGCAACACGGTGGCCCTGTGGGTGTTTCTGCGGCGCATCTCCGACCGCGCCCCCACCCAGGTGTACCTGACCCACCTGAGCGCGTCCAACCTGCTGGTCTCCCTGACCGCGCCCTTTATGGCTGTATACTACGTCCAGGCGGCCACTCGGCCCGCCGCCAGCCTCCTGTGTCAGCTGGTGCTGCACGGCGCCACGCCCATGCTCCATGTCAACATCCAGCTCAGCGTGAGCCTCCTTACCTGGGTGGCCCTCAGCCGGCTGGCCGCCCTCACCCGGTGCACACCCGACCACTTTGCCCAGCGCTGGTGTCCTGCCTTCTTGGGCCGTCTGAGGAGGGCCTCCTTTGCCCGGAGGGTGTGCGTGGGTGTGTGGGTGCTGGTGGTCGGGGCCACCACTTTTGTGACCCTGTATTACTCCCTGACGGAGACCCGGAGCGGTCGCGGCCCGGAGCCCGGTCGGGGAGGAGGGGCGAACCACAGCCGCGTGTCAGGCGAGAAGGAGGAAGAGGAAGTCGCTCTGTGTTTCAGCCCAGCCACAGAGCTGGGTGGATTACTGTCTAAAGTCGGCCAAGTGATCACTATCACGCTGTTCTTTGCGTGTTTCCTGCTGGTGCTGCTATGCTACGTGCTGCTGTTGGATCATGTCAGACGTGCGCGACGCAACATCCAAATGGCCTCCACCCAGGGCCTGCTTCGAAGGGTGTTCCGCAACGTCGTGGTCATCAAGGTGCTTGTAAATCAATGACGTTGCAGATAGAAAGAATGTGATTCTATCATCATTGAAGACATTATTATGATATTATTACAATATTATCAATATTTCTCAAGAAAGGAATAGATCAGATCTTTTCTCCGGCGCCAACCATAAATAACTTTTGTTTGTTTCTCCCAGATGGTGCTAATCTTTTGCTTGCTACCGTACAATGTCTACAAGGCCATTTTCATCTCCCTGGTCATTGATCAAGGTCTTTATTCCTACAGCGCTAGTCAAAAGACCCAGCACTGCCATCCATTCTCCAGCCTTATTGAGGTAAACACATCGCGTGTCCTTTTAGCAATTCAATCTTCGTATTACAGGTACCGATGCATTATGGTTTTAATCCTTATTCATCTTTTTATTTATCTTGCAGATCAAGAATCTCCTTCTACTTTTGGCCATCATGCGGGGATCCTTGGATCCTGTGATCTATTTCCTGTTGGACAAGACTTTCCGGAAACAAACTCTTATTCTCCTGGGGCTAAGGACTCAGACCTCCACGCCCAAGGACGGGAGAGCTGCTCAGCTTCCTGGTCTGGCCGAGCTGGGTACAGAAACCCCATCCGCAGACAACATACTGTAAGCCTGTGAGTGCTTTATAAGCTTGAGGTTCTTCCCACTAGTCCATGGACATTTCTGTGCAAATGTAATGTGTTTTTGTAACAGTCGATTGTAACTTTCCTATGTTACATTTTAAATGAATGAAGGCCTGTTATCTGTAGGGTAATATTACAGGCTTGTGTACATAGTGAGCCTATTTCTAAGGTTTATAGATCATATATAAATGTGTCTGAACACACGACCAATTTAGCATAGTTCAAAACACCCAGTTCACATACATCTGTCAAACAACTAATGGAATTTGTATCTGTATTAGATGTCATTTTCTTGATTATTTTATGAATAAACCGCTGATAGATGGTCAAATCTTCTATTTTTCACCACTGTTCAGCCTCATTACATGAGCCCATCGTCTGCAACATCAGAGAGCTCAAATCCACATTTTGTCGAACGGCTATGCTTCTAAAATACTCAGTCAGAAGTGTGTGTGTGCGTGTGTGTGTATGTGTGTCTCTTCATTGCATCCACGCCTCTGTTATTTGGTGCCTTTGTGACAGCCTCCATCAGAGAGTGCCCCCTCCCTTGGCTCCAGCGTCCACTGTTGTCCAAGTGGGATGATCGGGACTAATTGCCGTGTGTGTGTGTGTGTGTGTGTGTGTGTGTGTGTGTGTGTGTGTGTTGTGTGTGTGTGTGTGTGTGTGTGTTGTGTGTGTGTGTGTGTGTGTGTCTGGGTGTGTGTGTGTTGGCCTTTTGATGTGTAGTGAGATACACGTGGAGTTGGGCTACTTGTGGGCCCCTACATGACATGATGAGGCTTGTCATCGTAGCGCTAGTATTGAAGAGAAGAGGAAAGAGGAGGGAGGTACAGCACATATCCTCCTCCGGCTAAATATTCTTAACTCACTCTGTGTTTTCAGTTATAGGCGATAGAACGGGAGAACTGATACGCGGGTTATACTGTACATTCAGTGTGTTCCATAAACTCCATTGCAATCGTGAATTTTCATTCTGTCAGTCCATCGATTGACTACTATTCCTTCAAGATGATTCAATGAGTCCATTGTCCTTCCTGGCTGCAGAGCAGGATACAAATGACCTGCCACCCACGTGGCCCAGCCAGTTCACCACATTCGGGCGACTGCGCAGCCGAAGGAAGTTCTGACGTCTCAGACTTCGAGGAAGTACAAAGTACAGAAAAGAGGGGGCGAGGTTACTCTGCGCAACCCCGCAAGGGGCGGAAGGTCATATGGCATCTCCTTACATTGTAGAAACAGCTGACATTCAAGTATCCAGGGGAAATAAGACCCATCCAGGGGAAATAAGACCCATCCAAGGCTCTCTATAAATCAAGCTATTCATATGGAGAATGTGACATTTGGTACACAGTTAGCCGTGCCAAAAAGGATAGAGCACACACACGCACACAAGGAATAGATGCACAAAACAGACACGTCTTCTGCTGTTTGCTAAAGGTGCTAAAAGTCACCTTCATAATAGTCTGTGGATGATAAACATCAGGTTTTTATCAATACATACCTTACTGAATACATAGCGCCAGGACATTTATCGCGTTTGCGTGTCTGCAAGTGTTTGTGGTGCTTTGTGTGTGTGCATTGTGTGTTTGTGACGATTTATCAGAGTGCGAAGCCCTTAAGGGCCAAAGCTAACCGAATTTGAATCCAATCTTGTATGCAATAATAATTACATAAATGTATAGCAGCATGTTATAAGAGTGCTTCGACACGTAGATGTAGCGCTTTTAGAAACACGTGCCTTGGACTCACATCACAGCAACTATGGTTCTCAGAGTGAATTTAGAATGTGTGTGTGAGTGGTAGGGATGCGAGCGCACAAACACAATCACACATTCCGACACATACGTATCTTTTGATGAGAGATTGTAGTCTTCCGATGATAGATTGTAAAAAAAAGGACCAGTCAGTCAAACTATAAAGCATGGAGATGACTCAGTCGGTCTCTGGTGTTGCCGTTCTCTGTTCTCCGCAAGAAGACTCCGACAGCTCGTCCCCCAACACAGGGCAGTGAGACAAGGAGCCGAGCCCTCACAGTGTCAGGAAAGACGATCGCGCCGCTGTTTTCGGTGGTATCGAGAGAATCTGGAATTCGCTCTTGGAGGTTTCGGCATTTCAGCTCCGAAGGAGACACCTAAAAGGCTGCCAAGTACCCCTCGAATGGAGGACCTTGTTGTAAATGCAAGCGCCGACAACACGATTCTCTTCTCAGTGCCCGCATCGGATGCTCACTCCGATGAGGGACAGACATAACTGGGTGTCCTTCAGAATATTGTTGCGGTCATACAAAGACTTCCAACTGTCGAAACGCACAACCGTGTGCCACGTGACAGGCTCATGACTGCCACCAATATGGTCCCATTTGCAACCACGTATGTGTATGTGAGGTAATATTTTCCTAGATTTGGTCTGACCCAGATTTATTTATTTTTGGACATACAAAGATCATGGTTCCCCCTCAAACTTCAAGAGTGGGGCTACGCCATCATGCCGTGCAAATACGTACGTTGTAATGCAAGTTTTTTGGAATCCAAAGTGCAGGGCTACCAGTAAGTGCTGCGTGGAGGAAATCAGTCTGGCTTTCAGATCCACTTTATGGCGGGGCGGTAATTAAGGTTTTAAGCAGCTCCAAAAGTTAAGAGAGGTTGTGTGGAGCGCTGGTGTGAGGGCTCTAGTTGGAAACACGACCCAGTTAAGATCCGGTTAAGACTCACTGATAAAAATATGGTTTGCTTTGTACACTATGAAATTGCTTTGCAGCACCAGCGCCACCAGAGGACAATGTTAATCTTGAGCCCTGAAGTACAGCGTAGAGTGCTCATATGCGGGTTGTTAGAACCACACCTCCAGCAATACTATGGGCCAGGATGCAACAGCATTAATGTATAAATTCCAATACAATTGATGCTTTTACAATGTCTGATGTATTTTTACATTTCATATTAAAGATAGATTTTTTTGGATTCTGGACTGCTGGCCAGGCTGTTATTCACAATGACAGGGTCCTTTTTCCATTGGCACTGTTGGCTGTTCCAGGTCAAACAGCGTCTCTCTGATTTGCGTTTCCATTACCGGTTGAAATGGGCCGAACCGTACCCGGAATGGAAACCCGTCAAAGATGGACGCCCGCCCCCCCACCCAGCAGGGGGCCGTGGTGGCAGCGCCACATGCTGTTTCGAAGTGAGAAAAAAATGCAGATAAAAATGAGATAATTCTGCGTTTATCGCTGTGACAAATCCCGTGCATGCCGAGTATCTCTAGAATTCTCTGCAGCTTGGATCATTATTATTAATTTGGTGCTATAATGATACAGGCCTCATTAAAAAGGGTAATGAAGGTTTAGAAGGAAGCGCAATGCGGTGATATTAGTAGGATGACATTCACTTCACTATTTGATGGCTAAGATTTATATTCGTTGCTTTTCTTTTACTTAGTTACTCAGTTATTGAGATCAGGGAGCAGAAAAGGTGGAAAAGAACTGTTGAACATCAAACTGAATTCATCACCTCAGATTTAATGACGCGTGTTCAGTCCGTCTGAAACAAACCAAATATATAAATGTCTGTTAAATAAATCAAATTTGACAATAGGCTATAATATACAATACTAAATAGGTTTCCATAAGTGTATGAGTTGTGGTGTTATAGACTCAAGACAAGCATCAGGTAAAGACATACCTCAAGGAAGTCGCCCTGTTGTAATGTAGATGCAAATCCTGGCCGTGCTGGGCAGATGCACTGGGTCAAACCGAGACACGCCAAGCCAGCACACGTGAATGCAAAGGGGCCAAATCTGCCCTTGCCAGGCTCTTATTCTAAATGACAATCTGTTCTTGCCTGGATAGGTTAAATATATATAAATACATATATGAGAGAGATAAAGAGAGCGAGAGAATATTTAGAAACAGTATATGTGTCAGCCAGTGTTGTTCTCCTGATAGTAAGGGTGTGGGTGGGAGAATGAGTCTTTTGGGCTGGAGGGGGCAAGGCGTGTGAGCCAAAGCTCACGCGTGGCCTTGCCGTGTCCCCTGCAGAGAATGGTTTATAAATCCCATCTGATAAGAGCAGCGAGCCAGAGTTGAACAGCCACAACGACGTTGAACCTCACCACCTCGCTCCAATGTCCCAGACGTCACAGGCGTCACCGGGACCTGCCCCGCTCAATCATGAGCACACGTTCATTCTGCCAGGCATCATGACGCACGGTCACGTGTGCGTCACGTCAATACACTTTCCATTTCTGGGTGTTGGTGTCAACAGCTCGGAAGACGCAAGGTTCGACGACATGAAAGAAAACCTGAATTGAAAAAACAACAATCATAAGAGTTTCCGATAATACATGAGATAAAACCAGCTCCAGCTGCAGCATGACACGTACATAAGAGGAGATTTGCCAGGCGATAAAAAACATGCAAAATTCCATTTTTCCAAGTAATTGGCTTGTGCAGGTGCAACCTAGACAAATTGAAACTTCAGTCAATTACTTGAGTGAGGGAGGTGGTAGACTGGGGCCCCATTTACAGAAGGGGAAACGCAGATATTGCCACGCGGTTTTGCCTCTCATTTACACGAAAACCCTGTTTTTAATCACAGAAAAAGATTATTTCTAAAGTGGAGATTTCTGATAACGCTGGTTATGTGTTGTCGTGTCAACTGGGAGAAACTGGGTTTTCGGTTCTTAAGCATCACATAATGCGCCAGAAAATGCTTAACGTCATGTGAGCGCCCGCTGTCTGTCCACACGAACGAACCTCACGCCCGTATTGTCAAGGACACCCGTCTTTTATTCATGATGTTATGGCAGCCCCGCACGGAACAAATAATGCTGGTCATCTTGACTAAAATTGCTTATGTATTGTGCCACGGTACGATAACGGACAGAGTTGATCAACCGGATGATAGAACACAAAACGGAACCAATATGGCGCCCCCCTTGTTTACGCGCGGAATAAGGTGAATAGGGGCATTATTTGTTTATCAACACGGCGGATGCGCTCTGCAGAATGATCACAAAAAGTTAATTTGTTTGACCGGTTGCCATGGTTATCTCCGTGTGGCTAATTTGCAGTTGGGGTGTTAATTAGCGATGTTGTCAGCTTACTGTTACATTAAACTGTAATCAGAAAACGCGGTTATATGCTACAGATCCTATAGTATCTGTGGTATAAAGGCTGGGACGAATTTCAAATTATAAATATGTACACTTTATGGTGAAAGTATAGACCGTCGCGATTCCCATTGAAACGAATGGCGTGGTGATTATTCTTCAAAACGAGAGAATGAATTAAACTGTTTTGTTGTTGATTCAGAGGATTCTGATTGGCTTTATCCTTCTCCCTACACTGCCGCCCATGGGTTTGGCATAGTTATAATGGCGCTCGACGGCGTATTTATGCGGGTTCATGTAAAGGACAACTTTTTTGCAAACAATGTTCTGTGCACAATGTTATTTTTGAATATTCGTTTCTTTAATACCCTGCTATGTATAAACGTGGCCTGAGTGTACTGAGAACACAGAATACTGATTGTATACTGTGGCATCCCGGGCCTTAAACCTCGGCCCGGGCGGGTCCGAGGGTCTGTGGTGGACGGGGTATACCGCCGCCACCCACTAACCGGCGACAGACAGAGAGCACCTACTCTCTCCCCCCAATCAGCGAGATAGGGGACACCTGGCCGGAGGGAGGAGAAAGCCCAGGAGCCATCTTAAAAGGGACAACGGGACGGGAGACGAGAGGAAGAGTGAAACGCGGAGACGACCCGAACCGCCATGGGACTAGAGGCTCTCGGAGACCCTAGGACGAGTACATGTGTTTGATCTCTTGCAATAAATACCGAGTGCAGCTTTACCTTTGTGTACCGTGTGATTCATACGGGGAACGCGTCATCTTGGGGGAGCGGGTTACCACAATACCCAACGACTCAGTTCTCCCTTTCTATATAAAAAAATAAAAAAAGCTGCAAATACAGAAGATACCCCAACTGTACGTGTGCGGCAGGCATGTCTATTCAGACTTATATGGTCCATTACTGTCCTTCACACGCTTTACCTCCAGAGTGTACTTTCCCAAGTATTAAAACCGGGAGTTAAAACAAGGACTATAATAATATCAAATTCAAAAATACACAATTAGCTAACGTCACCATTTTCACCAGTATTCGTCATTGATTAAAAGTTACATTATAAAAGGTAGATTTCTTTAACACAAGTTACCCTTGGAAACTGAACTCACTGCTGCAACCCCCAATGTTTTTCTGACTGCAGTTTTGGCAGCTTAGAAGACACACTTTCTCCAACCTTAAGGCTCTAGCCATATGGGGTTAGAGAGTAGGAAGCCCATTGTAGGCCCAGCATTAGTCTGGCTATTGCAAAACCAAGCTCAAGGATAGATTGCACGTTGGTCTGGGGAAGCTGCGGTCATTTTCTTCAGCGCAAGAGGCATAATCAACGGGCCTAGATCAACTGACGCGATTGTCTGCTTGCCGCCGCTTCCCTGTCATCATTTTGTTAAACCAAAGGGGAAAAGCTTGGTGATATGCTCCCGCAAAAACGTATCGGAAGCAGAAAGAAATGTATTGCTCTTCTCCAGACCCTTGTGCGGGGCGAACTCAAATCGCCGGCAGAATGGGCGGGGCTACCCAGTCTAGCCCAGCATTAAGTCGTTTTTTTAGAGCTTTGTGGACGAGTAGAAGTACCTTCAGTAGTGGACCGGGGCAGCTTCCTGGTGCGACACTGAAAGATATATCGTATCACCGATACATACGCAGTAGCAAAAACACAGGTGTAGCTTCTAACATTAATTATGGTCACAACTATTCCAGTAAATACAGTAGATTGAACGGGCTGATGCTGCGACAGACATGAATACAACCAATCCAATGTTACAATTAAGGGAACATGATGATGATCCGTGAAAGGAGTCCATAAATAATTTTGTTTCAGTAATGTATGAACAGAACCAAGAAGATCTATCAGAATATAGTGATCAACTGAGTCAAATGCTGCACTTAAATTCTGAGGAATCAATGAACCGAGACCATATTCTTTAAAAATATACAGATTAAGATTCACTTTATTGATACCGGACATCTTAGACGGTTGACTATTATAGTGGGAGCAGTTTCGGTTAGATGATTGGGTCTAAACCATTAAAATCTATTCCAGTATGTCGTTTCATATAGAAAGTTGCTATGTTGGTTGAAAACAACTTTTCTGAGTAATCAGAAAAGTTCACTCACTTAACTTATCTTACTCATAAAGGGCAGATTGGATATGGGTCTGTTATTACTCAGAGCTCCACTGTTTGGATTGGATTTCAAAGGACTCAGAAACGCCCGTTTGACTGCATCAGGGAATACACCATTCACTAGAGACTTGTTCCTCATTTCTAAGACCGAGTTTCAAATACCATTAAAAACTTTTCCGTCAAATATTGGGACGGTCATTTTGGCGACCTCTGGTGGCCACAGGGGTTCAGGACCTTGTGCGCTGCAATTAAGGTGATTGTGCCACAACTGTTGACCTTGGCCCTACAGCTATTCGAGCTAAATGAACCTGCTTGTACTCTTTTGGGTGCCGACTGTAGTAGACTGTTCTGTTTCTCACAGAAGACAAGCAACAATTGTGGTTGGGCTGTTTTGTGATTTTGTTATGTTATGCATTCTACGTTTACCTACACGAGTTCCACCTACTTCCATCTTTGTGTGTATTTGTATGGCGTGTGTGTGTTTGTATGGCGTGCGTGTGTGCGTGCGTGCGTGTGTTTGTATGGCGTGCGTGTGTGCGTGCGTGCTGTGTGCTGTAGGTGTAGCGTGCTTGTGCGTGTATTGTGATTGGTGCGCACGCTGTTTGTTTGCCTACAGCTTCGAGCTGCTGAAGTGCTTGTATGCTTTTGGGTGCCGATGTAGTGCTGTTCTGTTTGTACGAGACTATGCGATATTGTGTGGGCTGTTGTGATTTGTTATGTACATTCTACGTTACTGCTGCGTGCGTGCGTGCGTGCGTGCGTGCGTGCGTGCGTGCGTGCGTGCGTGCGTGCGTGCGTGCGTGCGTGCGTGCGTGCGTGCGTGCGTGCGTGCGTGCGTGCGTGCGTGCGTGCGTGCGTGCGTGCGTGCGTGCGTGCGTGCGTGCGTGCGTGCGTTCATTAGGAGAGTATGATGTCTGTGTGTGTTGGTAGGAAGAGTGTTTGGATGGAGCGTATGCCGTGTGTGTGTTTGTACGGTGAGTATAGAGTCCGTGTGTGGGGTTGCGTGGAGGCCAGAGGCAGCCCAGTGTAGGATGGCGCATCGTGACTGCCTCAGACAACGAGGCAACGCGCGGAGGTCGGAGATGACTAATACCCCGGCCCCTAGCGCTCAGCGCAGAGTGGTATCCACATGCTGGGGTGGAAGACTGCAGCCGTATAACATGCATTATGAGCAGCGGGGAGAAAACGCAATAAAACACGGGTATAAAAAGAGGGCCGTCGCGATTTAGCCCCACTTGAACGCGATATAAAAGCCATTAAAATGTACAAGCCGCCGCCGAAGCTGCCGGGGGAACGCAGTGTTGCTTATTGGTGGATGTTGTGGGGAGGAGGATGATTGGGTGCCGTGTTACTTCGTTGAGCATTCAGGGAGTTTGTCCAGCTTTTTTTTACCACCATCGTTGCGTGAACGTGAACGAGCCCTTCCATTAGAATTTGATCTGTAAACAGCATACCCCGCCACCTGCGGTAAGCACACAAACGGCCAGCAGAGAGGAGACTCGCATCCCAGCTGTATGCTCGTGAATCCAAACACACCCGCACTCGTGTAAAAAAGGAGTGCTACAAACAAGGAAACAAGGGCTAGCAAGAAGAATACGAAAACGGCTGGCCAGCGCAGGGCATCAAATATTAACAGCGTTGCTGAGGAAGAGTCAACGCAAGGAGAGTGGGGGGGGGGAAAGAACCAATGTTGTCAGGAGTCTTGACAGCGGACGTTTGCGCGGCTGAAACTGCAAAGGTCAACCGCCGTCCCGCTAACAAGTCTTCACAGCGAGTGGCAGTTGGTTGCATCCCTCCCGGCTGCCTTAACACCTAGAGTTGATGCCCCGGGACATTCTAAATCTTCCCTCCCGAGCCATGAACACCTGAGCTCAAAGGGTGGCATTTTACTTCAGTTTCTGGTGGTACCTTGACGTCTCGATGGATGACATTGTTGTCATGGCAATAGCGGAGCGCCTCGAGGATCTGCCTCATGTAGTGGCTGAAGGGAGAGAAAAAATAAATAAATGGAGGCCACTGTAAAAAGAGAGGGTCAGCGTAAAGAGCGGGTGAGATGGGTGAACGACGTGCTACCACAAGGTAACCGTGGTTACGCACGTGAAGGACAGAATCTTACCTGGCCACGGCTTCACTGTAGACAAAGCCAGCGTCTGCCCGTTTCACGATCTCAAAGCAGAGGTCTGCACCGTCCATGCTGAGAGAGAGAGACAGACAGAGACAGAGAGAGACATTCAGACAGGGAGTGAGAGAGGTGTTGATTTCAAAGGGGATGGCAGAGGGAAAGGAGCAGCATGTTTCAGAGGAAGGATGAAAAGGTCACTCGTAAAGAGAAAAAAAAACTCAAGAGGCTGTCTCAATCCAGGAGTGGCCATGAAGGACAATTTAGCGGTCAGCTCAGGTGAGGTATAGCAATAATTACAACCTGTGTGTGCGCGTGCGTGTGGGCATGTGTTAGGCAGCCACCCGTGAATGCTAAAACATTGCTGACGTATAGAGGGTTAATTCAGGTAGATTAAAAAGAAATATACACACACACACACACACACACACACACGGTATATATATATATAAATAAACATAGCGCGGCTCCATCAAGTATTAATTCACTCGGTGGGAGAGGAGAGAGTGTGTTTGATAACCATAAAGTTGAGTGGTTAGCGCTGGAAGAAGAACAGAGCCTGACGGAGCACTTTGAAGTGAGGAGAAGCCCGTTAACCACCACAGCTCCTCGGTCCAGCTGGAGCTCCAGGGTGCTGCCCCCCCTCCTCACCCCACCCACCCCGAGCGCGGCTTCTACTGCTGGGGGACGAGGCTTGCTACCAAGATAGCAGCCAATAGGCTCCACCCACTGCTTTATATCCCTTTGAATTCACTAGCCCGGATAGATGGCGCATGCTCACACACACACACACACACAGTACACACACACACACAATACACACACACACACACACACAGGCAACTAGATTGCCTCAATTTGTTTGTAAAAGGTTTAGATGGCACGATTTAGATGGGGCCTAATTAAGTGGAGTCCCACCCTTGTTTGAGGTTTCTCCCCTCCCCCCTCCTTCTGTAAGCCAATTAGAGGTCAAATTGGTGATGTGGTGACAGTGGATGCAGGTTACCATGTTGTGTGTCCACTCCCATGTACAAAACTCATTTAAATGCTACATATTGCGGTTACTTCCAAGATGTCTTGTTATGTGCGATATGAAAAAGACCCAAGGTCTTGCCGGGCTGGCGATAAAGGATTTAAATGATGAAGGGATTAGTTCTAGTGGAATACAGAGAGAAAAAGGGGAGCCGGCCGGGAAATCTTAATCACAGCTCTGCCCCCTTCAACTATAGCATCAGACACACACAATAACCCCGCTCTCGCTCTCCGTCCTCAAAGCCATGCCGCACGCCCCTTCCTCCCCTCTCTCTCCCCCAACCCACCGCTAACAAGCTTTCCCCCACCACGCCGCAGTATACAAATAACACTAAAGACGACTGGCTCTCTCGCACTCCGTCCATCTCCTCCCCTCTGCTACCCCACGCTCTCTTCTGTCCATCGCCCACCTATAGCAGATCCCCCCCCCCATGCATTATTAATTGGTGCAGAGGTTTGTGTATTCCCAGTGAAGTGGCTGCTCTTTGCATGGCGGGGTGAGACTCACTACTCGAACACCATGTAGAGCATGCCGTCCGAGCTGTACGTCTCCAGGAGCTCCACGATGTGGGGGTGCTTCAGCATGTGGCAAATACTGGCCTCCCGCTTCAGGTCTGGAAAAAACACACAGACGCCACACAGAGTTAGAGGGAGAATGAGATGCAGAGGTTTTGGGTGTGAGTCGGCATTGCACTTTTACAGTTTATGTTCGCACACGCACACACACACACGTTTGTGTGGTTTTGGTGTGAGACGGCATTGAACTTTTACAGTTTTTGTTTTGATTGTTTACATCCATTTCCTTATTATTAGCACCGTGTGGTTCTTCCTTCTGTTCCCTCCATGACGCGTTTGCTAAACTAGCACAGCAGTCTGGAGCCTTCTCCGAACAGAGGCTTCTGGCGTCCCATCTCCACAAACAATCATCGTTAATACTCCCTCAACCTTGGTGTGTGTGTGTGTTTTTATCGTGGTTTTGTGTGGGCGAACATTCCAGTGTGCTAGCATTTATGCAGATTTCAGAAATAGATTTCAATGCATACAGATCACTGCCAAATCCCTAAACACGACAAAAGTCCCAGAGAGACAAGCCTTCACACTGCAAAAGCTTCCACCGGAAAACATACATGTCTGCCATGTGTTAGACCGAGCCAAGATTCCCGTCCCGACGGAGAGATCACGCCCATATTGTTTGGTGTTCACCTGTGTGTTCCGCCCCCTGTCTGACCGACCACCAGCCCGTGTCCGTAGGGGGTTGAGGCAGAGGGTTCTGGTTCTGACACCGGTGAATAATACAATGCACACACCGTTCGAGCCCCTGTCCCCGGTGCCCGACACTAGTCAGACCGTGTTAATGATGAGTCAACGCCCGCGCCGGGCCTGCCATGTAAAATGTCAATAGCCCCCCCCCCACCATCTGCCTGCGTTCCTGGCGTCTGGGTTGTTTTTGAATATTGAAATGTCATCGCTAGGCCGTCGTGGCCGGTGAGCGTCTTCCATCTGAATAAGCTGCTGAGAGCAGTGGCGGGTTAATCAAGAAGGTTAATTGAGCTGAAGGGAGGAGGACAGAGGAGGCGGAGATGGAGACTGAGAGCAGGAGAGAAACAAACCGAGAGGGAACGGATCGAGGCGTGCGGAACGCAGCCACCCACGATCACTTCATATCCAAACAACACCGCAGGAATCTATTCTACATGCTGCTCTGGCGGGAGAAAACACCACCACATATATTGGGAGTAGAAAAAGATGAGCAATTGATGGAGAAAGCGTTGTGGAATACAAGGGTAATGTATATTGAGACGACTAATGGCTGGCCTGGACAGAAATTTTTTATTCCAGCACTTTCCGCCATAATGCAAATGGAGCATCTTCCGGTCATCTTAAACGGAATGGATGATGTGTTTGGCAAAAATCTTGGAACAACTTAAAAAAGACTGCGAAGCACATGGTCTCTGGGATTGTCACTGTAGGAATGCGAAATACTGGACCGAAGAGTTCTGTTCAACGCTGGCCTCAAAGACAACTCCAGAAGTGGGGGCGGGGAAGACCTTTGGCGAGGAAGACCTTTGGCTCTGTCACCAAATGCCGCCCGCACCCTCAGTAAATCCCACGTGTATCCTCTCATGTACTTCCCCCTCCTCACACTTATCTTACTCCCCCCCCCACCCCTCGCCATGTGCAGGCAAGACTCTGGCTTATAAATCCCTACACTCCAAACCTTCCTGCCTCTTAAGCCCGTCTTCTTCTCACTCAAGCTGGCCTCCCTCCTCCCAAGGAGCCCGTCCTCCCACTTATCCATTCAGACCAGCAGTACACCACCACCCCCACCCCCACCCCCCCTCCATCTTCTAGAAGCAGCTATTCCGGGAGAGGTTGCAGCTGGAGCCTGGATAGACAAATATATATAGATGCGTACATGCACACACATACGTATGCATAATGCAGAACCTTTCTGCAATACACACACACACACACAGTCCCGAAAATATAGTATGCTTCAGCATACATGGCGTTGGTGCTGTACATAGGCCTGCACCATGGCGATATGGAAGCCGCATGCAGCCATGTTCTCCACGTGGCATTCCCTAGGTTGCCGCGGGAGCATTATTGATGGGATGATGACGCACCAAAGGCCTGGCACAGGACTCGGCAGATGTTTGTCGGCATGAAAAATCGACAGGGAATACAGCCGACAAACACATCATCACGCATCCAAATAGACACACTCGCATACAAACAGACCCTGTGTCAGCTACACGGGCACCGTTGTTACAAGGCAGGCTACATGCGCGAGCTGCTGACATTTATCTAATTAAAGCCCGGGCCCAGACCATGAGCCCCTGGCGTTGCCGCTAGTCTCAGCACTAACATTAAGCTAATCCTCCAAGGACAGGCACATACACACATGCACAAAGTGCTAATGCAGCTTAAGCCATGATAAGTGGCCACCTTACGGCCTGCTGCATTCGGTGTCATCCGCTGACCGCGTGCCCACTCCCCACCACAGCGACAAACACGAGAGGACACTCAATCCAAACACCACGCAAACCAACACCATCTCTGCACATAGTGTGCGTGCGTGCGTGCGTGCGTGCGTGCGTGCGTGCGTGCGTGTGTGTGTGTGTGTGTCTCTCGCGGTGTGTGCGTCTCTCTCGGTGTGCATGCGCGTGTGTGTGTGTCTCTCTCGGTGTGCGTGCATGCATGCGTGTGTGTGTCAGAGATTAAAGCATATAGGATGGTTTGCTCATCAAATGAGGGGTGTGAGATTCGGGAAAACACACACACACGACAAACACGCACACGCATGCAGAAGGCCAAGGCAGAACGTCACGTGATGCATTAAAAAAACGAATGTAGCGTGAAAGGGAAATGTGACAATGAACATTTCCAAGAAAATGAGGCAGAAATGGAGAAAGGGATGACGGGATGAAAGAACTGATGGTGCACAGTGGTCGTCCCTGTTTGCCCAATGAGATTCCATGTGTTTGTCATGACAGAAAGGCCACCAGCGACACAGCATGAGTGCGTGCGCACACAAACTTGTTTCATGGGACACTGTTGATTCGTCCTTCAGGTGAGCCAAAACATAGAAAGCTCATATAGAAGCAGCACCTTCTTCTTTTGTGATGACAGACTGGGGATGTATGACTGCTGAGAGGAAGAGGTATAAAAAGGAGGTAGTAGGCATGGGGTAGGGGATCAAATAAAACAAAAACCTGCAGAGAAGTAAAACCGAAATGGGGTGGTGGAAAGCGGGAACATTTTAGAGGGAATGTGAGGTTAGAGAGGGTATAAATCAGGAGCTAAAGCGAAGGGCAGGATTGGGGGGATGTCTAGTACGACATGGTGGTGAACAGGGGCGATTCTAAGACCCTCTTTAGTGAAGCCCCATTGGCCGCATTGAAAATGTCCTAAAACTAAGTTAACCACTTTTCTTCAGGCTTCATTCAAACTGTCATAGTTGGGCTGGTGGTTTGGTAAATCCTCCTATTACATACATAACCCACGGAGATATAACCCCATCAAATCATCAACGTCCTGGATGTTCCCCTTTCCCCCTGGCGCGTAGCCTACAAAATAAGCCATTGCAGATGTAACGACATGTAAATCTTATCAGGGGCCAAAGCCCCCTTGGAAAGGTCGAGTCCTGGAATGGCCCCTGCTAGTGAGTACCGCTTATTCCCTCACGCTCCAGCCCGTTCCCTCACCAGACAGACTGTCCCAACGGGGGTTGAGCTGCACACAACCCTTACCATTCTCCTCACAAGATGGTCAACTGTTGATGCATCGCAAACCGCAAAACCAAGCTGCACAGCGTGTAGCTGGGTTCACCTGCCTGTGCACACTTCTACTGCTAAACCTCAGAGCTGTCAATAAGGATAGGAGAACGTATAGTATGGGATTTAACGCAGCCCTCTTAGAACACAGGGGGAAAATACATTTTCTAAGTGCACCCTTCAGCATACTTAATTGCTTCATTAGCATATTACTCGGTCATTTCAACCCTCAGAAGAGGGGCCGGGATGTGGGTGTCGTGCTGGGTTGTCTGTTCTATTGCTTAGACACAACCAATCCCATTTTGAGCCGGACCTGGCGCTGTTCAAGTGTGTGTGTGTGTGTGTGTGTGTGTGTGTGTGTGTGTGTGTGTGTGTGTGTGTGTGTGTGTGTGTGTGTGTGTGTGTGTTGTGTGTGTGTGTGTGTGTGTGTGTGTGTGTGTGTGTGTGTGTGTGTACGGAACACTGGCAGGTCCCAGTTCGGTGCCGTATTAAAGCTGCCCGCTCAAGTGCGATGGCGGTACCTACAGGGAAAACGGTAGGAGGGAAATAAAAACAAATCAACAGTGGAGAAAGCGTCTGGCGTCTGCAGGCGAAAGCGAGCCGGGCCAGTGATGGATTCCAAAGTGCCACACGGGAACGCTTGTGATTTGGTGTGTGAGTGTCTGTGTATGCACGCATGACGTAGGCGCGCACACACAGAGGCAGGCGCGCACACACACACAGAGGCAGGCGCGCACACACACACACACAGAGGCAGGCGCGCACACACACACACAGAGGCAGGCGCGCACACACACACAGAGGCAGGCGCACACACACACACAGAGGCAGGCGCACACACACACACAGAGGCAGGCACACACACACACACACACACACACACACACACACACACACACACACACACACACACACACACACACACACACACACACACACACACACACACACACACACACACCCCCACACACACCCACACACACACACACACACACACACACACACACACACACACACACACACACACACAGAGGCAGGCGCACACACACACACAGAGGCAGGCGCGCACACACACACACACAGAGAGGAATAACATGAGAAATCCACAGCATCGGAAAGGTTACAATAAAAAACATTAGATTCAGGTGTTTTCTGTGATCCTTCAAGCAAGCTTTTCATCGCCTGTTTTATGGGAAGGGCAGGGATGACAAAATACTCCTTGGGCATTTGTTCAATCCCTTCCCCTCCATCGAGCCTCCAACCCCCCCCTCTCCCTGAGAACTAAACAGAGTGCTGCGTTTTAAATCCACCAGTTCAGAGCGCATGCAACAGAACAGCTATACTTGTTCGTCGAGCGATCGCTTTGGCTGTTGGCTGTAATTTGAAACCTGTGTGTTTGGAGTAATTCCTAGCGAGCTTGTATTGCGGGTTGGTAATTCTCTTTACAGGATGTGTGTGGTTAAGAAGTATTGCTTCAGTCGAGCAATACTCGTCAACCACACAAGCGCTGTTGGCAGAGGTTCAACTTGATCCCCTGCCAAACACCCTCAGATAAATGAATGTCTGTGTGAGGCGCTCATTTCCTTTTCTTAAACCGGGCAAAGGTTACGATGAGATGAGCTCAGGGTCAATGGCACACTTTGGTAGTTAGTGACTCTGTTCTTATCGAGTGGGTGATGAGGACATTTTATATTTAACGTAATTATATCAGCTTTTCTCCTCTATTCTCACCTTATGCCAATATATATGCAGTCTTACGGGTGTTGTGGTCTGCTTTCTGGAATTAACTCATCATACCACTCCTTGTTCAGTGTCAGACTGTAGCCTTGATGCGGAACACTGTTTTTCTTGTTCGTCCTCCTTGTGTGTGTTCAATCATATTTCCACCAGGAAAATACTCTCCAATTTAACAATTGTATTCTTCTTTGGCATTTTTGACAGGCCAAAATATAGCCACAACTAAAAGCTCTATTAAAAGGCAAAAAGAAAGAAGAAAACCAAAACCAAAATCTCAAGAGTATGCCTTCTACACTGTGTAAAAACATTATCCATGAGGCTAAGAGCTAGACAAAACGATGCTTTTAAAAAGAGGTTAAAATGTTGTAGAGTGGCCCGTTTGTAAAAGAGGACTCCGGGGACACCACCATTAACAGCGGACAGAATGGAGCCCAAGTGAAAACAGACAGGACCTTGAGAGTCTGGAGTCTCCGTAAGTTTTCCACTCCACACTGCTATCGAGGGAGCCGTCTCTTCCTCATTTTCTCGCCTCTTTGATCTTCTTAATCCCCCCCGCTTTCCCCCTCAAATCAGCAACTTTCCTCAGCTTCCATAATAATCTCCACAAGTTTAAAAGATGTCAGTGAGTGTGCACATCTGATATAACTCCAACTATAATTAGTCGGCTCTCGTTCTGTGTCTGCCTGTCCGTCCATCTGTCCTTCGATTTTCTCGCCAACCGTTCATCCGATCGAGTCCACACTTGGCGGGCGTATCGCTGAGGACCTGAGGCAGGGCAGCCTTCATTGTGAAGTTGTTTGGATCAGCACTTCTCGAGAAAAGCCGCAAGCAGCAATACCGGAGTCCAAGCGATCGGCCCAATCCGAACAGGCAAGTTCTGATGTGTATAAAGCAGCAGACTGCACGATAATCACTGCTCCCCTCTAACCCCAACTCTCCTCACACAGGGAAGTGGAGGCGTTCTATATATAGGTCTCGTCCCTATGTAGTCGGTTTGACTGAGCATACACTGTTTCTCCAAAGCATTCGAGAGGAGGAAGGGAAAGGTAGAAACACAAAATCAAAGTCAACGTAAGGGCATCCTAATTTCCCAGCATATAGAAATGGCCAGCAAATATAACAATTCAAATGTGGGTCTTTGATTAAGGTTGATTACGCTACGTAATGTGACAAGTGCGGACTCTTCTATTGTAAATGTATTGTTTTGTTTGACATTGAACCTTTTCCTTTCAATATCGTCTCATGGCGTGTATAGCATGACATAGCATCTAGGTAGGTATACGGTATGGGGAAATCCAGGCAGGCCACTAGGCAGATGGGATATTTGATTTCATCCCATTCATTATGATGTTGGGTGGGGACTGCAGTAATGTTAAAGGAGAGATCAACACCAATTAGAGTTAACAACATTTGAACCGGAAAATTATGTAAACAGGCCGAGATGACAGGAAGCATAACTTTTCATCGAAGGTCTATGCTGTTTTGGAATTCAAAGAGAAACACTGGGATGCTATTTAGGTTAGCAGTGGGATGGAAATTATAGGGCTGCACATAGAATAGGCCCTCAGGGCACAGCTGGCTTGTTTTGACAGCAATTTCTTTATTTGAACAAAGAAATGAACACATCACCTCATTACAGCTAGCCAAACCTAAGAGACAAAATATGGTAAAATGCAATGAAAAAGAAAGTACAATGGCTTGTTTTCTTCCATTCAGCAACTAAACAGCTTTCATCTTTACCTTGGTCTCCCCAGCCAAAAGGCTCCAGAGGATCGCTATTAGAGTATGGCTCGAAGGCTTAACCATCCAAAACACATATTGTGGTCATGGCAGGAAAAATATAGACACTACAATATTACACACGCACACAAAACGACATTACACAACGTTGCAAGGGAGGTGCACACGTACGCAGGGAGAGGGACAAAATCGTTGAGGATCACTGACAGCCTCTTTCAAAAGACTGACCTGAAGATGTACACAACACACCTGTCTGGTGAGCATGCATGTGCGTGTGTGTATGTGTGCGCACGTGCGTGTGCGTGTATGTGCGTGCGTCTCTCTGTGTCTGTGTGTGTACCTTCTGTGCTGAGCCCAGGGCTGGAGGTGAACTGGGCAACATCCACGATCTTGACAGCAAACTGCTGTCCCGTGTCCCTGTTGATGCATCTTCTGACCACGCTGAAGGGACCCCTGCAGAACAAGCACACACACACACACAAACATTAGCAAATACATTCATCCAAATCCAATAATGCATTCTGCTGAACGCATCATCACAATTCAGAACGGGCGCAGAAGATTAAGTGGCACAGCGGTGGAGGTTAATGTAAGAGGGCAACCCATGAAACAACTTTGCCAACTCCTGAAGAAGAGCCATTTAGCAATGTTCATGAGTCATTTACTCTTCTCACTAAAGTAAAATGCCTCTTCCTGTCTGCAGGAAATTAACAGGCCATACACAAAATAACTTGCTATTTGTCAAAATAACAGGAGATCGTAATGAAGCCATATCTGGTGATCTCACTGGGTTAAATGGTCGCCGAGCAAGATCACCTCACTTCTATTTCCATAGAAGTACAGCGAAAAATGTAGAGTGTGAACGATGGGATACGGTTTGTTTTACTATAAAGGCATTCCTGCGTGCAGCCGCATATTTAGACATAAAGAGAAGCCAGGTCAAGAGTCATGGCCACGGTTCACATACATAGGTATGCATTATTCCATCAAGAGGATGTGTAAACAGTGGTGCTACTCTGCTGACCTGCAAAGAGATGGGTTTACTGCCCCATCTGGAAGAGGCTGCATCGTCCACACAGACTGTATGAACACTGGAATAATGGACTTGACCCTTAGAGGACTGCCAAAATGCCTGTGCGTGTATGTGTGTGGTTTTTCGTGTCTAACAAAGAGGTGAAGGGAGCAGAGGGCAGCTTGTATAAACTGGCGGTAAATCTTCCAGGACAACGCATTTCGTGCGCAAGTGTAAATACACAAAAAAATTACAACCACACACAAACAGACTGCTCTTCATATGAACACACACACATCTAAAAAGGTGTGTGGTTTGTGGGACGTGCGGCTGCGTCCTTGTGATTTAATGAGCTTTAACGATCAGCAGGTCATGTGGTAATTACAGCCAGTGTGTGTGCGCGCGTGTGTGTGTGTTTGCATGCGTCCGTGTGCGTCTGCCTGCCTGCCTTCGTGCGTGTGCGTGTGTCAAACCCAGGCAGGTGAAAATGTAGTTATTTTAATAGTGCTAGTGCTGACACAAATGCTAAATTATGATCCGAAAATGAAGTGTTAATGACAGGGCAAGTTTCATATTTGTGTGTGTGTGTGTGTGTGTGTGTGTGTGTGTGTGTGTGTGTGTGTGTGTGTGTGTGTGTGTGTGTGTGTGTGTGTGTGTGTGTGTGTGTGTGTGTGTGTGTGTGTGTGTGTGTGTGTGTGTGTGTGTGTGTGTGTGTGTGTGTGTGTGTGTGTGTGTGTGTGTGTCGTAGTTTGACACCTCTCTGCCAGGGTATCCATCATCACAGATTCGCAGGGCCTGGTGAACATGACAGGCTAGTCAGACGCACATCTAAAACCCTGCCTTCCCCCAGTGTTACCCTCACCGAGATGACACAACTATTCACACTCACCGCACACAAGCACACACAGGCTAATTACCAGTCCCACAGTGGCGTGCACTCTATACAACCCTGGAACAGAGCTACCAGACTGCGTTTGTAGCCAGACTAAATATTTTCCCTGACAATGGATGGAACAATAACCCAGTGTTGTGGTTTAACTGCTGATAGTGCACCCACAATGTGGAGGTGTGTGTATGTGTGAGTTCTGTGTGTACAAATTCAGGCTGGCTGAGCAGATGGTGATCAAACTAAAGCTGCTTATCGTCAGAACGGCTGAGGTACCAACGGCATGGTGCCCAGAGGTACATGCGCTAAATATGGTGGTAACACACACACACACACACACACACACACACACACACACACACACACACACACACACACACACACACACACACACACACACACACACACACACACACACACACACACACACACACACGAATGATTGAATGGTGCAGTGAACAATACTGCTTAGTAAAGGTTAGGTCACTTTGACATGACCAACTCGATGTTGTATCCAGGATTGTTGCAAATGCTCCACTGTTGGGGGAGCCCATGGTAAACACTAGGGGTGTGCCACAAAATCGCAATTCTCATTTACTACGATTTAGAATCAAAATACTATAATTATTATTATTTATTTTTTTATAACTTGTTTTTTTAAAGCTACTGAGACATATTAATGTTTTGTGCAACAGTTGTGTTCCACATGATATTTTTGGTACTGCAACATTCCTATGAAATGAAAATGCAGCTCGTTCAAATACCATTTTTATTATACAGAAGCACTTTATTTTTGTTCCAAGTTATTATATAGCTTCTTAGAGTAGCAGTTGTGGTCCACACAGTGGAAAAAGCACTTTCCTTTGAATTTAAAAAGGCAGCATGTTTAACTGCACTATTTTTTTTATAGAGACTTATTTTCGTTACTTAAGCAATATGTGATATTGCTATTATGCAACAGTTGCAACAATTCCATCTAAGCATGGATAAATGTTTCAAACTAAATACATGTGAAAAAGACACATAATGTCTCCATTTTTCATTCCGTCTTGCAAAGCAGACTGGAGCAGATCATGAGGATCCTTTGCACACCTATAGATTGAGGCAGAAATCATTATGAATCAAATCGTTTTGAATCGTAGCCCCAAAAATCGGAATCTAATCGTGAGATAGTAAAGATTCCCACCCCCAGCACGCACGCACGCACGCACGCACGCACGCACACACGCACACACGCACACACACACAAAGATCAACAGCTTAACGAGGACAAGCAATCCTTGGATCCCTGTCACACCTGCAGCTACATGTAGTTTACAGGCTTATCGCGGCCATTAATTAGCTTAAAAAAACACCAAGTGACACCGCACATTACCCCTCAGCTCCACTTAGCCAACCATCCATCCATCGAGCAAGCATAATAACTGACTCTGAAAAGCGATGTGAAAATAATCTTTTGGAAGGAGGGGGGGGGGGGGGGGGGATATGAAAAACCTTTCACCAAACTCCAAACTTTTTTGGTGCAGGTATATCAGGTCACAGGGCTCTCATTAGTTATTCAGTCCTGCACTCTTGCACATCCCATCTCCTCTCTCTCTCTGCACAGTAAATGTCAGCCTTTTCTCCGCGGACGGGGAGGTGAGGGAGTTCGGGAGGAGCGAGTATCAAGCAGGCGGGGGGGGGGGGGGGGGCTAGGAGTACAGCAGGGGTCCGGGGAGGCAGGAGAGGTGGGTTTGGGGGAGGCAGGAGAGGTGGGTTTGGCGGAGAGGGGTGGCAGCAGAGAGATAAGGTGGTAGACTGGGTCACAGAGCGAGGGGGGGGGGACCCGGGGGAGCTACATGCGATGGGTTTCAATGCATGTGTTGGATTTTAAAAAAGGTAGCGGGGAACCTGATAGTCGGGCTTAGAGCCAGCGTGGCGTCACCAGACAGCGCCCGGGCGTTCCCACTGGGATCTGAACGCTGGATGTACGCACAGTAGGGCTGCACGATTATTGCCAAAATGATTATCATGATTGTTTTGATCAATATTGATATCACGATTATTTACCACGATTATTCATTGAAAAAAAAATCTTTCGAATTTCTACCACCCTCTAGTGGTAGGAGCCAAACACTGTGCTCAGCGGCAAATTGCCGCCAGGCCACGCCCCCCCCCCCCCCCCCCCTCTTTTCAGGTTTTGCACCATGCAGGAAGGACTTACTCAGTCGCAGACAGGTGTACAGAGCGCTTGGTTTGCTTTGCAGCGGAGGTAGAGCTGTACTGCATGGGCGGGGCTCGATACTTTTTTCGTTTTCTTTTTTTTGCGGATGCATTATTCAAAAAAAATATCGCGAAAATATCGCGAGAACACTACGTATCATCGTGGAACGCCAATATCGTCATCGCGATAAAAAAAACAACGTTATATTTGTGCAGCCCTAACGCACAGACTTCATGTCTGCATACTGATTACGTCGGGAATGGTAAACACAGTTTTCAGACGCATCCTCCTATCGTCTCTAGACTTATAATTAGATTGCACTCTGTAAACGTCTTTGCAGCCTAATCTTTGTGGAAGGTAAACCTGTGGAAGGTATGGATGCCGTCCATTCTATTTTGCACCATTACGGTATGCACAACAGACTGACAGTCGCCGTTGAGGAGAGACGGAGCAAGAGGGAGACAGCCACCAGACAAGAGGGGAACACAGGTAATCAGGTAGCCATCGAGGCAGACAAAGTGGGCGTGGGTGAAGCACTCTGTCCCAGCATCACGTCATCTGTCAGTGCAAACACCTGTTAACAGCTTCCTGTCCCAGCCCATGTTTGGGGGAGGGAGGGAGAGTAGATGGCGTTGTTCAATTTGCTTGTAATCCTCCTCACACAGAAAACGCTAATTACTCTCCATTGCTCCCTTTGAACCTCTCTCTCTCTCTCAGGAAGTGCTTGATGAGGCTCATGACCATATTGGCAGCCCCGGCCGGCATGGAATTCAAAGAAATGGGCGATAAAATAAAAGCCAACTTTTTATGGAGGAGCCATTATGGAGCTCAATGGAGGGCTCAGCTGCAGCCGGTCTCTGCCATCACGCTCATGAAAAGAGAATCAGTTGTGCACACACACTTTTTCTGAGGATTGCTGCACTTGAGCCACTATCCCAAAAATAACAGGGTAGAGATGTCCACAAGGAGGGGGTTTGAGGAATAAAGACACGCCACTTTGTGGAAGCCTATCCAAAGGATCTTATAACAACGTCAGGGTATACATTCTTCCTGGTGCGGGTGGTCCCGGTGCGAATCAGCCCCTAACCTGGGGCAGTGTGAACGCCAGGCTCTGCCTAGACAGAACTCAATCATGTTACATGTTGTCCAAACCCAGACATGACGCAACAGACATAAAAGGTTGAATGTATGAACGCCAGTGTCCCCAGTCCAAGCTGGGAAGCCAAGGGGAAGCCAACACCTGCTGCAGTAGATAAAGCTCAGTGAAGATGTTGATGTTGTATGTCAATCGACACCTGCCAGTGTCGCTAACACGGGGAGTTAGCACGTACGTGGCGTTCCTCACAAGGGAACGGCATCTTCATGCACAGTGTGAAAGGTAAACCTCAAGAGGCCTCCTCTGGCAATCCCTGACTAATGACCACATGGTGCCCTCCTTTTAAAGGGGGGGGGGGGATGCGACAGTGTGCTGAAAGAGGTAAACAAGCCCCCAGCGTTGATACAGCGTCTCCCTTTCACTCAGCGATGACCCAATAGCATAACAGACCGTTCAGCGTCTCCTGCATTCAGGATCAATCCTTTTCGTTGCGTTTGATGGCATATGCTGACCAAAGTGACGTATATGATTTTCTCTTAAAATGGGTTTTTTTTCAGAGAAAATGGCCATTTCCATGGCCATTTGAATACAATTGTTCGCCGGAAAGAAAAAACACATGTGGAGTAAAAGATTACTGATACCGGTCAACAATGATGAATACGTTGGATCACAACAAAAGCTTATGCTTGGACGTTAAACCTATCGTAAAAGCCTATGGAGACTCAGCCTGGGAGCTTAATTATGCAGATGGAGTGTGTACCCGGTGACATATAGGGCAGAGGCTAAGAGGGAGACATGACCTCCAGAGTGATTGAGTGCCCTACAATTGTTGACAGTAATCGCACAAGAGGGCCTGGTGACTCATGCTTTCCAATGTTGAGCAGGAGTAGTGCTTGCAAATCACACACACACACACACACACACACACACACACACACACACACACACACACACACACACACACACACACACACTTTCTTTGGGAGGAGCAGATAAAACAAATAGGCATACAGAGAGAGACGGAGACCGATGGGGACGGAGAGAGGGACAGAAAAATGATTAAATTGTTGAGGCCTTAATGCCATTAACCCAAACAAAGAAGGATCTTTGAGATGCAAGCTAAGCCAGCCAGTAACATTATCAGGGTGCATCTACTGCAGGCTGTAACTGAGCTGGGAGAGAGGCCGCTGACACCCAACATACTAATACGATATTACTGATCATAATGGCTTTATTCAGCAGGCCTTCATGTTAACAGAGTGCATACGAGTGAATGGACTGGTCATTGCATTCATAACAAGAGAAAAACACATCCAAAAAATGCACAATAACAATGTGTATATCTTAAAAATAATATCGGAATAAGAGGAAAACAGACTAGGGGAGGGATTTGAGTTAACGGTAAAGGGAATCAATATCAACTGAGGCTCAATAAAAAAAAAAGGCAGTGACACTGCATTGAAAGCTAAAGTAAAAGTATTTTTTCAATAAGACTTGACTCAAGAAGTGATTTAATAGATTATATTGATTTGTGCAAGACTTATTCCCTCAGGGCCATCAATCCACAAGTAAGGAGGTTCTCACTGCCAGTAGGGTTGCTTAACTCGTGCAAGTGAAATAGTTGCGACTCCTGCTTTTAGTGCTCTGCAAATCGTGGTCACAAGGTCACTTGGACCATACAATGCAAATTGACCCGTTTCATCAGTGTGGTGTGGGCAGGCTTGAATACGGGGGGGGGAACTTTTTAACAAATACTTTGCTCTGTTCCCAGTTTTGTACAGTGGCCTGTGATAGCTTGTCAACATCAACATTGTGTGTTTATGTTCCATCTGACTATACTCCCCCACCCTCAGCCAGCATTCTCACTTGGCCCCCAACCCTTGACTAAACAAACAAGGCAGAGAATAGTTGCGAAGATAACGGCAGGCAATTTCCTGAGGAAGAATAAGGCAGTAGCGGGCAGCTGCAAGCTAGAAGGCACAGTTTGACGCCACAAACCCGTGACTTTAAGCCATCCTGGGACGATATCTAAAGATAAGCCCAGGCCAGATTAAATGTAAAACAGGATTGTTGACACTAGTGTGTGCAGGTTTCAAAGACTTGGCATCACAGACAAGGGAAATAAGAGGCACATGGTAATACTGCAGGAACACCGCAGATGATGCAATAACAACAAAATGTACGTTTTAAGTGTTGGTGGGGGGGGGGGGGGGGACGACAAAAAGCAGTTTGCTCAATAAAAAAAAAAGGGAAAAATTAAATGTAGAGATGATTAAAATGAAGATAATGCAGGAGTGCACACCTCGCTCTGAGCACGGCAGACACACAATAGGAGGCGCCGTACGAAGCAGTTGGCCAATGCGTTGGAATAGTGGCGCCTCTGCCATCACAAGCCGTAATGAAACTCTAGCCTAGAGGAGACATTTAGAGGAATCAGCACTAATAGGAAGTCATTAGCATGTTTACACCCCCGACAGAGGAGCTAACAGGGAGGCGGTGAGTGCGTGTCTGTCTGTCTGTCTGTCTGTCTGTGTGCGTAAGGAGTAAGTGAACAAGGAAAAGTTTTGTCAGAGTTCGACAGAGAGGAATCAAGGGAGAGACGCGGTAGAAAATTGGTGCAGCAAAACTGGAATACGGGGTGGTCAGGTGTGTGTGTGTGTGTGCGTGCGTGCGTGCACTTGTGCCCGTACCATTTAAGGCCAAGGCTTTTCCTTGTTTGAACGCTGCTGTCGTTATATTACTAGTAATATATGCAGTGTCACGTTGGGGGCATGACAAGTAGATTCAGAGCGTGGAGATAATGATCTGACCTACATCACAGCCTCTCCATGTTCGAGAGCTTTGAGTGTGGGGGTGCGGATATTGAAAACACCAAAATCCAGTTTGTCATCTTGTGGGCTCATACGTTGATTTAATCAGTATGCCAGGTATGCAAAACCAACATGCAAGTGTTTCTTTGATCAACAATAGCTCCTCCCCACCTGAATATAGTGGGGGTGACGTTCAAACTTCTTCTAAGTATAGTCCAACGCCTGCTGCTCTAGACCTATCTTAAAAGTATGACGCCGTTTCACGAGCTAATCCAGACAGAGGGCCCAACCTTTAATGGCTTTCTCCTCGAAGGATTTGAGCTGTAGTTTTAGAAGCAAAAGCCCAGAGCCGTTATTGTATACAATGGGTGTGTTTGGGTTAACTCTCGTTATCGGAAGGGCCGGGATCAGACCGAAAGTTACCAAGGCCAGCCCTGTGCGTAAAAGTGTATCTGTGTGTGTGTGTGTGTGTGGTGAAGACGAGGCGGGGCTAAAGTAAGTAGATAAGCGTTTTATTGCCTATCCCGTCTATCTGTCGCCGATGGTGTCCTGCCATGACCGTCTGTTGGTGAGTTTCAGGCAGAAGATGCCAGCATGCTGTTCCTCTTAATAGGCCGTCGTTGGTTTGCAGTAAAACGAACACAGAGTACGGTGCAGTCAGCAGGGAAACATTTGATTTCATTATCTTAACACAAAGGCCGTGCATTATGTGTCTGCTTGGTTTCGGTCTCCGCGGCCAGTTCATATTCATGTGATCCATATCTCGAGGTACTAGTCAACGCTGATATTTCATTAAAAAGTTAGTACGGTTTGAATATTAATGACATTTGGACACCATGGGTAATGTGTACTGTACTGTTATACACTCTCACAGGGTCTGATGGAAGCCTGGCTCGTACCAACCCTTCTAACAACAAAAAATGTGGGTATTCTGAAAGAAGCGAGGGAGAGAGAGAATTAGAGAAGGGGGAGAGTGTGTGTCTTGCTCCAATTTGTGTATTTTGATGGCACCGTGCGCTTCGCTTGATCGCACCCGGTGGAATTGGCCGTGCTGCAAATTCAATTAAACGTCTGACATTTCCCTGCTTTGTGCCCGGAGGCTTCACACAACGGTCGAGGGAGCCAAAAACGCGGCTGACCAAGGTGCCGGGAAAAAAAAAATACAGCGAGAGGGAACGAGAGACACAGCGAGACACAGAGAGAGAGAGTGAACTCCTTAATCCCATAATGCAGAACTCTATCGGGTGGACAGAGTTGCCTGAGGGCTAAGGTGAACCGTGTGCATGGAGAAGGGTGACAGGAAGCAGAATTCAGCCTCGTGAATGCTTCCTCTGTGTTCAGCAGCACCTCAACAACAGCCACGGCCCACACATCTGGATTCCTTCTACTCCCCTCTATCTCCCCCCCCACCCGTCCATCATCTGCATTGATGGGCTTTGCTGCATCCCCCCACTCTCTCTGCCTCCCTCTCTTTTCCCTTGCTCCTTATTCACCCCCCCCTCTCCCCCAGGCTTTCTGGCAGAGTGGTTACGTAATCAGACAAGACAGGGCTGCTTCCCTTCCCATGGGGAATATGGACACGAAACCTGAACAAGACACCGCCTGCGCACACGCACACGCACACGCACACAGCGGAGTACTACAGAGATTTTGGAATCAAAACTCCCCAGAGAGCGTAGTGGTTTTGTTTGGACTGAGAGATGATTTGCGATGGAGGAAGGAGGCGGCCATAAGGCCCGCACGTGGACTCGGATCGCTGCACGGGGCAGGGAGTAAGGAGAAGGAGGATATAGGGGATATAAATGCCATATTGTTGTCCGTTGAAAGTTCCTGCCAAGTTGTTGCCATAACATTAGAAGTGACGGTTGTAGGTACTATGCAAACGCTTATCAAGACGTGGGAGAATGCTTTGGACTGACACCACCAGGAAATGTATTTTTCTTCCCTTTTATGAGACGTGACTCCTCTCCGGCCTATCCCACAAGTCAAGATGTTAGATTGCTTATCTAAAGTAGGACGATGATGATGATGATGATGACAGATGAGCTTAAAATGAGTGAGAACTGGGCATTGCTCTATTTTCGGCTTCAAATTTGTTTTGACCAATCATGTTGCTGAAAGCGGGGCTCTGTAAGCATGTAATTGGCCAACACTAATTCGGCATGCAGTAGTAAAGTGAAAAGAAGTGTCTCTAAGGGTTTCAAATCAACATGGAATAGCCTGGCCGCTGTAGGAACACACATGCTAAAATCCCTTCAGAAAGCTTTGCCTTGCTCACGCAAATCAGTTTCTCTTGGGTGGAATATCTCCGTGACGAAACAGGAACCAACCTCCCGCTCAGTACCGCTCGTTAGAACGCTGATACACAACGATTCCGAAGGCTGCCGCGGGTCGTGACCATGGGAAAAACACACCCTGCCCAGAACTCAGCGGAAACAGGGGGGTTTGCTTACACTTTAGGAAGTGTTTTCTTATTGTGGTTGACCTAGTCCATTGAAATTCATTCCTTCATTGTGTTCTTAAGTGTTCTTCAAATTCAACTGTAGTTGATTTAATATAAACCAGAAGTGCCTTTCCTAGAAATGTCTTATTAACCGAGGTGACAGAGGTGAAGTACCAAGGACTGAACAGAGCCGTAGATTCTGAGAAAGGGTCGATCATCACACTGATCTACAGTGAATAAATGCAAACCTCTCTCAGCCCTAGTTAGCTCATCTCTCTCTCTCTTTGCTGGGGTAGCAGTGAGGAGAGTTGCAATACGTTTCCGTTGGAGTCCCGGGCCCTGGGTGGAGTGGGTGTGGTAATGTAACCCCTGAGCTGTGAAGGGGTAATGAAGGATCACCCGAACAGCGGATAACATGAGGACTACGGAGGAGGCTGGAATAACATTAGCATTCTCACCTGAGTCCACACACACACACACACACACACACACACACACACACACACACACACACACACACACACACACACACACACACACACACACACACACACACACACACACACACACACACACACACACACACACCAAAATAATGAAAACAGAGCCCCAGAGAGGGCAGTTGGGGAGTGGGGGGTCAACAGAAGGTTTATGTATGCGTCCTGGACGGCCTGGAACAGGGGGGGGGGGGGGAGCCTAAAAGGGCTAAACGTACGCACAGAACGTTGACGCACCCTCCTGCCCACCATCTTGAGATGGAGCCCAACGCCACTGAAGACCAACGGTGAAGTAGCAGAGTTGTTTCGATCCCATTCCTAACCCACTCACACTGGCCTCACGTCCTGGCCCGGAGCCTGCCACCTTGCCTGACCCGACCACTGCAGAGACCGAGGCCCCACTGGCCCAGGGGAACACGCCGAGGCCGCAACGACATCAGCAGCACATGATTAGTAAAAAAGTGGGTTGCGCAACAGGGGGGCGCCCATCACACGCTCAGAAGAACACACACACACACACACACACACACACACACACACACACACACACACACACACACACACACACACACACACACACACACACACACACACACACACACACACGAGAGCTGGGGGACATTGAGGACCATTGGAAGTGACATGCCCCCTCCCCCCGGTCCTCCACAGTTCAACTCAACTCCCCCAATCCTTGCCTGTCTCTGGTTGCAACCAGCAATGCGGCGGCCATTAGCTTCAGGTTAAAGGGTGACTGCAACGCCGGGCTCATTAATGGGACAAACACACCAGAAGAATAAAACCGAAACATCTGAGCCGCCAGTCGGGCGGCCTTTGCAAATATGTACAGTAGAGAACAAAAGAGTGTTGGCGGGTGGTGATGACGCAACGGCACATTTGTGTGTGTGTGTGTGTGTGTGCGCGTGTGCGTGTGCCTGTGCGTGTGTGTGGTGCGCACGTGCATGTGTGTTAACGGATGAAGTCACAGGGGTCTCCAAAGAGCGACAGTTGACAGCACGGCAGTGGAAAGGTCTTTGCTGGGCTCTCCCACACAGTGCCAGGGATGAATAAGTAAGCCACGATTTCCCAGGAGGCACAGGGGCACGGCAGCTCGACAACTTGATCCTGTCGGCTGCCATCAGGCCGGGGCCGCGTCTGAGAGCGGAGCTTGGAGCTGGGTGATGACAGCGAGAAGCCCCTCAAAACTGGACATTTTGGGAACGGCTCTGGATCTGGGATCGCCCGTCCTATATTCAGCATCGTGTCTCCATTATTAGCCAAAGCCGCGGGATCAGATATCGGAAGTAATAGATTTTGTAATCCGATGCGATCCAGACAAATCTCCCCCCTGAACACTATGCTGAGACATCAGTAGGCAACACAAGCAACACTTGTCGTGGGAGCACAGCACAGGGTTAGGAGTGGAGGAGATGGCGCCTTACAGATGTTTTAGAGCAAAGGCAGCATGGGGGTTGTATCTATGGCGCATCTGAAACATGTTAATGAAGATGCGATGTTGGGCCATGACTAAAATGCACAGGCTTGATCTTCATCAGTAGTACAGGCTGAATTATCTTCCACCCAGTGGAACTCTGTGGCAGGAGATGAAACATAGACATCTTGCAGTTCCCTTTATGCAGAGCGGTATCCCGGATGGCTCCTCCTCAAGCGGCTGCACTTATAAACTCAAAGCAAAGCGGTGTGCACACAATTTGGAGTTGCTGATAAGCTATCAAAGGGGTTATAAAAAATAAATAGACAACCAGCCTTTAAAGTGAACAGAACAGAACAGGGGAGCGAGTGGACGACAGGCGGAAAGGCGGAAAAAATAAAAACGAACCAACAATATGCGAGGATAAAAAGATGTACCGGTATATAAAAAGTGACAACAAGCATAAAAGAACCCTTGCACAAAAGTACTTCCTCTCCCAATCTTCCCTGAGTGTTTTGGGTTCACAAGCCAAGTGTGAGAGTTGCTGCTGTTTGCCGTTTTTGCACCGCGCCAACGAGCAGGAGCACTCAGTGGATTAGCAAACCGTTTCCAAGCGCCATGTCCAAAACCTGATCTTTGCAGACATTGCAACAGACATTAACTCTTGATTGTGCCGTACAGACTGGACGGCAGCAAATCCACTGTTAATATCACCCAACATTGATGGTCAAAGACACGTAGAGAGAGAGTCAAGAAGGGAAGAGAGGGAACTAAAAAGATATCCTGGATTTGGATCCAACAAGATAAGAGTGTGGGAGGAAGAATACATTTGAATCGGGAGAATTTATGGAGCCAAGGGAAAAACTGACATCATTTCCAGAACTTTCTCAGGGGGGGGGGGGGGGCTGGAAAGTGCGAGGAAGCAGTCATTCATCTCCCCATCTGTAACTAACGAATAGGCTTTACCTCTTGTGCAAACACTGGAGCGTCTTATCTCCTCCCACTCTGCTGCTGACTCTGCTAAGCCTGCACATCCATTGAGTCGCTCGTACAAACAGTACCGCGGAAACTGCAGTTCTGTGCAAGTCTTTGCACAGCACAACGAAACATTTGTTTAATAAAAGACGTCCCGAGGCCATCGGAATGAACGGGGAGACCAATCTCCTGGGTCATTTTCAACGTAGTGTCACACTGGAACGTAACTTAAACTAAAGGATTGCGGGAAAGAGTTGCAAAAAAAACAAGCCCCAAACTAAAATACATGATGCGTCTACAAGGCAGGCACCAAGTGTATGAGCAATCTCCAGTAGGATACGAAGTACCGTATTAATCCCAGATGAGGATTTAAATGACATCTATTGCTGTGTGTGCCCGCCCCCCCCGGTGAGTTTGATTACTCTGACTGTAAAGCAATCCTTGCGCTGTGGTCTCTGAGATGTTGTGCATCATTAATGAGCTAGGATGGGCCATTAGGTCCACGCCACCCACCCCTCGCTAAATGATTGATAAGCTGCAGGACCTTCAGAGACCCCCGGCCTCAGGTGGAGCCTTCAGAAGGGCCCCCTTGCTTTATGAGACCGGGGGGGGGGGGCATGCCTTTTTAACGGAGCCTCGCTGTGATCCAATGGCTCTGTTACCCACGCCTTGGAGGGTGCGAGGGTGTGTGTGGGCGTGCGACGTGTGTTTGTGTTTCAAGTATGAGGGGTATGACACGCGTGATGAAAGCAAGACTGTCGAAGCAGATTGGCTGCATTGGAAAAAAAATGATATGCAACAGCTTTGGTCTTGGTAGTAGAACCAACAGAAATATGAATACCGTAGTTCTTATGCAAGGAGAGTCTAATTTGAGGTCAAGGAGGTGGTCGCAACATGTAAAAAGTTACACAGAATTTAGACGGAATAGTTGTAAAACAGTATTTTAATAAGTATTCGTGATGCAGGAGTTTACCTTAGACAGCTCCTGAGAACCTTCCTCTAATGACAAACCTAAAAAGTCATGATGACCCTGTGTGTCCTTTCTCTCCGTTTGCTTCAGAACAGAATTGGCTTTGGTTCCCAAGGAGACAACTGGTTTTGCATCAGTGACGAAGGATGATGAATTAAACTGCCTTCGATGTTTTTACCAAAACACAGCCCTAATGAATCCATTTAAAACCCTACCTACCTACCCCCCCCCCACTAAAATCACTAAAACTCTACCTAACCAGCTTAACTTCTTCGAAACTAAAAAGCTCTCAGGAGTTTTTATTTTCTAATTTACTTCTCAATGAGCTCTTTGGTTTCCACCAGGCGTCTAAAGGGGGAACCTTCGGACGTACAGCCAGCCGTGTCTATACTGAGCTCGCCACAAAACCAGTGGGCAGGGTCCCCAGGGCCGCACGCTGGATCCAAATTGGGGCCCCGGATGGCTATTACCCTGCGGCAGACCTCCCAAAGAGGCCTGGAGCCCGGGACCGAGACCGCAGTCTGCCGCTGCCTGTTTAGCGTCGACATGTTCAGAGCGCCGCTGAAGGGCCCCGCTCTGAGCAAGGGGCCCGAACTTACGAGTGGAAACTCTGACGGCAAATCCTGGGATTCTTTTCAGGAGGTCGAACAACAGAAGGACCAGGGGGGGAAATAAAAATAAAAAAAACTATTATTGGCCCTGGAATGGAGAAATCAATTGATCTTTTGATTAACACAGAAGGCCATTGAGGCAATGAAAAAGCAGGGGAAGTGCGGGTGAATGGACGCTGGATTTTGCACTGACAAAAGAAAGCTTGAATTTGTTATTTTATTATACTCCATAGATTCTGATCTCACCAGCCGGTGCAATTAATCATGTGCTTCGCTCTGAAACAGCCTGCTAGATGGACTACGGAGCTCTGTGTGTGTGTGTGTGTGTGTGTGTGTGTGTGGTGTGTGTGTGTGTGTGTGTGTGTGTGTGTGTGTGTGTGTGTGTGTGTGTGTGTGTGGTGTGTGTGTGGTGTGTTGTGTGTGTGTGTGTGTGTGTGTGTGTGTGTGTGCACACGTGCGTGCGTGCGTATTTGCTTGCATAAGCACAATATGCACCACACCCCAAAAATGCACTAAAACAAGGGAGAAAAACAAACGCATCAGAATATAAACACAGCCCAGGGACTGGTTTTTAGCTTGTTATTATTTGGGGGCCAGATATTTCCTCATCTTCTCAATTTTCATTACGCATTTCACTTGTAAGTCTCCTTACATAACACCAAAATTGCTTAGCAAACTTCCTCTCCCCCATGCAGCCCAGTGTGTGTGTGTGTGTGTGAGTTGTTGTGTCTGTGTGTATACAGGTGTGTCTACGTGTGGTGTGTGTGTGTGTGTGTCAAAGCCATGAGGATTATTTCACTGGTCAGCAGTCAACGCTCAGGCTACAGCCTCCGTTATTATCTTGTTAAATTTGAGCCGAGACCTGAGCAATCGCAAAATCAACTCCTAGTTCCATCACTCGTGGCACTGGTCATGATCCCAGCGCCCACAGATTACCTGTAAGCACCATCAAATACGTTGTGTAACCCATGTGGAAGAAATTAATGATTATATTCTATGGTAAACCATGATTATTATTAGGCCCAAATATCTAATGGTAGAAAACTTCTAAAAGCGCCTCTGGATTCTGATCCAGGGCCTGACATGGTGGCCGGGCAGTCTGGGGTCAGAGCGTGAGTTGGGACCCCCACAGGAGCTGGAGGATATGGGGGACAATGCGTGCTGACCGCAGCCTGATGTTTTAGATTAGCGTTCTTGACCATCTGCTCAACAAGAAACTGCTGTGAACGTGTGGATAAAGAGGACACCGGGATCTGTTGACCGGCAGTGCTTTGCAAACCACTCGGCTTTGTTGTTGCCTTTTTTAAACGATCGTCTTTTTGTCATACTTACTCCGGACCCCTCAGTTTCTTTTGATCTCTTAGTTAGTCAAAGAGTTAGATCTCGGTTAATTCCACCACACCCAGTTTCTACTATAAGTGGCTTTTTAAAAGCATCTCCTGGAGGATGAGTGACGCGAGTGCTACACGATGGATTGATTGAACCACAACATCTCTTCTGAATAATCCTGCTGGTGCAGATGTCTGACGTCCTCCAGGGGAGAACAGCTGTGGGTTTCTACTACATGGAACGACTGCGTGTGACATCAGCATGCTTTTGGGGTAGGCTGGTAGACATATAGGGGATGGCCCGAAGACATCATTTTTCATTTTCAAGCTTTGAATATTCATTCGGTTTCCAAACTAATATCCGAATATTCTGTGATCAAATTGTGAACGTAACAGGCGGAGGCCACTGCTGCAGATTCAAGTTTTTAAATCAATTGTTTTTTCTTCTTTTTGAAGTGGTTCAATTGGTAAAAACAAATGTCAATTCAGTGGCTTTCAGATCCACTCATCAGTCCGAGTTACGGCAGAGCTTTAAAGCTGCCTTAAAGTTTGTGAACACGTGCGGTTTCTAGAGTCAGGGAGTAAGCCTTCTTCCAATTATCACAAACCAAATAGGGGTTTGCCCATTGTGCAAAGTTTTGAATAGATTTTAGGATAAGTTTTGTTTACCTGGTAATAAATCAAACAGGTGCTATTGTGGGATCTGGATCGCCATAAAAAGGAAAAACATCACTATTTCACTACCTGTTCTATTCGTGTTTACTAAATAGCCAAACGTTTGTGTCTTTTGGAATCTTTTGAACATTAAAGGGTTTTAATGCGTTTAATGCGCATTATTAAAACCCTTCTAAAAGTATTAACACCCGATGGCTGGGGGGTTAAGGGCTTTTCGCATCCTCACACTGGACGGCAGCTGTCAAAGTTTAACCACAATATTTGAATAACGTTTGAAATGTCCAACAAATAAACAAATTATAATTCGGTCAGCCCATATTTGGCCATTCGGATGATGGCTCAACTGAAGGCTTGAAGTGAAGCATTCTCGGACGTCTAGCACCTTTACATATATATGACTACTGGGATGTTCAGACGAAATGTAACTTCTACCTGCAGTTCCCAAAATAGGCTTAGACGTTAAAAAAGCATTCCTATTTTTTCATAAGAAACCTTTGAATACTGAATTGAGATTTCGAACAGCTACCTAACAAAATGAATAACGAAAATATTCAGGCTCAGCCCTACTATATACACAGGGAGGCAGGCAGCAGAAACAGTACGCGCGATTGTATTATCTGGCCTGAGCTACGGGTGAAGTGATGGCATGGATTCTGCAGATGAGAAATTTAATTTCCCTGCTCATGGAGGCACAGACACTTTCAGCTGTCTCGCTGCCGTCGGCCCGGTCATAGGGCTTTTCCCCCTCCGTCTCGAATTCAATGCTTGGCTATCATTCTGGCTGGAGGCCAGAGATAACGCAATATCATCTATTAGATGCCTGAAGGGATGAGAGTGGTTTGTGAGAGCCTGCATGAACATATAGGCCATGCATTGCATGCATTGGCACATTTCAGCGCCAGTGTATGCACAGACATAACCACAAACCACACACACACACAAACCACCCACACCCGTTTTCCCATGTACCGAAAGTGTCCAAAATTGGCAAGAGACAATCCTGGTATCCAGATATAGTCAAATCAATCAATGGATCAATCCAGCTCTTTTCTACTCCACCTGAGATCTTAGATCTAATTGTGCAAGACATGAATGTCAGTTAAAACATTAAACCATTAAAACAGATTTAAAAAGGGGAGTTGAGGTCAAAACAGCACATTGAGGTCTGCTGTGCCGTGCATTGACCAACATAACACCCCACCCACCATCCGTGTAATGTATAGCGGGTTTGTAAAGCTTCAAAGCGGAATTGCATTGAGCTCAGATAAATAGGCTGCGCTGGGTTCAACAGGGAGATCAATATATCCAATGGTCATGTGGCACAGTAGTAACCAGGCGTGACATTTGGATTCTCCCTTCCAGTAGGGTTTATGTGTGTGACGGATGCAGTACTGAAGACTTGCACGCTTGTCTGTATTGCATGCTGCATCATAACACCACAAAACGGCATAACTGCCACAGTCAGCGCTAACACACTTAGCTTGCCGATTGTCATCAGAGTCTGGCTCCATGCTCAGCACCGAAACATCTTGAGCCATGATATATTTATTTTTAGAAAATGGTAAAAACCCAAGCTTTGACGCAGTTCTCGGCATAGGCTTGCCCTCATCCACAGTACCAGCGGAACAGCATTGTAAGAGGAACAGAGTGTTCTGCTGGCTTGACCAGTTATCCAGAACTGGTCAGTGCCGGCCAGAGAGAAAGCTCTGCCAGCCTGCTACAAAACCCTGGCACAAACAGCAGGGCCGCTCAGCCATCTCAGAAGACTGCTCCCCGGCCTCCAGACTGGAGCAGGGAAAGAGGAAAGGAGGAGGGAAGGAGGAGGGAAGGAGGAGGAAAGGAGGAGGAGTCGAAGCCTAGTCGAAGGGGGGTAAATGGGGAGGAGAAAAAGAGGAGTTGGAGGCACAGAGTAAGCGCAAGATGGACGAAATGAAGCGAAATATTCAAGTACAGGAGGAAGAAAGGGAGAAGAGACACCGATAGGGGCTTGTATTCCGATGCAAGGCCACCCTCAGCAATCGCGTTAACGGCAGCAGACAGTCAAAGCAGCAGTACTTTCATGTCCACTCGACCGCAGACCAAATACCATTTCCACCCTCTCTCCTTTCATCAGCCAATCATCTTCATTGGCTGGAAGGAGGGAGGAGGGGTTGTGATGAGGTGGGAGCAGGTCACGCCGGCTCATGGCTGAGCTCCTCATCTGTAAGCATCCAACCGCTAGCCACTACAAAGACATCCTGCCTGACGAGATTACAAAATAAAAAGACCAAATCCTATCCAACAGTGTCCAGCCGGCAGGATCCAGCCATGGTGGGATACATCCAGGCACCAACGCATATGTTGGTCACATTGGAACACTTTTCCAATGTTCAGTGTACTACAACAAGGCTTGGATGTTTTGTTTTTTTTCCAACAGAAAAGTCATCCAATTCTTTGTGACGCATTCAAAATGTTATTTTTCTGTGTGTTAGTTGGTAGCTAGTGCGATGGTAGATGAGGGTATTGCCTTAATGTCTGTCCTCATTCTTCAATGCAAGTTCGCTGTGCAAGAGACACCAAATTCTCTTTTTGGGTCTCGAGGTGAAAAGGTTGAAAACCCCTGACCTAGACTAACGCAACCTTTGTTTTGCAACGGCTCAAATGAAGCGCTGTAATAGTTCACACACAACAATGACTCCCCATAATAACAAATCTTTTGGGACGAATAAGCAAACAATGACACAAAAACATTACTACCAACAGAGTCGCTTACATCCATGCTCCTATACTCCCAAAATTGTGGCGTCATTGCGTCATTTCCATGTGACGTCACAATGTACCAGCCCCATATTCAACATGCATGTTGTATATAGTAACAGGTTCCCAAAACAGAGTCCCGTAACACAATGGGGATATTATATTGATTATCGTTGAGGTGGCAGTCTGGGACCCCCTGCATTCAAAAGTTCCCGTTCCTTCTGCATGTCTGCATCGACCTGCAGCCCTGCACCAGAACCACTCCGGCCATCAGAACTCACTCCACTGAAAACACCAAATCCATGTACCACAGTCAATAGTCTGGCTGTACGGGGGGGGGGGGAGGGAGAGGAGAGAGAGAGAGAGAGAGGAGAGAGAGAGAGAGGAGAGAGAGAGAGAGAGAGAGAGAGAGAGAGAGAGAGAGAGAGAGAGAGAGAGAGAGAGAGAGAGAGGAGAGAGAGACAGAGAGAGAGAGAGAGAGAGTAGAGAGAGAGAGAGAGAGAGAGAGAGAGAGAGAGGAGGAGGAGAGGAGAGAGAGAGAGCACTGCGTAAAGGCAAGGAACTCGATACTCAGCAGAAAGCCCAGAGCTGAGCCTTTCTCCGTGACACAATGAGTTCTTGTGCACTTTATATAGGCCATCCACAGGCCTAGTGCTGAGTGCCCTGTTAGCTGTGCGGCGTTCTTGTATACGCATGTCTGTGGTTGTCACCTCTGCGTGTCTCAGTAGGGCCCCCGGGGGGCTGACAGGGATGGGAAAGCGGTGACTTCTGACCTTTACAAAAACGCTGTGGACCCCAGACTCTGGCCTCCGGAGCTCCCACTTGAGCCAGGGTCTTCTCTCCCTTCTGAAAGAACGAGCGCAGGGGGAGGCAGGGGGGGGGGGGGGGGCAGGGGGAAGAGGGCAGCCTTGACAAAAGGATACACTTTGGGTGATTAAATGGCTGTCTGGATGACAAGGGATAGTGAGTTGTGCAACGCTCTCAACGTCTCGCTGTTTTCTCACTCTCTCGCTATGGAGATCATTTCCTCGTCAACCAACCCTACCCAGCATGGGGGGGTCAGCCTCTCAGGAGGGGTTGAATATTGTTTCCAAAGTGGGTTAGAAACAGATTTTTTTCAGCACAGAGTTGGCACAAGAAAGAGAAGGAATTGCTAAGTGAACAAAATGTGTTGGCCAAACTATGCACGTATAATATTGATAAGCCACCGTCAATTGAAGAATGCGTGTTCTTAGGAGTATTGGCCGGTTCGCCCTTGCCTACTGCTGCTCCTGTGCTTGTCACTTAATCCTTGTGGTTGGTTGGAGGATAGTACTAAAGCTAAGATTAGCCCATATATATAAAAAACACACACACACACACACACGCATGAATAGATGTTACTGCACACACACACCTCTAATTGCATGCCACATTGCACCGCAGTGAGACACTCGTGGGAATACTGCGAACAGCACACCACACAGTATAGATAACTGAGGCAGCTGGAGTGTGACAGACCCTTGTTCTCTGCAGCAGCAACATGCATGGCGTCACGCCGCTCTCGAAGCCCCCCCCCCCAAGCCCCCCACCATGAAAAATTTTAAAATTTCAGGGTTGGGGGTTCCCAAAAAATGGGGGTAATTACAAATCGGCTGCTTGCCGTTCATCATGAGGATGCCGCACATTAGCTTAAACTCCCTGCCCTGCGCAAGAGTGGTGCCTCCGAAAGATCCAAGTGCGCTTTGTCGTTTGAATGTACGCTAATTACATTTGATTCACTTAAGCGAGTGTAATTGGCACACAGGTCTGGCGGCAGAACTGTTGATCCTCAATTAGGCCTCCTACCTGGAGTTACTTAAATCTAAGCCCCACTAAAAAAACTGCCCCGTCTTCTTTAGGATATTTTAGCAACAAAATAAATTTGTAAGAGTCTTGTAGAGTTTGCTTTTACACAAAGACAATATATAAGAATAATGCTAATTAAACAAGCATAATGATATTGGCCTTCTGTTTCAGCGGAATGATAAAAAGTGACAGGTTGTGTCAGTTTATTTCTGGCAGGTCATTGTTGTACAAACGACTTTCTGACAGAAGCTTCCCTAATGGGTATGGGTTGGTACGCAAAGATCGAAGCCCCCCGTGCAATGCCGACATGGACAATCAAAGGATTGGC
>OLKM01000705.1:205112-237999 GCA_900291075.1 Melanogrammus aeglefinus
AATATTCAAGTACAGGAGGAAGAAAGGGAGAAGAGACACCGATAGGGGCTTGTATTCCGATGCAAGGCCACCCTCAGCAATCGCGTTAACGGCAGCAGACAGTCAAAGCAGCAGTACTTTCATGTCCACTCGACCGCAGACCAAATACCATTTCCACCCTCTCTCCTTTCATCAGCCAATCATCTTCATTGGCTGGAAGGAGGGAGGAGGGGTTGTGATGAGGTGGGAGCAGGTCACGCCGGCCCATGGCTGAGCTCCTCATCTGTAAGCATCCATCCGCTAGCCACAACAAAGACATCCTGCCTGACGAGATTACAAAATAAAAAGACCAAATCCTATCCAACAGTGTCCAGCCGGCAGGATCCAGCTATGGTGGGATATATCCAGGCACCAACGCATATGTTGGTCACATTGGAACACTTTTCCAATGTTCAGTGTACTACAACAAGGCTTGGATGTTTTGTTTTTTTTCCAACAGAAAAGTCATCCAATTCTTTGTGACGCATTCCAAAAATGTTATTTTCTGTTGTTATGCGGGTTACTAGTGCGATGTAGCATGAGGTATGGCCTTAAATGTCTGTCCTCATTCTTCAATGCCAAGTTCCGCTGTGCCAAAGACACCAATTCTCTTTTGGTCTCGAGTGAAAAGGTGAAACCCCTGACCTAGACTAACGCAACTTTGTTTTTGCAACGTCTCAATGGTGAAGCGCTGTAATAGTTCACACACAACAATGACTCCCCATAATAACAAATCTTTTGGGACGAATAAGCAAACAATGACACAAAAACATTACTACCAACAGAGTCGCTTACATCCATGCTCCTATACTCCCAAAATTGTGGCGTCATTGCATGTGACGCCACAATGTACCAGCCCCATATTCAACATGCATGTTGTATATATACAGTAACAGTGCCCAAAACAGAGTCCCGTAACACAATGGGAGTATTATAAATTTATTATCGTTGATGGTGCGGCAGTCTGGGACCCCCTGCATTCAAAAGTTCCCGTTCCTTCTGCATGTCTGCATCGACCTGCAGCCCTGCACCAGAACCACTCCGGCCATCAGAACTCACTCCACTGAAAACACCAAATCCATGTACCACAGTCAATAGTCTGGCTGTACGGGGGGGGGGAGGAGAGAGAGAGAGAGAGAGAGAGAGAAGAGAGAGAAGAGAGAGAAGAGAGAGAGAGACAGAAAGAGAGAGACAGAGAGAGACAGAGAGAGAGAGACAGAGAGAGAGAGAGAGACAAAGAGAGAGAGAGAGAGAGAGAGAGAGAGAGAGAGAGAGAGAGAGAGAGAGAGAGAGAGAGAGAGAGAGAGAGAGAGAGAGAGAGAGAGAGAATGCGTAAAGGAAAGGAACTCGATACTCAGCAGAAAGCCCAGAGCTGAGCCTTTCTCCGTGACACAATGAGTTCTTGTGCACTTATATAGGCCATCCACAGGCCTAGTAGCCTGAGTGCCCTGTTAGCTGTGCGCGTTCTGTATACGCATGGTCTGTGGTTGTCACCTCTGCCGTGTCTCAGTAGGGCCCCGGGGGGGCTGACAGGGATGGGAAAGCGGTGACCTTCTACCTTTACAAAACCGCTGTGGACCCCAGACTCTGGCCTCCGGAGCTCCACTTGAGCCAGGGTCTTCCTCCCCTTCTGAAGACCGAGGCAGGGGGGCTAGGCAGGCGGGGCAGGGAATCGGGACGGTGGCAGCGGGAAGCTAGGCAAGCCTATGACAAAGAGGATACCACTTTGCAACGTTGATGATTAAATGGCTGTCTGGATGACAAGGGATAGGTGAGATTTGTGCAACGCGTCTCAAACGTCTCGAGTGTTTCCTCCACTCTCTCGCTATGGAGATCATTTTCCTCGTCAACAACAGCCCATACCAGCCATGGGGGGTCTGCCTCTCAGGAGGGGTTGAATATTGTTTCCAAAGTGGGTTAGAAACAGATTTTTTTCAGCACAGAGTTGGCACAAGAAAGAGAAGGAATTGATAAGTGAACAAAATGTGTTGGCCAAACTATGCACATATAATATTGATAAGCCACCGTCAATTGAAGAATGCGTGTTCTTAGGAGTATTGGCCGGTTCGCCCTTGCCTACTGCTGCTCCTGTGCTTGTCACTTAATCCTTGTGGTTGGTTGGAGGATAGTACTAAAGCTAAGATTAGCCCATATATATAAAAAACACACACACACACACACACGCATGAATAGATGTTACTGCACACAAACCCTCTAATGCATTGCCACATTGCCGCAGTGAGACTCTCGTGGAATTCTGCGAAGCCCCAGCAGTTAGTTAACTGAGGCAGCTGGACGTGTGACAGACGCCTTGTATCTGCAGCAGCACATGCATGGCGTCACGCCCTCTCAAGCCCCAGCACATGAATAATCCAAGTGTCATGTAATTACAAATCGGCTGCTTGCCGTTCATCACGAGGATGCCGCACATTAGCTTAAACTCCCTGCCCTGCGCAAGAGTGGTGCCTCCGAAAGATCCAAGTGTGCTTTGTCGTTTGAATGTACGCTAATTACATTTGATTCACTTAAGTGAGTGTAATTGGCACACAGGTCTGGCGGCAGAACTGTTGATCCTCAATTAGGCCTCCTACCTGGAGTTACTTAAATCTAAGCCCCACTAAAAAAACTGCCCCGTCCTCTTTAGGATATTTTAGCAACAAAATAAATTTGTAAGAGTCTTGTAGAGTTTGCTTTTACACAAAGAAAATATATAAGAATAATGCTAATTAAACAAGCATAATGATATTGGCCTTCTGTTTCAGCGGAATGATAAAAAGTGACAGGTTGTGTCAGTTCACTTCTGGCAGGTCATTGTTGTACAAACGACTTTCTGACAGAAGCTTCCCTAATGGGTATGGGTTGGTACGCAAAGATCTGAAGCCCCCGTGCAATGCCGACATTGACAATCAAATGGATTGGCAGCCGCTGTCAATCAAAACTCCTAAAGCAATGGCCTAAATATCACTACGGCATTGTTCAAGATCAAGGCGATACAATATCAAGCAACATGTACGTACGCAAACAAAACAGCAATGGGAGGCGCGGGGGGGGGTGGCGGGGGGGGGGTAGTACGCAGCATCCAATCACAGCAGGTGTTGATGTTTTTTTGACAGGTCATTGGTTTAAGGTACTACTTCTGATTCCAAATGAGAGAGCCAGGGAGATGAAGATAAGAGGAGATCAAATGCATTTTTTTTTTACTAATAATTGCATGTCTGACACAGCTGGTAAAAAACCAAAACTAATTGTGCAAGAATATGTCTGTGTGCGTGTGTGTACCTTTTAAAGCCGAGTAATTAGAGAGCCTCTTGGGTCAAATGCTAAACAAACATGTGCACTTCGCTTGCGTCTCCTAAGGCAGCAGTATATTCAGAGATAAGAGTATGCCTGCTGGTGTTTGGATATAATTAGTTGAAGATACATAACCACACACTGGGCAGCGTGGTTTGTATGGGTCTGGAGTCTTATACTCAAAAACACACACACACACACACAGTCTCTTGGCTGCATCAGCACCCACATACACAAATGTTGTCACGACGAGTCAAACAAGGCTGTCCAATTGCCTTGGATACCCTTTCCCCCCCCACCCACCCACCCACCCACCCCCCCCCACACCCACACCCACACACACACACACACACACGTCTGAGTGTGTTTAAGCGAGGACAGTTCCAAATGTGGGGGGGGTGCTTATTATTATCCCGCGCAGATGAGCTGCAAGGCAGGCCTACAAATAAACAATGCTGCTATTATAATATAATTTTTTAAACAACAACAACAGACATCAACCCAACCTTATGTCTACCTGACCCCGATTAAAAGAGGAGGTATCTGCCAGCTAGCTATAAAAAGCGTTTCAACGGAAGGAGCTGGTGAGTTCCCGCGTGCACGTCGGTGTGTACTTGGCAAGGCCCCCCCATCTACCCAATGAGCTCAGAGGTTTCATAACCGGGATGGGAGACCTGCTGAGCTGAGCTGCTATCAGCGTGCCGGGTGTGTTATTGCGTCTCGAGTGCGCTCATAGCCATAGCATGTGCTGCCCTACACACATTTGTACGTGTGGTTAAAAGCCTGCAGAGGCCACACAGCATATAAATTACCGAACCCAGAGCACTCAGTCTCTCCATTCCCCCCCCCCCCCCCCCCCCCCCTCTTTTCATCTCTGGGCTGGGAGCCAAGGTCCCGTTGTCCACAAAACAATGATACACAGCTTCAACAAATAACTCTCTTTTACTCCCTCCCTTTCCCACAGCCGGCAACTACCAGGGCACATAGTGAATCAAATAAAATCTAATAAATAAAACACTGCTACATACTGGGCCGGGACAGAGCGCCAATCTTCTCCCATAGACTGCCGCCAGATGCGGCCGTTTTCCCGGCAGCCGCCGCGATGCACACCGCAGTCCAGTGTAAAGCGGGATTTATAGTCGCCTTGAGGCATCGTTCGCCACGGGTGCGGGCAGTACATACATATACACACACTGCTGTGGCATTTACAGCCGCGTTGCTGTCACGTTGCTATGAACGCGGTTCAGTTTAAAGCATTCTGATTCCAGAGCTTAAAAATGTGCAGGAGGTGTGCGCTATAGGCGTATAAACCTGGTGCGGGTCCTGCGATTTCATTATCTTTTTTCGAGGCAATTAAAAATGATGTCTAGAGGCACTGGGTAACAGCCTCTAGCCAGCTAAGCACGCATAGAGACAGGGGGTCGCAGGGGTCACTAGCTGTCAAGTCCGAAAGGCTGCTGGCCGGAGAACGGATAAGGGTGTTAAGGTACGTACGCATCACAGCAAGGTGAGCTAATGCAAGGGGTGCGGGGGGGGGGGGGGGGGGGGGGCTGCAAGCAGGCACGTCGCATGTTCCCTGCGGCATGTTTGAAACAAGGAGCCTCAGGGAGATGACCCACGTTTACCTCCTAATAGCTTCTAGTCTGTCGGAGGAAAAAAAAAAGGTTGTTTGTGTTCCAACTGGGAGCGCGCGTTAATGATCAGAGGGATGAGCAACGTCTATACAGCAGGTCTTGGTTAGGGGGTAGTGTATGGCAGGTTCCATCGTTGTTCCGCTATTAGGTGGGTGATGCTTCTCTCCAGGGACTGGGGATGATGTCCACTTCTAAACAGTCGGCCAAGTGGGTCATGGGTTTCTTTTCGACCATGACACGACTGAAAGATGCCAACTCCTCTGCACATCTTCATCTCCGGATCAGACTCATTCTCTCTGAGTTCACCTGGGTCTTTACTCATTCCTCTCATCTCTCCTTCTACACCCAGACTGTCTCACTCCCTCTCGCAATAAGCCCCTCTGGCTGTTTGTTAGAGGTCGATACCACAGATTGCGAGAATAGAGGGTAAATGTTTGAGGGTGATACGCTGGAGTGTGCCTTACTACAGCCATCCGTAACTCACTCCTCCACCCCCCTCCCCCCCCCACCATGCTAGACCATGTAAGCACAAACACACTTATCCCAGACTAATATGAATACACAGTCTTTGCTAAAACGACATCAATAAGTCTGCACACACACATATGCAAATAAAAGAGTGAAACTGAGTGAGACTCGTGATTGCTATGCTTGTACAATTCTGGCTTATCGAAAGTGAATACGTCAGAATGTGGAGGCTTTTAAAGGAAACAATGCTATTGCCTGTGTGTGTGTTCATGCTACAGTATAATTCAGAATCTATTACTAGTCCTTCCCTTCAATGGCTCTTCTCAACCACGGTACCCACTGTGAAGTATGCTACAGTAACTCCATTTGGCTTCATTACGAGGAGGGAACACTGTCATACGCCATCTGACAAACACTAAATGCTCAAATGTCAATAAGTAACAAGACCTTTGCTGTCTGACTGGGTAAATGTATGACACCACATCGTCAGACAAAAACCAGTGAATGAATCAGGGCACTGACAAGGACGTGTGTGGGATTGACCGAAGAATATGAAGAGAGTTTGGTGCGCGAGCTCCGGACGTTGGCGTATGTGTAGCCGTGTCTTTCTGCATTCGCATGCGTAGGCGTCAAGTACTGAAAAGAAAAAAGAAATGCATGGCCTGGATAGAGAATTCTGTCAAGTCTTTATTGTCATGAATGCAGTACACACACACACACAACCTGGCCTTCAATATCTTCCCTACAGTGCAAGGAGGAGGCAGAGGAGTGCGTGTGTAGATGTTATACTAACAGTTGGTATAACATCTGCGTGTAACGCACTCAGAAATGACACAGAGGGGGGACGTTGAGTGAGGATTCAGCGAGGAAAGCAGAAAAGGGGAGAGACTTGCCACCCTAACCCTGACGACCCAGGAGCTGATCCAGGATGCTTGGCCTGCAACTACAGCCTGACGGAGAGACGAGACAGACGGACATCCACACAAGCGGATCTGTGCTCGCAAAAGCCCAGTGTACCCCCGTCAGGGCCCTCTGCGCCTCCAGGCCTTTATGATTACACCAGTCTCTTCCAGCAGCGGTGGGAGATCCAGCGAGAAGATGCTACCGTCCCCCGTCCCCCCCTTCCCCAGCCCCGGCAGACTTGGCGCGGACCGCTACATTCCAACTGGCGTCACCGGGGACGACGGAGGCCTAAGCCCGCCTCGGGCGAAATTTGAGGTTGTCTTGTTGCCATGGCCACTGAACAAACAAAAGGTGATAAGAAAGCTACCCTCAGATTATGAACTATGAGCCAACGGATGAGCTGTGAGCGCATGTGTGTGTTTTGTGAGCGAGAGCGAGAGAGAGAGGAAGGGAGCGAAAGAGAAAGTGACCAAGACCCATTCTGGCTCCATAAGGCACAGCGACATCCATTATTCAGATATGAATCACTATTAAATGACTCTCAGACACACAGTTCAAGGACAGAGGTCAGTGAAACACTGGGCAGGGCGCCATGGCTCTCTGATGGATGTGTGTGTGTGTGAGTGCATAAACACCAGCAGTACGTCAAATATCTGGCATAACATACCTGCAGCCCTATCTTAAATAAACGACCAGCAGACGCGCATACGACCGTTAAAGGTCGATACCACAGTCTTTACCCAATGGGCAGCAAAAGTCGCGATGGCAATCGAAGGCACTCTCCGAGAAGCACACGCGCTTCCTTTTTCCAGCGTCTCCATTTATTACTGTTGGGTGTTGCCGATGGGCCTGCACACGTGAAGCCCCTGATGACAAATTGACTGGGACAAATGTAATTTATTCATAATTTCTTACACCCCCCCGCTACCACATCTATCACATTCCCTCTCTATGGCACAAATGGATAACACATAACTCTATGCACAGGGAACACATACGCATAGATTGAAAAGGTGAAAATGCACAAATATGGGCATGCACCTTACGCACAGGTCTACACAGATGTAGCCTGAGGAGTCGGTGTAATATGCATGTGTATTCGCCCTAAAAAACGGAAGTTAATTAGTCAGCCACCATGTAATTGCACTTCAAACCCCGTCTACCACTGGAGATGCCGTTCCTGCATCAAAGCCAGGCTGGCTGTATGCAATATAAAGTGGCTTGCAGCATGGATATCATATACAGAAGTCATGACGTACACGATGGTCCAGAGCTGTTTACCTTCTATTGTAGATTAAGCTCACTGTACAAGCTTGCAGAACGAAAGTGTAGGCACATAAAAAAAAATGCCACTTGATAATGAAACCTTTTTAATAGATGATTAACAACAACCCACGTAGTTAGACTCCATCTTCTTTTCCACGCAACGCTAATTGGCCCAGGTTGCGATTGCGAGTCAAATGACATGAAACCGTAAACAGTGAGAGCAGGACAGGCTACGGTTAATGGGCAGTGTGTTTTAATGAGTTCTAATGGTTGGTGGGTGCTTAGGCAGGTTTAATAGGTTGCTTAGGAGGTGGGTGGCAGAGGGGCAGAGGCCAGGGGAGCCAAAGAACTACCTGCATATAAAACACTACAGACACACAGCTTCCTAGAATGCATTACGGTCCCCCGGATAACCCCTGCATAGCGGGAACGGTTGAATGTCTGCATGTTGGCATCTTCTGCCATTACCTTCGATGTATTTAGGGGAAACTGAGCCACAGCAAAATGAAGCAAATCTATTAATCCTATGGTAGATCATCTAAATTATTACAAAATCAATTAAAGCCCACACCGCACTATAACCATTAACCAAAACGACAAAACAACTAAATGCTCAAGTCTCTCTTGGCCAATCAACAACCAGAGGCGGTTATTTAACGCGTTCAACATGAAGAGTGTTGGCCTTGGCTTGTGTAGCAGGCGTGGGAGACTATACAAATGTGAGTCATCCACATGTCCAATGTAGGATTTATTTGAAGAGGTTCATTAAAAGGACGTGATAATTGTTTCGGATCCCTATTGACTATATGAATGGATATTGAAGACAAGCTGATACAGGACTAGTCATCTAGTCAGCCATCTGTGTTTGACTTCATTTGTTAGCCAAACATTTAGTGAGATTTGGCAAAATGGGACCATTTTTGGGACACCAGGCATTTATTAGTAAGTAAACCGTCCATTACAATTGGTTAAGCCAAATTAATAGGGCTGTACCCTTAACTTTGAATAGTCGGCCGGCCGTTTTCACAGCTAGACCCATGGGGAGCACAGAGTTTGCTTATCGCTCCCTGCTTTAGATTATTTTATTACAGAGTGAATATCCAATAACTTTATGGTTGGATTTAGCATAGCTGTGACCGGGTTGCCGACCATTGGGGCATGTAAAACGGGATAAATATGATTACATTTTTTACCAAGAATCGTTGAATAAAATCGAATTGAGCTGGTTCATCGTAGTCACCCATGTAAACTCGGATACATCCCTTCTAATGCATCCCTGACGGTGGTAAAATTGGGATGTGATCCTGTACAGCCGACAGGGTGGCTTTCAGTTTAAAATGCAAACGTCGGATGACCAGTTTTATGATCCTCTGAACTGCCACACATTCCAGACTAGTAGCTGCGGCTGGAGGTGGTCATGGTGGTCAATGGTCATCGCACCGTAAGCCTTCGTGTTTTGCTATTCTGACTGCAGCGTTTAAAGTGGGGTCAAGGCCTTGGTTGGTAGAAAAGACAATCCGTGGTTTGTCAATGGAACAGACGCCTAGAATAGACGTCCTGTCCTTGGAGACGACAGAACGCAAAAGACCCAGATCCTGCACATTAGGGGGGTAAAGGAGAGTTCATGAGAGTCACGGCTCTGTTCATCGCAGGGTTTTTGTACACGTTTTTTTCAGTTTGGTTCTATAACCCTGTTATAATGGTTTAAACCCTGCGAAATTCTAATGTCCCCAGTCTTACAAGAGGCTAGGGGGGATGGTATGATGGTTCGCCCTCCACACTGGCCGTGCTACCGTTATGTTGTCCTCTGACCATCGACCTTTAGAACCACAATCACAATCATTTTATCGACAGTCTTCATCGTTATTGGCCTAGTGTTTAATAAAGTATAACAAAGTCTGGCTCAAATAAAGTATCACTGTTATAATGATATTGCTGTGACTCCAAAACGTGCAAAAATCTGGCTTCTCTTCTCCATGCTGTACCTTATTGCAAATCCTCAGAGAACCGTGTGCGGGTTGGATGGTGACCGTTCGACCCCTACTGCACATTCATCCTCATGTTGCACTCTCATTGTAAATATGATGATTGTAGTGGGTTTTCCCCCCTCCATTGACCCGTCTCGTTAAAAAGAGGTTAATTTAATGAAAAGCTATGCTGTGTGCAAACCAATCAAAGAGGAAAATGGGCAAGAGAATGGGAAGAGAGAGGAATGGAGCCATGCTGGCTTAATCGGTAATGAAACATGGGAGAAAGTGGAGAACATGCGTGTGCCCGGGCGGGAGGAAAATGAATGCCTGAGAGAAAAGGCGACTGCGTGAATAGAGTGTTAAAAATATCATCCATTATGGCATTATTTAGCACGGCACTCGATGCCTGCTGCCATTAACAATGGTTCTGCCGTGCGAGAAGCAGGCCTTTGAGGCAGCATTCATTATGTATACAGCCTGTGAAGTGCACACGTGTACATGTTCCAGCCAAATGCAATGCAAACTATCCCCCCCTACCCCTCATACAGATGCACAAAATGCCTAGCAGGTGTGTGTGCTCGTGTGGTGGGGGGTTATTGGCACTATCTACATTGGGAAATGAGGTTGCAAAGCCCTAGCCTGGAGATAAGGAGTGAACCAAGTCATTAAAATATGATTCCCTCAATTTCAGTTTGATAAGGATGTACAGGATAAATTCCTTTTGCAATGGCAAAGCATCTCCACGAAAAGCACTTTATTACATTAGGTTACGAATTCAACAACGCACCAAAGATGCAGCATTTCTCCTGTGACTCCAAAGATAAACTCAAAATGATACGCGTGTGTTATTTGGCCGATATGCATTATGAATTGTATGGAGAGACCACAACCTTGAGGGGCAGCCATTTATGTGTAATCCCGTACAGTTTAGAGCTTCACTATCAGGAAGGCGAGAGATCGCACGAACAAAGACATGCCAAAGCCTTATTGTCAAGTGTGAGTCGACTAACGAGAGAGAAATCCTGTGTGTAACATATTCACCACATTGTGCCGGAATAACAACCAACCTCGCAGAAAGAAACCTAGACAGACGGAGGGGCTCTGAAGGTCTTCCCACATCTGTACACCATTTTACGTGGGCAGATCACGGTGCACAGATTTCAGGTTTAGCCCATTACTCTTCTGCCCTTCCCCTCTTGCAAGATTCTCTCCAAACAACGTACTCTGACGGAAGTTGGGCCCACATGCTCCACATTAAAAGCCCACGGCCCTTTGAGCGGTTTCCTCCAACGCATGGACGTTAGCGTCGCACCTGGGTGTCATATTCAGGCGGTAAACAAGTTTATGGATAGAGAGTCTGCCGCCCAACAAGTCCCTGTCCACTGTGTGGGCTGGAGGGGTTCAACGCCATTAACGAAAATTCCACAGTTAGTCACAAATGGACTCAAGAAAAGAAAAAGGGAGGTCTCAAGGATTTCCGGAGAGAAAGCTTTTTCTGACTGTGGTTTTTCTTCGGCCTGGGTTTGATTATTGTTTTTCTAAACCGGGCCACCAGACATAACCCTGGTGATAGCATGTGTTTTGGCAGACAAAACACACAACCCGGATTCACTAGCCTCTCAATGAAAGAGAGGGAACGGAGAAACAGCGAGCAGAAGAGGGCTAGAGCAGAGAGACCATGGACTTTGCTTCCTAACATAGCAACACAGGGTTACCACTTTAAGACGGCAATACCCTCGGTCCATACAGATCATGGCTGACTACCACGGTCACACAAATCTTTGCTTTTCGTGCAAGCTGAAAGAAATAAGTCTAGACGGGACAATTATTACCATCTCTCCCAAAGCTATCCCTTTGAGCTCTGGGAATTTGTTAGGCGGGCTTGGTTTGGCTAATTGTATACAAGATGTCTCAGTAGGGGAGCATCAGAGTCCCATCCCATAATTCATTAATAATGCATTAGCTAAGGACTTTCCTTGTTCGCCAACAGGAACCTGCTGTGACCACATGCTGAACTTGACTGGAAGGCACCGGCAGCACACACAAACAGCATGCAGCTTTCATGTGTACAAGCAAACACACACGTGAGATCCACGTGAACAGTAACAGATGTATAATCGTTGTGCGAGTGTACGAGTAAGCATGATACAATGCGTGTGAGTACTAGAACATCGCCGCACCGAGGGACCGTCCACAGTGGCCCTAAACACTATTCTGGGATTACCTTCTTGTCGTTTAAAAGCGTGCAGTACCAGCGTGCCATGGTGACATAAAAAAATAATCAATTATGTCCGTGTTGGATTTGTCTTGATACAATAACCTTTGTGTGGACTTCGTCTTGACATTTATAAGTGGAAGATGTTAGATAGCAAAATCTGAGGGGAATGACTAATGAAAAAACATTCTAACATAATAAAAAACACATAATACCAATTGTCATATCATCATATCATTCCTCACTCTTTTTTTCTTGTAAATAATGCAGAATAATGACCTTAAAAGGCCTTATCCAATGGGAGTTAGCTACATATTTTGTGAGGAGTTATGATACAGAATAATACAGAAGGTTGGGGTGGGACATAGTGTTGCAAAGTGTAGGGGGACTGGTGTAGAGATTGGCCTCGATAAATCTGTCAAAATCCAAGGCTAGCGGTCAATCACTGTTCCAATCACAATAGAGCGATGTAATTGTACCAAATACATGTCAGTTTAAGACTGGTGCAGGCATGCTTCACCACAAATGTGTCTTATCAACGCGACACAGCCGTATACTAGAAATAAGCCCAAATAAAATGTTGGTCGCAAATATAGGAAAAATACTGTGATGGAATAATTGTTGGTCTATGTCATGATAGTGGAAGGTATTCAACTAAGGGTAACCCAATTTTGACATTTTTAATTTTGATGCTGGTCCTTTAACATCAAAATTGCGTAAGAGTTTACAGAGCTCTCATCCCCATCTGTAGGAATCTCTTTGTTTAGTTATTTTGCAGGTGACGGAGGGAGATTAGCATAACTCGCCCGGGTAAAGACTGCTTTTCCCCGACACTGCGCGCTATCCCAAAAGAACTGCTGTCACTTCGAATGGGCCACAACAACCTAAGGTGTGAGGAAAACATCTGACTTCAAATGCCGATCAAGGCAGCGTCGGAGACAGTGGACGGCGTGGGTCTGCTGACTGCGAAGAAGCAGTGCCGGCTTAGCAATCGGCAAGAAAGCGGCCCTTCTCCAGTTAGGCCAGCCACAGGCCTCCTTAGCCCCATATAACATAATGAAATATGAAGCAGATCAAACAAAAACCACAGGCCTTCCTCAGCTTTCATCTCGGCCAAAAAAAAGAAAAAAAAAAAAAAACAGGTTCTGTTGGAACCTCGAAAACGTTGCTCACCTGTGGGCTCTGCTCCATCCATTCCACACACTCAATACTTTATTTCCCCCCCTCCCCCTCCCCCATACCAGGCGAGAGAAGCACCCCCCCCACAACTGCCGCTGTGTCTGTGTAACGTTGTAAATGCAGCCCTTTCACTTGGCACCGTACACGGGGAGCCGCCAACGTATTCTTCTGTTCCGTTTTCACCCCACGATTTGACGAGGAGGTACGGATAAATATTTTAGCGGCCGAGCACGAGAGACCGCCTCGCCGTATCGTGTTAGTGTAATTGCGCTTGCCGAAACTAGACTTTCAACAGATCCCCCCCCTCTCCAGTTCCACCTCATCCACCAACAATGTAATAGGCTGAAATCATGCAAAGCAAACTGATGGTCACACACACTCTTTTTATTCCCCCTGGGCCCCGAGTCCCCATTCAGTCATAACTGCTGTTAGCATGTTGTGAAGTATGAAGAGAAAAATTGAGTATATACACACACAGCACAGCAAGAGGCAGAGCTTAATGCAGTTCTTCCATTTTGAAATGGATGAACCCATGTTTCTTTTTTAACCGAAGTGACCCACAGCCGCTGGGCCTCAGGGTGCAGCGTGATATATGGTAGCCGGTTTATTATAGTTTTGGCCAAGTCAACAGTCAAGCACAGCAAGACATCAAGGCCCTCAGGCCGACTTCTGAGAGCTGGGGAACTGGTGGCCGGGTGATCCCTCCTCCTGATGTAGGTCAGTGTTCCACACGTTACGCTTCACACACACACACACACACACACACACACACACACACACACACACACACACACACACACACACACACACACACACACACACACACACACACACACACACACACACACACACACACACACACACGTGTGTCCATATGACTGAGTGTGGTAAAAGCACAGCCATTCATTCATTGTTAAATCAGTGGCGAAGGCCTGAGGACTGGGCACCACGCGGGCAGACAGTCCCATTGACCCAATAACCAGGTCTGCTTTGGGGTCCCATTAAGAGGAAGGAGTGCTTGAAAGAGGAATCCATTGCTGCCCAGTTTATATTAAACCACTGAAAGATGTGCTACTGAAGTAGTTTGTACATCGGAATGGACCGGTAAATGAAAGCCTAAACTTGCAGTGTTTCACATTAGACTGTAGCCGCCACGCCACAGTTTAATCTGAACCACGAGGATTGGAATGAAGCCACAATTACTTTAAAATGGCATAAGAAAAAAATCACCTTACTTCAAAATCTTGCGGTAACCCAGGGACACATCTGGAATTTTGTACATGAAATTCACACAAAATCAAGTGGTGCTGCCACGCTGAAAATGTCATTGCAGTACACTCCGAAGCATGAACACAAACACACTTGTGAATGCTTTTGTTGCATCCCTTGTATCCCTTGCCTCACTGGGGTGAAATGGGAAGAGTCCAAAACACACAGGCTTATAAGCACACCGTTGCTCAAAGATGAGTAGGAACGAAAAGAGCATAGCCTGCAGGTCTGATGCCAAGCTAATGGACTGCTTCTCTCTACTCCTCCCCCCCCCCACCCCCCCACCCCCCGACCTCCCCCACACACACCCCCCCCCCGGGCCCATCCCACAGCCAGGCCCAGACTCCTCTGCTCCCGATTCATTCACTGCATCCATTACATGCTCCAATCACCCCCTACCTCCACCCACAACCTCAAGAAGGAGACAAACAGCTGACCGACTCAGATGGAAATAACAAGATGGACGCAAGAAAACCATACACAGAGAAGGCTGACTGATGTGGACAGGTTTGTGTCTGTGGTCAAGAGCGCGCACACACACACACACACACACACACACACACACACACACACACACACACACACACACACACACACACACACACACACACACACACACACACACACACACACACACACACACACACACACACACACACAAAGCTGACTCTTGTGCAGAGTCATACATCCGGTTATTCACGGTGATTCCCGCGTGTCGTGTTAAAATGCATTTCAGGTATTTCTGCGAGATTCTCTGAGACAAGACGACAGCAGCTGACTCAAAACCCCTGAGCAACTTCATACAAGTGACTTGGGGGACGAGGGGTGGGGGGGAGGAACCTTGGATGGAGGCTGCGTGATAAAAAGCCATTGTGGATGGAGGACAGCAGAACACCCTCCCTCTACCCGCCTCCAACTCTCCATCACGGCCGTATGAGTAAGGCCATGAGTCAGACCACTCAACAACACTGCCCCCCATGTACGCGTGTGCGTATGCGGTCACTCGTGTGTGTGGGTGCGTGTGCGTGTTTGTGCGTGTGTGTGTGTGACATGAAGCGTTTGACTTTGCAGTGTTCTTTATGCACCATTCCTCACGCCTGCATTCACAACCAGCCCTCGTCTTGAACCATAAGAAAGAGGCACAGAGCATGGACCGCTGGGCAGCCATGAACTACGCTGAATATTTAGTTTGTTTTGCCGTGCGCAGAATATTGCCATTTGTGTTCTTGTGCGAAAATCTGGGAAACAAAGAGATGAGCGAGTGTGTGTGTGTGTGTGTGTGTGTGTGTGTGTGTGTGTGTGTGTGTGTGTGTGTGTGTGTGTGTTGTGTGTGTGTGTGTGTGTGTGTGTGTGTGTGTGTGTGTGTGGAAAGGGGGGGGGGGGGGTGGTGATGAGAACAGGTAGTGGCTTGCCTGAACATGTACAGGAAAAGTGCCGGTTTCCTTATGAAAAAAGGCAATATGTGCTCCGTAACCAGTCCGTCTACACCACAAACTGGCAGACAGGCTGGCTGAAAGAAAGCAGGGTGTTGATAGGAAATAGGCCATTACCTATTCATTGGGAGCTTAAATTCACCATCATGCCATTTCAGTGCTTTCATTTTTCTAAGCCACTACTAGTGGAGAGACAATGGATTGCTTGCCGTTCTGCCTGAAGCAGACAGAACTAGGCCTACCTCTACGGTCTAGGAAAAAAAACTGGGCAGGGAATCAGATGTTCCCTGACCATAAGATGAACCTAGACTTAGCCCAGGGCAACCTCTGCTTTCCTGGAGGCCTCAACTACAACCACTCTCACATTTTAAAGCCATTCTTCTGTCCTCCTCTGTTTAAGGCTGTAATGATCAGCCTCAAAGCTGGAGACATGTTGTGGGTTAATGCAGAGCTTCCACATGAAAGGTGCGCCCGTGTGCAGGGAGATAACATTCAGGCTCAGGTAAGGCCGCTTAATGGAGACTGACTGACTGGAAAAATGTTGGGACTTCAAAACTGTTTGCCATGAATAATTATGAGCCCTCTTCCAGCGTGTCAGTATGATAGTCATTGGGTAAACTGTTTCTGGTCATAATGACGTGAGCATTCCTGTTAAAATTGCCTAGTATTCACGTATTCTAAAAAGTATTATAAAAGTGATTGGAGGACTGGACGTGTGAGAGGGTTTCAAGATGTGAAATATGGGGGGGAAAACCCCTTGGAGAAGGAGTGTGCTACTGTGTTGTAATTAGGTTTCATTTGACAAGTGTTATTTCAAGCAAAAGAGTGGACACTTGATGAATGTTTCACCAGACCCTAGACAAACGCAGACCTCTGCCGTAAGGTATACGATCAGAAAAGTATGCACATATCCAAAGTGTTCATGAGACTAGATTGTATTTCTGCACGGTGCCACCAACTTCCATGTACGCCCAACAGGAGTAAGCAGACACATATACCAAACGTACAAATGGCTGGGAGAAGTCAAGATTAACAGCGTTGATAAATAATTGATAAGCCATGAGATATTTGATATCTGACTATATGCACTGAAAAAAAAGCGCCAACAGCTGACATCATGACCGTGACATAGAGCAGGATCGTATCACAGACACACGTCACACGTGTCCGATTTGCGCGTCTGGTCTCGCGCGTCCAATGGCACATACTGTAAAGCGACACATCAAACAAAACGGGACACATTAAAAAAAGAAAAACACAAATGGAACCATAAAGAGTGGTACTTACTTTCCGATGACCTCGCAAAGCTCGTACACATCTTCAAAGAGAATGTCGTCGTCCGCCATAGTCAGTCAAGAGTCGGCTGGGGAAATGATCCCCAAATATACGCGTCCTCAAACCTTATGTTCCAACCAGGAGACAAAGGCCACAAGCAGCTGACGGTGGACACAAATTATGAGGCACCGAAATGCAAAACCGGAGGAGAGCAGTCGCTGAGTTACAACAACCGTTTCTAATTTCCAAATACCGCCTCCCGTCGACTTCCCCGAAACGCTACGGGTGAGGGGAGGGAGGGAGGGAGGGAGGGAGGGAGGGAGAGAGGGAGAGAAGGAGAGCTTCCAGGCTAAACGCGTGTTAAAATAATCCCTTTGGCGTCTCCGGTTCGGCCCCACCTTTACCGATCTCCCCGATGGGTTACTCCTCAAAACAAGCCGTGCGACTGCAAAACACACATTATAGTAACCGCTCGCATCACATGTCTGCCCCAGAACAGTCCCTGTCAGAGGTTCCCCGACCTGACTTGAATGTTGTGTGGGCAACACTGATAAAATGCTTCCGTAGTGTATAAAGCTTGACTAGGGCAAAAATAATCCAGGTAGGCGCACGGGGATTCACATCCCGAGTAGCACTGGCTTGTTTTCGATTGTTTGGAACAACCCCCTACTCTTGCAGGGCTTCAGGTAGACTCCCAGGGTGAGATTTCAGGTGGCTTTCTCGGTCTTCGCTGCTGCCGCCCGAACACTAACACGTTCCGACGGTGTGCCTGGTGTTTCGTTCGTCCTGCTGTATCCGGAGCTTCCAGAGAGTCAAGCTCCTCCCACTCTGTGGTTACGAAAACTGTTCACCACGTCCTCCATTTTGGCTCCGGCGCGGAGCTCGAGAGATTTCCATCGGCGCTTGTAATTTTGGATCCAAAATGACAGAGTGACGGCGCCTACGTAGGGGCTTCACTTTAAACACCAGTTTCTCTATTGACTTTTAATGAGCCACAGCCTCGCTCGCGGGGTAAAATCAAAGCGCTCTGGACGCACGCATACGCGCGCAGCACCACCACGCCACGCGCGAGCGCAAAGGTTGTGAAAACACTAAATCGGATGAGGTGTGAATGAGTTGGTCCGAACTCAACTCAACAAAAGCAAATGATATCAAATTTATTTTTAAATAAAACAGAAAACAGGATACAAAAATATATCTTGCAGCATGTTCCTGATCGTTCTGAAGTGTGTGGTAGGCGCCGTCCTGATCGGTAAAATTATAAAACATTTGGCAAAGCTCAAATGTAGTCATCCCCAGCCAAAAGGCAAACATAACAAATGTTGACATGCAGCGCCAACCAAACTGGGTAAACGTACGGCCGGCCGATTGGCTAATTAAGGACGTTTGGATAATTAAGCAGATTCGAAAACCCAAGACGATCGTGTTGCTTTATTTATGTTTTCTCTAAGGAGAGGATTTGTCGTAATTAAATAAGCTACAGGTCAGATAGCGAGGCTGTTGTTTGTCTTTCGCTCGTTAAATGCTTTCTTGTTGAAGGCAGATTGGGAACCTTGAGGACGTTTTTAAACCCTTAATCATAACATGTTTTGGTCCGGAGCATGTGTGCGCGCGCGTGTCTGATCACAGCACGTTTGTTTCTGAACACTATTTTGGAGACGAATAAGAGAAAACAGGACAACAGGATAAAAATCTTATCTCTAACCAGCACACTCAACTCACACAGGGGCATGTGTGCGCGTGTTCGTGTGCGTGTGCGTGTGAAGCCAGATGTTCTTAGCCCAAATTTCCAATCAGGAATTCAGACCAAACCTGATGTGCTTTAGATTGTCTGCTGGTATACAAAGGGTACTGACACATACTTACTATCTGAAAAGCCTAAGAATTGTACTATTGTGTACTGTACAATAAGATGTAATAAAAGTGATTCTGATTCTGAAAGGTGTACCTTGTGTTTGTCACCTGGTCTCGCACTTTAACCTTGTCATATACAACTTATTGATCCAATTCATTGTTTCACTTTGGGGCATTTTGCAGGGAACCACACTACATAACACAGATAAAGGAGGAAACCAAATGAATGAATACCATCCTGAATATTATTTGTAATAACTACAATTGCATGCAACATTGCTTAAAACAAAACAAACACGACTATTTTCTAAAGGCTTTTCAGTTGTGAATTGAACTCCATTGGAACCGAATCATGGATGTTGAATAAAGAATGTCCTAGAATGTCCCTATGTTTCTCTAAAAAGCCTCATTACAAATGTGTAACACATTCTAATGCCTTATTTCGATCAATATGTTAAATTAAATAATGCATCATGACCTATTGTATTGTCTATGAGCAAAGTAAAATCACATGTTTTTGCAACTCAACGGTGTGTTTATATTAAGCGGATAAAATGAGGTGATAAACACATTTTAGGGGAGATTGCCTACCATGAAGTATACACTGACTGTAACCAAAGGTACGAATATGCAGTCTGTACTGAAGTCCTGAGAACACAGCATGCATATTGAGGTTGCTTTGAAACCTAAAATAAAATGATCCAACAACTGTGTTCCCCAACCTTCTTCTTCTCTCCCCCCCCTTATCTTGAGTGTGAGCAGTGAGTTAGATAGTGAGCCCACTTTTGACTTCTGGACTGGCATTTTGTGGAAGTTTTGTTGGTAGAGATTAGGCTCAAAATCAAATCATACATTGGCAACCGCTTGGCTGCGTATGGTAATGAGGTGGCAAGTGAAGTCATTAAAACTGATTAAATAGAATGTGTGATCCAATATACCATAATAAAATCTTGTGCTGTGTAGGATCAGGGTCAGATATTAATAGATAAGCCGCCAAACAGTACTTCTCAGGAGAATTATAAGGGGGACCTTCTTGATTGCGATTTGTCAGCACACCCTTGTCTCTCCCTTAGACTAGACTGTTTGGCAATATTTGCTTTACAAGTACTGGCATTTTATGACTCATTTTCTGTCAAGGGAAAGGGGGGGGGAACATATTGGCAGAATATGTCGTGGAGTCTTAAGTCCTCATTGCATCAAGTGTGCATTTTGAAAACATGATCTTCATTCTGCCAGTCCAGGTACGATTCTTTCCAACTGGTATCATTCATCCAGTACAGGCAACTGATTTGTTGACACATTGACAGATATGTTCTGTGCAGCCTTCTTCATTTGGAAATGAGCGTAGGGGGATTCCAGTAAGGTGTTCAGGAAAATAGTATTTCTGGAGACATCCACATCAATGCAGCTCATCAAAACTGGGATGTTTCCCTAATTTAGTTGCCATGTCTTAATTATTCTTATTCATAGGAAAACTGAGAGTTTTCCAAAGTACGGGAGTCCTATTGAATAGATAACATTTCATTAAACCATTATGAGTATAAATATTGTATGGAAGGTATGACAATCATCCCTTGTGTTCCCAGAGAAGGTAAGCAGGTATGGAACAAAGATGGGGCAGACCTCCATTACAGATACTAGGAGAACAGACACAGTCTAGAAAACGAATGTCAAATAAACAGCAACCAAACGCTCACACCAGGAACACTGGGTAACATGGAGGGGAGGCAATGTTATTACGAAGAAGGTGTTGTGGCTGAACGAAGCAATGGCATAACGTATCCTTTCTTAACAATACAATAGGTAATTTGTGATGGGGACATTCCCTTTTTACTTGTACTGAAAGGGGCTCTATAAATACAAAAGATATTATCAATACCGGGATTATATTGACGCAAACTTTTTTGTCATTTCTGTAGACATCTGTGTACAACATGAACCAGTGTCTTGCCGCTCTGGTCAAGGTCCTTAGCTAAAACACTGGCTTGGGGAATTAAACTTCTCGACGCACATTTCAGTGAATAAAAACCTTTATGAAAATATTTCACCTCTTTTTTTTCTTTGTCAGCCCCTGGCTGAGTATAAAGCAAAGCAGACAAAACTTTGTTCATTTCTCAGAAGAAGATAAAACTGTATCTCCCCACTGGGAAGCCGTAGGAAACAAGTGTTGCACGTCGATGCATCATCTTGTTTAATGACACCACATTGGGGTTCTGTGTACTTTGTTGGCTGACTTTTATTTTGGGCAATTTCTTTACTCTTGCGAAGACACTGCCTTAATATTTGTACTGTTGTCTTTGATATATCATTACAGCATACCAGCCCCCCCGCAACCACACACACACACACACACACACACACACACACACACACACACACACACACACACACACACACACACACACACACACACACACACACACACACACACACACACACACACACACACACACACACACACACACACACACAAAGCCACTCGAAGCCACTTGTTATTTTTCTTCAGATCTTTTATGCTTTATCCTACTCTCCATTCCTGTTAACCTTTTATCTTTTTCATGTGGAATTGTAATGTGCCCTTAACACGTACGCCGACCTACTAACAGACAGGCTAAGGAAAACAATGTTGTGCTACTTCCAGAAGGAAAAAAAACGAACCAGTGAACGAGTACGCGCTCTTAATGTGGCGAGGGGGAAGACAGCCTTTCAATGTTCCAACAAGTTCCTCATTGACTGGATTGGCCTATTAAGGAAAGCCAATAGAAAAAAAACCTACACCAGATCATCAAGTCAATGTTCCTCTAGCCAGTGGCGGCTAATTGTACGCCATCGGTTCCCAGGGGTAAACAGAAACGCACAGGCAGAGATCATTAAATCTAGGCTTGGTATGTACAAATAAAAACACCACCACCAGCACCAGACCCAGCACCAACACCACTCCAGCACTCCTCCATCCAACACCAGCGGCTGTGTCTGATGTCATTAACGCAGGATGAATCAATAGCAGTTAGCATGCAGTGGGGGTTGATAATCTTCATGGACAGCTCGGAAGGATAACATAAGGGATGACAGACAAATGATTGACAGCCAAGCAGTGTTTATATGTATATGTGTGTGTGTGTGTGTGTGTGTGTGTGTGTGTGTGTGTGTGTGTGTGTGTGTGTGTGTGTGTGTGTGTGTGTGTGTGTGTGTGTGTGTGTGTGTGTGTGTGTGTGTGTTTGTGTATGTGAATGTGCGTATGTGTGTGTCTGTGTTTGTCTGCCTAAGTGTGTGTTTGGTTTTTCTGTGTACGTGTTTTGCAACTTTTTGCATAAGATTTGTTTGATGGATGGCAAAAGGTTGATAGAGCGAGAGAGAGAGAGAGAGAGAGAGAGAGAGAGAGAGAGAGAGAGAGAGAGAGAGAGAGAGAGAGAGAGAGAGAGAGAGAGAGAGAGAGAGAGAGAGAGAGAGAGAGAGAGAGAGAGAGAGAGAGAGAGAGAGAGAGAGAGAGAGAGAGTAGTGTGCAGGGTAAGCTTTCTTTGCAAGATGCAGAGGACATCCGTGTGTGAGTGAGTTCTGTGTGTGTGTGTGTGTGTGTGTGTGTGTGTGTGTGTGTGTCTCTGTCTATGTGTGTGTGCCTGGCTGTATGTATGTGTGTGTGTGTGTGTGTGTGTGTGTGTGTGTACGTGTGTGCTTATGTGTGCTTATGTGTGCGTACATGTTTGTGGTTTTATCTGTGTTTGTGCATGCATGTGCTTGTGTGTGTGTGTGTGTGTGTGTGTGTGTGTGTGTTTCTGCATGTGTGAGTGTGTGTGTGTGTGTGTGTGTGTGTGTGTGTGTGTGTGTGTGTGTGTGTGTGTGTGTGTGTGTGTATGTGTGTGTGCGTGCGTGTGTGTGTGTGTGACAGTCGTGTCGGCATAGCAGAGACAGGTAGAGGAGCCGGTACGAGATGAATGGCATACAATCTAAAGGACGTCCCTAATGGATCTTCTCGCCAGCTGCCTGTTATCTCTGAGCTTCTGCCCAGCTCTATACCTCTCTCGTGTGAGTCCAGTATAAACGTCGTCACGCATGGCCACATAAAAACAAACAAACAAACACCGGGTCAGGATATTGACTCATTTTTGACCTCAATACCTCCTCCCGTCTGTGGCTGATGGATTCAAAGCGCTGCAGTGCGCCACAGCACGCAGGTGTGCCTGTCAGCAGGTGGTGCCTGGTCTCCTAGCAGGGGGGGGGGGGGGGGGAGCAGACTGTTGAGGACATTGTGATGGTTAAACAGTCCGCTGTTGAGGTCATCCACTTGTGTCACGTTTAGTTTAGAATGACTAAGCCTTATGGGGCCCAGTTTTTGCAGTGAGTCACTGCAACAGCTTGAGTTCCTCAGAACTCCATTTGCGTCCAAGGGAGACAGGGAAACAGAAGGAACGTAGAGACACAGAGAGATGGAAATGACAGCAAGCAAGCTATCAGATCACTCATCCCTGCATTCTTATCCATGCATTGTGTATGTGCTTGTACATTATTTATGCTTCAAATGTCAAAATATTGAAGTCGCGCCCCCCAAAATACGGAACTCTATGCATGCCCTGAGAAATTACTGTTTCCTGCTGTTCAATTTTATTCGGCCCCACAAGGGCTGCAAGCAGAAGACAATTGAAATGCACGCTGAAGGAATGTTATTGGACAATTTTTTAATGGACGGTTAGAGAGAGAGAGAGAGGCTCTGGCAGGAACTGAGAAAAATGGCTCAACTCTAATCGCGCTAGCCCGGTGAAGCACAATTAGCTGTTGCAAAGGCTGCCCCCCCCCACCACCACCCCTCTCCTCCACCGCCCACACTCGTCCCACCCACCGACACCACCTCCCCCCCCCTAAATGCATTTATATAAAGGGGGAGCATGGCTTGTCATTTGTGATGTCAGAATGACGCCGTGTTTACCAATGAGAGTCTGTAATTCATTGTTGTGCATGGAGATTTTTCATGTCACATACACATGTGTATATGTTTAAACACACACTGACAAACACACACACACACACACACACACACACGCATACACACACACACACACACACACACACACACACACACACACACACACACACACACACACACACACACAGACACACACACACACACACACACACACACACACACACACACACACACAGACACACACACTAACGCACACATACACACAGACATGGAGACAAACACACTTTATTTGGTCTTGCAACAATTGCCTCGATTGAATCAGAGAAATATATACTTCGGAAGGGATATGGCGCAACTCTCTAACTGAGTAAGAACACAGACAAACAACTGAAAAGGGTTTAAGGTTTGGAAGAACTAAAGAGAAAAGGGATAGCAGAGATGCAAAGGGAGAAGGATTGGATAAAGAGAGTCTGACAATATGTGCGTGACCTGTGGATAAAGAAGGAAAAAAATGGGAGTTCTTCTTTCTGACTAATTAGGATTAATTGAAGAAAACAGGAGAGAGAGAGAGAAGAGGAAGAGAGAGAGAAAGAGAGAGAGAAGAGAGAGAGGAGAGAGAAGAGAGAGAGAGAGGAGAGAGAGAGAGAGAGAGAGAGAGAGAGAGAGAGAGAGAGAGAGAGAGAGAGAGAGAGAGAGAGAGAGAGAGAGAGAGAGAGAGAGAGAGAGAGAGAGAGGTAATGGGACCTGGAACATTTATCTCACTGTGAATTACTGAAAAATCGCAAAGGCTGATATTCTATCTTTCTAATGTAATGTGTATGTTTGGGTGTATGCGGTTGTGTGCGTCTATTTGTGTGTGTTCTAGCCAAAACACACAAGCATAAACTGTGTGATGTGTTTGTGTGTGTGTGTGTGTGTGTGTGTGTGTGTGTTGTGTGGTGTGTGTGTGTGTGTGGTGTGTGTGTGTGTGTGTGTGTGTTGTGTGTGTGTTGTGTTGTGTGTGAGTGTATGGAAAGCCAAATGGGTCATAAACGCTGCCCAGACGTGTGCTTTGCATAGGTAGACGAAATTTCATGTGTTTTTTGCGCATTTTCACGTGACAATATCGTGTGCCCAAAGTGAACACGAATGTCACGTGTTTTTCTGCGCATTCACGTGTGAAAATATCGTCTGCCCAAAGTGAACGTGTTGACACGTACCATTTGGACACACGCGAAATAAGTCTGCCAAAGACAAAGCTTACGCGTGCAGAATATGCAACTGCACTAGATGGGCGCACGTGGGTCGTTTATAGTCTATGTGTTGCACCGCTCGCGGAGCGCGCACAGCTGAAGGGGAAACTACCGTAATGGATTTGCGAAGAGCGTGGCTGTGCGTGAGCATGGGATTTCAGTATAGTTAACAGCTAAACACTATATTTTTAATGTGGGAAAATGAATTTGTGGGGTGTCATCCACCTTGTCTAGGTCGATCAAATAAAGTAAGTGGTGCTGAGAAGACATTTGATTCCTATCATTCTTTGATTTGAAGTCTCACTAGCGCGTTAACATGGCAGATCTATGCCGGCATAGATTCAATGCGGCATTAGATCTGTTCCGAATGTGTTCCGAATGAACTGTATAGCCTACATGGCAGTGACAAAAATGTCCGTTATTGTCCCTCGCCGCACACCTGACACATCTCTGGACCGGCGGCGAGATAATGGACGTTGTTATCACTATCGGGAGTTTTAAATTTAAATTTAATGAAAGGCACAGCAGGAGAGAGCTTTTCTCTCCCTGCTCCTCAAAGAAAGAAAAAGAAGAGAAGAAGTAATAGTAATCACCAGTAATTCGTAATTAATAAACACCCATGTCCCGGCTCCTTAGCCACCGACACGCTTACCGACTAGACTTAACGAGTGGTAACAAAGACGTGAATCCAGGCATAAGATCCACTTGTCCTTGACAGCGGGGAAGTTCGGTTGCTTAAAAGTACCGACGAAGTCAGTGGACAATTGCGAACTACTGCGGCGGCTCTAAGTTAAACCCCAATCTATGCGGAATAAGTGTATACATGGCGATTTAAAACGGGCTACACCACCTATTCTGTGCGGCATAGAATCTATGCCGCACAGATAATTGTATTCCGAATGAGGCGTATACATGACCATTTTCTATGCCGCATAGAAATCTATTATGTTATGGGGTAGGCCTACATGCTTTATTCGGCAGAATTGATTGCTAAACAGATATTAGCTGCCGAGAAGTGCATCCCCCTGGTTGGATTGCCGCCTGCTGCTGCTAACATGTGTTGTATAGCACACATCGAATCAGGTAAGGGATAATGTATAGTTGTCGGAGGTTGTTATTCCATCCAGAACCCCGTTGGATGAGAACCCCGCGCGAAGCGAAGGGTTTCCCCATACAACCTGTCCTGAAGGGGTTTATTTCTCCATAAACAACCGACTAATACATATTATCCCGCTTATTACACGCTTTACGAGTGAATAAATAAATAAACAATAGATAATAACCCAACAATGATTAGCAGCGACAAGGATTCGTCGGTAAAAGTAAAGTAGCGCCGGTAAAAGAGCGCTGTCCCGAGGCAACGGTCTTGTTTATACATGACGACGGTTCCGTTATTACAGAAATAACAGACCGCAGAACGCAGCGCTGGACCAATCAGAGAGCAGCATTCAATAGAGCCGTGTAATAAGCTATATTAACGCAATGCGCGGACCAAGGACACCCTTCATTCTGACGTTGGAGGAATATAATGAACAGTCTATAGTTTAGTTTCACCTTGATAGTTTCTTGGCCTACTTGTATGGATGCTGAAATTACTTCAAGAAATAAATATTTGAGTATATTTACTTGCATCTTTCAAACAGACTATACAAGCGACCATTTGCGCCATCTAGCGCTAGTCGCATTGTCTGCACGCGTTCACTTTGGGCACACGAAATCTCGTCTGCACGCGTTTCACTTTGGGCACACGAAATCTCGTCTGCCCAAAGGGTGATACGCGTGCAGGACAAATGCGACTAGCGACTAGATGGCGCAAATGGTCGCTTGTGTTTAGTCTGTTTGAAGGTCGATGTTGTATAAGACGTTCTTTTTACTGATGCATGTCCTCTTCGAGTTGATGGTTGACTCATAACAAATACACGTTCACGTTGGGACACATAAGCACAATTTACTTTCTTGTGTTTGCATATGTGAACATGTATATTCTCTACTGTTTATTGTACAGATCAACATATAATCGCTAGTGAGCATCATTAGTAGAAAGCAGTCATGGTCACTTTATGAGTTACGTACCGAAAGACAAATTGGAGAATCCAGAAGCAGTTATAAACCACTTTCGTTTATTGTCCACATATTAAAGTTGGGGGAATATAATAAAAGTCATGATACTTTCAACGTTTGATAAGTTATGGCCTACTAGTTATAAGCCTAGATGATGAAACAATAAAGATACACATTGAGTATATTTACTTGCATCTTTCAACATAGACTGATACAAGCAACACTTGCGCCATCTAGCGCTAGTCGCATTGTCTATGATGTTATAGTCTATGTTGAAAAATCAAGTAAATATACTCAAATATTTATTTCTTGAAGTCATTCCAGCATCCATATAAGTAGGCCAAAAACTATCAGGTGAAACTAAACTAATAGACTTGTCATTATTCCTCCAACGTCAGAATGAAGGGTGTCCTTGGTCCGCGCATGCGTTAATATATAGCTTATACACGGCTCTATGAATGTGCTCTCGGATTTGGTCCAGCGCTGTGTTCTGCGGTCTGTTATTTCTGTATAACGGACCGTCGCATACAGACCGTTGCTAGGACAGCGCTCTTACCGCGCTACTTTACTTACGACGAATCTTGTCGTGCTGGAATCATGTGTATTATATCTATTGTTTATTATTTATTTCACTCGCTAAGCGCGTGTAATAAGCGGATAATGTTAGTTAGTCGGTTGGTTATGAGAAAATAAACCCCTTTTCAGGTTGTATGAAACCCTTTCCGCTTCGCGTCGGGTTTCCATCCAACCGGGTTGGATGGAAAAAACCCCGAACTATACATTTATCCCTTACTGATCAATGTGTAATAACACATGTTAGCAGCAGCAGAGCAATCGCAACCAGGGGATGCACTTCTCGGAGTCTCATATCGTTTAGCAATTCAGTCTGCCGAATAAAGCATGTTACCCCATAACAATCAGTAGCCGCGATTAATGGACACATCTATGCGGCATAGAAATGGGTCATGTACACGTCATTCGGGAACTACAATTATCTGTGCGGCATAGATTCTATGCGCATAGAATAGTGGTGTAGCCGTTTTAAACGCCATGTATACACTTATTCCGCTTAGATTGGGTTTACTTAGAGCCGCCGCAGTTAGTTCGCAATTGGTCCACTTGAGGCTCCGTCGTACTTTAAGCAACACGAACTCATCACCGCTGTCAAGGAAAGTGGATTTATTGCCTGATTCACGTCTTTGTTATCACTCCGTTAAAGTAGTCCGGTAAGCGTGTCCGGTTGCTAAGAGCCGGGACATGGGTGTTTATTAATTACGAATTACTGGTGATTACTATTACTTTCTTTCTTTCTTCTTCTTTCTTGAAGGAGCAGGGAGAGAAAAGCTCTCTCCTGCTGTGTTTCATAAATTTAAATTTAAAATCCCCGATAGTGATTACCGTCATTATTCGCCGCCGGTCCAGGAGACTGTGTCAGGTGTGCGCGAGGGACATAACGGACATTTTTTGTCACTGCCATGTAGGCTATACAGTTCATTCGGAAACACATTTTGGAACAGATCTATGCGCATTGAAATCTATGGCGGATAGATCTGCCATGTAAACGCGCGTGAGTTGAGACTCTTAAATCATCAAAGAGAATGATAGGAATCAAATGGTCTCAAGCACCAGCTTACTTTATTAGCGATGCTGCATAACAGTGTGAGATGAACCGCCGCATCATTCATTTTCCACATTGAAAGAATATTGTTTTAGCAAACTATCTGAATCCACCTAAGCACAGCACGTTCAGAAATATACGTAGTTTCTCCTTCAGCTGCGCGCTCCGTGCGAGAGTGCAAACAGACTATAGAAGCGACAGTGGCATCTTGTAGTGGCCATATCTGCAAGGTAAGTTGTCCTTTGGAGAGCGAAATATTCGCGGGCCAAGAATGGGTAATGCAAAACGTTCATTGGGCAAACACATATTTCCCGTGAAATGCGCAGCAAAAAGCACGTGACTTTCGTGTTACTTGGCACACGATATTACGTGAAATGCAAAAAACAATAAAATTCGTCCTATGAAGACACGTCTGGGCAGCGTTTATGAACCATTGGCTTTCATAGAGAGAAGGCCAGAACTCTGTCACGGTGGTGGCACAGTTGTGCATGCGAAGCGGAAAACTGTGCTGACGCATTCTCATTCCTGAGAAGGCCAGCTGCAGCAGGCTGGGCGTTCCGTACGAACAAGATCCTTTAAGGCGTTCATGGTATGCGTTTCATCGAACAAATCCCAGGTGTTTTGAAAGGAAAGGTTCGAAAGCATAACGGGAGAATGCTTGCTTTCCTTCTTAATGGAAATTTTATCTCTCCATAGATTCGGCATCAAGGAAGCCCATTGGTAAGTTAGTCTTTGCTACCGTACGAAATGCTTACTAGGTCTTATTTTAACTTATGTTTTCCGGATGTTTGACAGCTGTGCGAAGGAAGGGGGGTCGTGTTTGAGTGAAAGATAGCGGTTATAGTCTCGAAAGTGCGACGTAGCGGAGACCCTTTACAGAGAGCCTTCGAGACCTCTCTTACTTAACGTCGTTCCACATACTACATTTCGTATCGATACAACCGTCTCCGACGAAAGCATTCAATCCGATTGATTTCCATAAGTCGTATACTCCAGACTCCTCCCTCCGTAAATTATGTCAGTAGTCCGTAATAAACGTCAAAAATTTAATTTCGCGTCGTTTTAACGGAGATACGGATGAACGTTGCTAGCCTCGCTGCGTTTTAGTTGAAAGACAAATTGTGAAGGGGCGCTATTTCATTTTCCGATCTCTTATAATATTTGATAGAAATGGTAAGGTTTATAGATAGTTTAATATATCATATGTTACTAAATAACAGTCAGATAGTTTGAGTCAGCGTTTGTATAGTAATATAAATACAGTCGATTGATGTATATTGATGTATTATTTTATAGGCCATTATGGCTATGGATCCTATTAATAATTATAGTCTACGCCTGAATTCCCTCAATAATTTATCAAGCGTCATTTTTAGTTTGTTAAATAGACTTGCGATTACACACGACGAATGTGAGAGTGCCGCCATGCTTACTATATGGCGCATGCAGAGATCGGAAGAAGACGCAGGGCATCAATGCTGGCAAAGGCGTGTTGGCTGTTGGTTCCACTTTGCTCGTAAAATAATTCATGTCCTACGTAACAGCAAAGCACGCGCCTTCGTAAAATTTACGGAAGTAGGATACGAAAACAACAAGTGAACGAGCGAAGGCGCATCAATAGTTTTTAACTATCCAGTCGGACGGACAGTGCTGTGATGTCTATTAAAAAATCATTCCGAATCACTTCTCGGCTGAACAATAACAACGGTATCCAAAAAACCTGATACGTTTGAAAGCTTTGGACTTTCTTCCAACACTGTTTGCGTGGCTTCGGAGTTAACTTTGACATTTTAATAACACAGCAAGAAAGGGCGAGAGGAATAAGAAGGGGGGCGTTCCAGTCTGGTAATCGAACCCCCCCACCACCGAGAAGCTATTTTGTCTGCAGTGGGAGTGATAATTGCATTGCCCCGCAAGCCATATGCCGTTGGTTGAGAGCGTTGTTGCTAACGTGTAAACTATAAGACTATCCTCTCCTTTTGAATGGTGATAACTCACACTCTCCATCCCGAGGACGCCCAGCCCGGGTAATGGATCCAACAGGTAATTTGGAGACAACAACAACGACAAAAAATATAATTTGATTTCCTCTACGATAATGAATCGGGCAGAGGAGGAGGGGGGGGGGGGAGGTGGGGATTTTTCATGTGGCCTTAAGTAAAAGGGAGGAGAGGCAAATGAGAGTCAGGCACTTTCGAGGGAAGCGGCTTGTTTTGTTTGGGCTTTCGGAGACGGTGAGACACGTCCTTAATCTGTTCAGCGGGAAAATCGAGGAGACAAAGAGTACGATTAAAAAAAGGAAAAAAAGTCTCCTGCAAAAGAGTGTGTGCCAACCTCCCCCTCCCGTTGTGCATATGCACTAAGGATTATTGCTCACGTGGTCGTTGAAGCCAGCAAACAGTCCTAGAGACGAGGCGAGGCGAAGTTGATGTGTTAACAACGCCGGGGGTTCTGGGGGTCTGGAGGTGTACAGATGCGAGTCGGATTGGATGGAAGGACATAGGTATAACCGCGGAACGCCGCCACCACTGAGCAAGCAACACAATGGAGCCACCACAACATACAACACACTCTATCATGTATGTAAGAAACAACACCACAAACAACACACACAACACACACACACACAAGTCACAAACACACGCACAACATATATCATGATTAGAAAACACACAAACATGATACTTTCTTCTCTCCTCTCTTCTTCTCTCTCTCTCTCGCTCTTTCTCTCCTCTTCTCTCTCTCTTCTTCTGCTTCTCTCTTTCGCCCAAACTGACTCTGTAGCGAAGCGTCCTTGTCTGCCAGCGTGGCAGCTATGCTAAAGCTCGGTGTCTCTAATTGCTATGCGTTGAAGCGAACTCTGTGCAATGACGGGGAAACGTGGTGAGAATTCTCGTGGACTGACGGACAGATGGACAGGCGGAACAGAGAGACAGACAACAGGCGAAAGGATTATCAGAGTCGTCATGGCTGTTTGAAAGGTGTAGAAAATAAAAAAAAAAGAATACAAAAAAATATGAGAAAAGGAAAAAAAGTTGTGTGAAAATTCGGCCGACATTTTTTTTCTCAGGGATACGAAGTACGAGTGAAGGGAAAAAAAAGGGGAGTGATCAGTAATGGGATGGTGTAATGTGGAAGAATAAGAAGGCGGGAAGAGCTTCACCAGCTATTCAAAATAAAGATACAATCCCCTCTTTATGGTTAACAGTTTGAAAATAAAAGTTGAGTTTGATGTTAAAAATGTGGGAACTTCGGGAAAACATAGTCACGACAGTTTTACTGTAACCGAAAAAATCATTAGAAGTAACTGAGCGACAAGCTATTTCTGCAGGTGTTGAACGGATAAACCCATTTAATATTTACCAGACAATTCGAGGGCGGTGAAACAAAATGTGTGGCTCATAACAATACAACATCAGTTTATTTGGTTTTCTAGAATCAGTTGCAACCAATTGGTTGTATCTGATGTTCACTTGGAGCGCACTTAAGGAAATAAATATCTATAAAAATAAAAATATATAAAATCAATTAAACAATCAAGCATAGGCCGTACAAAAGAAAGATTGATTGCTTAAATAGTATCGCATGTGGCAAACAGACTGCTCACGCGGGTTTCCGATCTGGCAGCGTCATGGACTGATGGAGAAAAGGTTTATTTCTTTGCTGGTTTTGTTTGTTGTTGATGTTTAGTTTTTTCGGGTGTCACTCGATTTAAACTTCGAAAGTGTGGAAAATTATCTGCGTCACCGGTCTTTTAACGGCGTATTAAAGAATCGCGTTATCTTACACAAGACAGCTCTTTTCAGGTTCCTTATACACTGTTCTTTCTTTTTTTTATTTATTGTTGGATAATGAAGTTGAATATTTAGCATGACCCGCGAGAAGGATGACGTACTCAGGCGGTGTAAATATACAACTTATTGTACGATTGTTGTATTGCAGACTCACTTTAGGAGCAAGCCGACCTAACTTTTAACACACACAAATAATTTCAGCAATGGGCCTCCGACGGCAGCACCGTGCCGGGTTTGGTCGGAGAGAGTTTGGTAAGTAGGTTCCAAGCACTTGGATACTTTATTCGTTTTATTCCGGTCGTGGAAGATACATTTCATCGCCAATTTTCCATCCTCGTCATTTCAACATACTTCTACCTGTGTACACCCATCTCCTCTCTCTTCCCTATCTCTTCTCCTCTCTGTCTTCCTTCCTCTCTCTTCTCTCTCTCTCTCTCTCTCTCCTCTTCTCTCTCTCTCTCTCTCTCGCTCTCCTCGACTCCTTCTCTC
>OLKM01000706.1:0-5000 GCA_900291075.1 Melanogrammus aeglefinus
GTGGGACACCTGAAAGCAGCAGCGGCATTTCACCAGGCATCCTCAGCACAACACCTCTCCTCTCCTCCTGCTCCTTCCTCATCCTCTCCTCCTATCCTCTTCGTCTCTGACCCCTCCTCCTCAGCCCCTCCTCCTCCTTCCTCCTCCCATCCTCCTTCTCTTCCCCCTCTCCTCCTCCCTCTTCCCCCCTCTCCTCCTCCTCTCTCCTCCCATTCTGACTTCAGGCCCTGTAAAACAAAGCTCTTCTTGACCCCCAGCGGGCTGAATGTCTGTGTGGATCTCGACCCCTGTTGGCTCAATAGTGTGTGTAGTCTAAAGCCTTCTTAGTTACGTTGGGTTTACTTTGTGTGTGTGTGTAGGGAGAATCTCTGGTGCTTACAAACAATCAACACCTTATAAATCCTCTGACATGTCAAGAAGTTCCCGATAGTAGTCTCTGTGTGTCTTGTGTGTTGTGTGTGTGTGTGTGTGTTGTTGTGTGTGTGGTGTGTGTGTGTGTGTGTGTGTGTGTTGTGTGTTGTGTGTGTGTGTGTTGTGTGTGTGTGTGTGTGTGTCCACCAGGTCCAATCGCCTAGCTCCCCGGGGCCAGACCCGTTCCGCACAAAAACCATGGGGGGGGGGGGGATCTTCCCTTAACGCCAAGGCCAACTTTGGTAGATGATTAACACAATCTGTTCAAGGTTCATCCCTACTAGGCTAATCCACACACACACACACACAACACACACACACAAACACCACACACACACCACACACACACACACATCACACACACAACAACACACACACAACACACACACACACACACACACCACACAATTAACCCCTAATCTGGCCTGCAAGCTGCATGAGATTACGTTAGTTGAGCGCAACAGAACACGACGGATCTGTCGTTTCTGAAAGTGAGAGTGCACTGGGGGGGGGCGCTTGAACCGACCCCCGCAGACGTCTGAACTCCGGCCGAGGTCTAGAGAGCAGACTACCCCATCTCCCCCTCCCCTCGATGCTACGTCAGGCTCAGAGATTAGCATCCATCAGCAGTGTCTTGCCAGTCGGCCACTTCGACTATCATTTCCCCCCCCCCCCCCCGTAAGGGGAAATAAAGCACATGCAAGGTTATCGCCTTTCAATGATCTGTACCCCCATCGTTGTGCGTTCTCTGCGGGCAGACGGTTCATAAGGCTTTGAACAAAGCCAGCAAGCCTCAACAACAAAGAGCATCCTTTCGTGGTTTGGTTTAATTGTATTATTTTATTCGAGTAGCTTCGTGAATTGTATCAGAGCTGTAGAGCAATATGACAACGTGAGTGACACTCTGTTAAAAGGTTAACAATAAACTATGAAAGTAAATCTGAACCAGAGAGACCAGAGAGACGCACATTTAGCGCATTTAGCAGACGCTTATATCCAAATGGACTAAGTATATTAGTCAGAAGAGAAACAACATTATATCTCTGTCAGTACAGTAAAGTGCCAAGCAATAACAATCACTAGGTAACCCGTTCCCCGTATACAAATAAGATAGCTAGGATAAGATACTACACAATGCAATACTGATTTTAAGTGCCAGGACGCTATTAATAACATATAATAAGTGCGAGTTGAGTTGGGAGAGTGTGGGAATAAACTTATCTGATAGGAAAACCAAGAGCACACAGAAACCTCCCCGTAATTAACCCTGTGATCTATGGAATGGAATGGAGGGGGCGGGACAGACCGTCCCTGTTGACCCCTTGAAGCGGGGCGGACCAATCAGCCAACGGCGGCCCCTCCCCCCACTCAAGGTGGAGGTAATTGCACACCTTGAGTTCGGGCAGTAAAGGTTTACCGTTCTTATAGGAACGACCCTGTGAGCAACGAGACACAAATTAAACACGACCCTCTCTGCTGAGGCGGTGGTCGGTGACGTTCCGTGTAATTATGCGAGTGCCGTGCATAGCTGGGGTAGCGGCAATTACACTCACATGCACTCAAACAGCCTTGTTTTGCATAATTATGTAATTATCCACCCCGTTTAAGGAAAACACTAAATGTGAGGGAGAGGAAAGAGAAAAACACCAATGAGGAAGGAACGCAGACCCTTCAGAACCTCTTGCCCGTTTGAAATGACAACACACCAACATGGCCGTAAGGCACGGATAGATGAAGCAGAAACATAACGCTACGAAAGATGCTAGGTCCTAGCCCGTTAACACACAACTGGAGGATGCTAGGTCCTAGCCCGCTAACACAACTGGAAGATGCCTAGGTCCTAGCCCGCTAACACAACTGGAAGGATGCTAGGTCCAAGCCCGCTAACACAACTGGAGGATGCTAGGTCCGAGCCCGCTAACACAACTGATGGATGCTAGGTCCTAGCCCGCTAACACAACTGGAGGATGCTTAAGTCCTAGCCTGCTAACACAGCAGAAGCACAACGCTATGGAGGATGCTACAGCCTAGCCCGCTAACACAACAGAAACACAACGCTATGGCGGATGCTAGGTCCTAGCAGCTAACACTAAGCTGCTGGCTAGCTTCGTTATCGCTCCAGCCAATAGCGTCAGAGCTGCAGGTTTACTAAAGGGAGCTCTAGACGTATGTTTGCCACCACTGTGAAATATCCGCTCCCCTTAGAGAACCTGAGAGGCGTCTCAGGGTTTCGACCTCAATCATGCGCGAGCGAAGGGCAGCGGGGTGTGGCCTTGGGGCCATTAGGAAATCCAACCGGCATACCTCTCACTCTTTTAAATATCTACTGCCTGTTATCAGACAGTTATTCAGGGGGACACGGATGCACTCAAACACACTCGCAGATACACAAACTTACACAAACCTACCAACACCCACAATCACAATCACAATCACACACACACACACACACACACACACACACACAACACCTACCACACACACACACATCACAAAAACACACAAACTCTCTCACACATACACTCAATCAAACCTACCACACACTCACACTCACAAAAACACACAAACTCTCACACACATACACTCAATCAAACCCCACACCACGTGTCCCTATCATGGCGAGGGCGAGCTCGGATTGGCTGACCTCCTGCTAGCCCTCTAATGGGGGGGGGGGGGGTGGGCGACTGGGACGTTGGACAGCAGAAGAGCAGAGCTCCAGTGGAGGATGGAGGCCGCACTGATATCGGAGCGTCTCTTTCTGCGAGGCCACTGTTGGTGTTTGCTTTGGTCTGCACTTGAGGACAGACAGTGGGGTAATAACAGAGCGGTGGAAAGATCTGAGGACAAAGGAGCTGATGAGAGAATCCCTCTGGAAGGTCTGATATACAGAGCGGAGCAGGGTCACACACACACACACACACACACACACACACAAACACACAAACACACACACACACACACACACACACACACACACACACACCTGGACAAAGATAGGTAAACAGATCTGGTGTGAGCAGATATTAAAAAAAACCTTTCATATATATAATATATCTGAGAAAGAGACACACACACACCCACACACAGCTTCCTATTAAAAATCGGCCCTCCATCATAGACTCTTAGAGACCTTGAGTCTCTCTGAAGCGGACAGGCCGTGACAGCCCGTGTTTCCCTCCTCTCCATCACAGTAGAGATCCACGCCACACCCTCTGCGCTCCCCATCAGCCCAGGAGGGCTTCCCTGAACTCCCGCTGCCGCCCCGCCCGACGCCATGTGACACGCGCAGTCGCCCACGCGTTCCGCGCCTCAACCTATCGCCACGATTGGCCACTCCATGCACACGGCCATGTCTCCTCCCAGCGGTGTGAGTGATGATTGAGGCCATGGCATTAAGCGTGATGCCGGTGTCCATCAAACTCTATGCACGATGAAAATAATAACTGCCGAGGGCGAGATTGTGACGGCAGAGAACGGAGACGAGTGGAAAAAAATAAATAAAGTAAGAAACGTGAACGGGAGGCAGACCGGATGAGAGACCGCGGCAGATGGGGGATTTCAACAACAAAAGCGTGGGAAGGGATTTGGCTTCACACCACTCCTCTGTGCGACACAGTTTGGGTTTCCAGACTTCAGGGAGAAAACAACAGCATGAGAAGCGCTGGTCGCTCTACCGACACACACACCGCCCGCGTTAAAGAGAGAGATCCTTGATATGTTTGGCGTGTCGGAGTGTGCCGGGATGTGACCTTTCTGATTGGCCGACTCCGGAGACTAAACACAAGCGTGGGCGGAGCCGAGAAGAGGAGGGAGAAAAGTGAAAGAAGAAAAACAAGAAGAAAAAAAAGGGCAAAGCCTGAGGACTGTGGGAAAAAAAGACAGCAGACTGAACACCTTCTCATTACCTCACACACACACACACACACACACACACACACACACACACACACACACACACACACACACACACACACACACACACACACACACACACACACACACACACACACACACACACACTCCCCCAGGTGTCTTTAGAGTTAACTCGGTCAATCACGGAAGAAAGAATCTGGAGAATTCTAAGAAAAACATTTGAAGTCTTTCTAACAGCGGAGGGAACAAGATATCTGAATGACTTCACTGTCCTCACATTAATATCTGTGTGTGTGTGTGTGTGTGTGTGTGTGTGTGTGTGTGTGTGTGTGTGTGTGTGTGTGTGTGTGTGTGTGTGTGTGTGTGTGTGTGTGTGTGTGTGTGTGTGTGTGTTGAGGACGGCTGACACACGGCTATGTATAGGATTTCCTGAGGAAATGCGTCTTCCAGACCACACGCTGGGGGCCACAGTGTGGAGGGTGGGGGGGGTCTGAGGTCTGAGTGCTTGGGGGGGGTCACCCCCAGCAGCAGCTGTTCAAGGGCTCTCCGGACTCGTCGGTTATGTAAAAGTGTGCTGGAGCTGCTGCTGCTGCCCTGAGAGCATCCTCTGGGGGGGGGGGGGGGGCGTCATGACGCTTCTCGGCGTGAACATCGTCAGTAGTAGCACATGCCCCCCTCTAGATAGCAAAACATAACTTATGCTGAGACGCAGCGGC
>OLKM01000706.1:7500-40000 GCA_900291075.1 Melanogrammus aeglefinus
GCCTGACAACTAACACCTGGACGGGCTGAGGAGAATCACCTTGTGCTGGGGCCGGGGGGCCATCAAGGGGAATAAAGTGTTTTTAGCGCTGGCTAGCATTAGCCTTAGTTTGCGGCTAAATTACCCTGAAAACACTGCAGAGCCCAACGGACACATTAGAGTCCAAAGCTGGCGTTTCTGGCGCAGATACTTCGCGACATGATGCAGTGTGACTGCATGTGGAACACTTAATTATGGATTCAATTAAAGCCCCCTCAACCCCCTCCCCACACACTCACACACAAACACCCCCAAGGAGCAGGGGGGGGGGGGGGCATCATTAAAACCAGAAAGAAAAGGAAGAAAAACATCAAAGCAACATTCATACATATTTATGTTTTGTGGCAGTCTTTCCTTATCACCTTGTCCTCTCATGACACACACACACACACACACACACACACACACACACACACACACACACACACACACACACACACACACACACACACACACACACACACACACACACACACACACACACACACACACACACACACACACACACACACACACACACACGGGTCCCCACAGGGGCAAGAGGGGGTGTGGGGGGGCAGACAGATCCACAGCAGATATGACCTAGTTTCTATTCAGACATGTCCTCACCCCCCCCCCGTCTCTCTCTCTCTTTGTTCCACCAGCGCCTGCTGGAACAAAGGACACAGAGAGGGGGGGCTGGAGGTGGGACGGTCCGACATGGTGGGGGTGGGGGGCACCGCGGACCCTGCCTGGATACCCCCCCCCCCCCCCCCCCCCCAAACACCCCACCGGGAGACGGATCTGAGGGCCATCCTCTGCTGGAGCCCTGAGAAATACATTACCCAGAAGCCCCTGCTCCTCGCAAAGCCCCCTGATGAAACCTGCACCACAGACCAGGTTGTGGACTCAGGTCCAGACCCTGTCCTCCCCTACAGGCTAATGGGACCCATACCCTCACTGTCTCAGGTCCAGAGCCCCCACTCCACTTTACAGGCTGACGGGACCCATACCCTCACCACGGGGGGTGTCCATTAAAGATAATCCCTGCGGTTTAAACACAGACTGGTACTTTTCTGACTGGCTACAATCAATAGAAACGGCTCTCAGGGCTTCTCCAGAGTGGAGCAACAAGCTTCATAGCAACAAGCTTTATAGCAACAAGCGATCCCCTGCCTGCCTCCCGAGACGAGGCTGACTATCAGATCCAGGATCAGTCTTACAAAACCAAGCGGACGGGGAGGACAGAGGTAGAGTAAGGCGTTGACACCGGCGCAGAGCTTCGAGACGGAAACCTGCCTCCAGGCCAGACGACCCCCCGCCCACACTCCCAGTTCACCGACAGAACCTCCCCATTAACCACTGGAGTCGTAAACGGACCACTTAGCCTGTGACGACCAGACTGCACTGGCCCGAGAGCAGCAGCAGAAGCAGCAGCAGAACGTCTGAGCGAGGCCATCCCTACCTCAGCCCGGACGCAGCCTGGCGAGAGCCAACACAAGCTGCTGCAGCTCTGCACGCTGGTGTGCCTGCTGTCGCCGTTTGACAAACGAGGCGGATGAAGAGTTGAATGGTGAATGAACTGCATTTATACCACGCTAACCGGTGGCCACTCAAAGACCTGGATATGCCCCCCAAGCAGATAGAGACACAGCCAGCGACCCGGACCCCCCCCCCCCCCCCCCCCCCCCCCCCCCCACCCGCCATCAACCCCACCCGTCTGGCGGACTCCCTGGGACGGACACATACCTGCATGAGCTCGGTGGAGCTGCTGCTCAGCTCGTCCCCGGACTCCGAGTCCACCCGGGTCTTGTCCCCGGACCCCTCGTCCGACAGGGGGATCCGGTCTCCGTCGGCGGCCCTCAGGTGCGCCCCCCCCGCCGGGGCCCGCAGCGGCGGCGGCGAGTCGGCCCGCGAGCGCGGCAGCGTGGAGCTGGAGGCGTTGCCCAGGTGGAGGAGGTGGTGGTGGTGGTGGAGGTGGTGGTTGTTGTTGTTGTGCAGCAGCACCAGCTCCGCCACCATCTTGCAGTGGTGGGGGCTGCCCAAGTTGTGGTTGGCGTCCTTGGCCAGGGCGGGCGGGGTCACGCGGTCCGAGGAGGGCGAGGGCGTGGAGGAGGGCGACGGGCGGCCGAAGCTCGACATCTCGGGCTGCGGCGGTCGGTTCAGGTTGTCGTCGTCAGAGGCGCGCCGGATGTCCAGGCCGGCGGGCTTGGCCCTGGGGGGGGGCTTCTGGGGGGGCAGCAGCGCCCGGCGCACCTCCCGGACGTACTGCGCCGGCACGTAGAAGGCCCGGGCGCCCTCCTCCCGCCTCACCTGCCACCAGTCCTCGTTGGTCTTCCTCACCAGCAGGTAGCTCTCGCCCTGCCGGATCTTCACCGTCTTGTCCTTGGCTTTGTACTCGTAGTCGTAGTCCACCTCCACCTGCACCGGGCCGGGGGCCACAGCCGGACCCTCCCGGTCCGCCATGTCACGGAGCTGCTGCTACAACCCCCCCCCCCCTGCCGCCGCCCTGCTGGGCTCAGACGCGAGGACCTCGGGAAGGCCTCATGTCCGCAAGGGAGAAGATTGGATCTGCAGGGGAACGGAAGAAGAGCGGAGTGAGGAAACATGACAGGCGAGGAGAGACAGGTGAAGAGACAGGTGAAGAGAGACAGGTAAAGAGAGACAAGTTAAGAAGAGACAGGTGAAGAGAGACAGGTAAAGAGAGACAAGTTAAGAAGAGACAGGTGAAGAGAGACAGGTAAAGAGAGACAAGTTAAGAGACAGGTGAAGAAGAGACAGGTAAAGAGAGACAAGTTAAGAAGAGACAGGTGAAGAGAGACAAGTTAAGAAGAGACAGGTGAGGAGAGACAGGTAAAGGAGAGACAGGTAAAGGAGAGACGGGGAAAAGGGGCAGTTAAAGAAGCTACAGGTTAAGTGGAGACAGTTGAAGAAGAGACAGGTGAAGAGAGACAGGTAAAGAGAGACAAGTTAAGAAGACAGGTGAAGAGAGACAGGTAAAGAGAGACAAGTTAAGAAGAGACAGGTGAAGAGAGACAAGTTAAGAGAGGCAGGTGAATAAGAGACAGGTAAAGGGCTGATAGGTGAAGAAGAGAGAGGTGAAGAGAGACAGGTGAAGTAAGACAGGTAAAGGGAAGACAGGTGAAGAGAGACAGGTAAGGAAGGACGTCAGCGGTCCCGGTGTTCATGCACCTTTACATTTAGGGGCGTTTAGCAGACGCTTTAATCCAAAGCGATTTACAATAAGCACATTTGTCAGAAGAAAGAGAAAAAACACCATATCTCTGTTGGTACCGTCAGGATGTTCGTAGAACCTAGTAGTGCCAAGCACTAACAATCACTAGGTTAACCCATTCCAACAAGGCTGGCTTGATACCACACAGCAGGCCTCCACACACTACAGGGCTTCGTAAAGCCCCTTGCGTTGCGTCGACGTGGAACCCTAATCAGCCCTTAAGTCAACCGACCCTCAGTGGATACCAGCAGCACCAGCATAACAGCAGACATCCCCCCCCCCACCACCCCTTAGTGGGAGCCCCGCTCAGCCAGAAGCCCTGAGGACAGTGTGACCCCACACGCCGGTCGCTCTCAAACCGGATCCGGTGACAGGCCGGAGAAACCCGACCCTGTGTGTTCCATACCCACGCTGAAAGAAAGACCAGGCCCCCGCATGAAGGCCCGGACCCGGGCCGCTTCAGAGAGGACCTGGCCTTGCTCCTGGGTCAACCGCACTTAAGGACTTGAAAGAGGTGTCAGAGTTCACCTAGACTCTGCATAGCCTCCCCACACACACACACACACACACACACACACACACACACACACACACACACACACACACACACACACACACACACACACACACACACACACACACACACACACACACACACACACACACACACACACTCCTCTTATGCACTTCGTATGTTGTACGTCCTGGCACTTCATTTATGCACTTATTGTACGTGGAACGGCTGGGCACCTAATGTACACGCGTATTGTATGTTGTATGTCCTTGCACTTAAAAATAGTACCTAGCATGGTGTAGCATCTTATCCTTGCCATCTTTCTTGTCTACGGGCAATGGGTTTACCTAGCGATTGTTAGTGCTTGGCACTTGGTTCTATGAACATCCTTACTACTGAAACAACAGCGATATATTGTTGTTTCTCCTTCTTCTGGCAAATGTACTTATTGGAAAATCGCTTTGGATAAGGGCATCTGCTAAATGCCCTAAATGTAGATGTAAATGTTAGATTTAAATCTTTATTCATCCATTTATATCTGTTACCCGTTGTATTGTGAATCACTTGTCATTTTGATGATTTTTTTTCATCCTGATGTGGAGCTTTTCATTCAGAAAAGGTCCACTCACGTTGCTCAGCGTCAACTTCCTCCATCTCTCCCGGTAATGTCGCCCCCACCCTAAACATCGGTTAAGATCATCAAACCCAGGGTTGAGTGAATGAGCAGATCTGAGCGTCACCGACAGGAAGTCATCGTCAAAGTTCAACCAGGCTGGAGACCAGGGGAGGTGTTACTGGAATGGAGACCGCAGGCTGGGAGGAACCATTAGGAACCGTTCAATTGAGCTGAAACGACTGTGATAAAAGGCAGTGTAGGGAATAGGGGGGGGGGGGGGGCTCACTTCCCCCTCCCCCTCAATTCCCACTAAAAGGTTCTGCTGCTGACTGAGGGGCGGGCCCCTCCTTGACCTGTCAATCACAGAGATGCCCCTCCATTAGAAGGGTTAAAAACAGCCTCCACAACTCTAAATCAGGGGGGATGACATCTCTCTCTCTCTCTCTCCCTCTCTCCCTCCCTCTCTCCCTCTCTCCCCCCCTCCCTCCCTCCCTCCCTCCCTCCTACCGGAGCTCAGGCTGACACACCCCGTCATTTAGCACACACACCTAGCTGAAACTAACACAGTCTGTGTGTGAATATCTTGAATTCTGTCTATTGTTTTAAACACTCTGAACTAAAAGCCCAGCATTACATAATGCTGTCCTGTGTGAGTGTGTGTTTGTGTGAGTGTCTGATGCGCTACCCCGGGCCTGTTCCAACAAAAACCTCAGACAGGACACGTCAACGTGCACGGTGTCTGTGTACACGTGGGTTTGTTTATGTTTCGGTGTGCGCAGTGTGTCTTCTTGTCTGTGTGTGTGTGTCTGTGTGTGCTGGCATGTGTTTTATCTGCGTGTTTGTTTATTTGTTTGTGTGCGTTTGTTTGTCTGCGTGTCTGCCTGCTACCCTTCTTAGTACAAGCCAATGTCAGCAGTGCCAATAACAACAACAATAGATCGTATGTAGGCCCACTCACATGGCTAAATATGACAACAATAAAAAGTAAACAATCAGAATGATTTAAATGTTTAAGAAAAGTCCTCCTTTCTACAGAGGGTTACATCTCCTCACCCGTCCCGTACAGGTACGACTTAATGTCCTCCTCAACCACAACAAGGGAACGACTCAGGAAGAGGCCAAGCACGATGTCCCCGTTCAGGGCAGAGACACCGCGGTGTGACACACACACACAAACCCTTTCGACTGTTGCTGGCACGGTAGCGAGCGCGCAGACAGAGGGAGAGAGGGAGAGAGCGAGAGAGAGAGCGAGAGATTTAGTGGTCCTCTGACTGCAGCCAAGTCTCTGAGGGTCAGCCAGCGTGTTGCTCTGCACTCTATTAGTACCGCGTGCCGCTCGAGATGTCCGGGGGAGGGGGGGGTGGCTCCTGTCTCCATGACTTTTGTCCATCCCTCTGGCCATTTGTTTTTAATAAAGAGTTCCAACCGAATCCATAATCATAGCCTTGGCTAATTATTAACATGAGCTGGCTGGGAATTCCATCACGCACAAACCACCCTGGAACACACACACACACACACACACACACACACACACACACACACACACACACACACACACACACACACACACACACACACACACACACACACACCTCGAGGATTGTAAACAACATCACACATCCTCCGGAATTACATGGGATTTATGTGCTCAAATAAGGCGTATTACACTCCGACACGGGCTCTAGTCCCTCTACATGGGCTCGAATCCCTCTACATGTGCTGGCCAGCACGATGAGCTGCTGGCTGCCTTTGTCCGGGGGGCTTCATTCAAAACACATGTCGCAGCCCTCCATTCCAGCATGTGCCTCCACTGCTGCTGGGTTGCAGCCCTCGTTGCGTTTCGGTGGGCCCCCCCTCCTTACACCGGATCCATGCAAGGTCCGTGTCGCTGCGGTTTACGCATGAGAATATACTGTGTGAAATTATGTAACCCAAAGCTGGCTCACTGCAAATGAGCTCGCCTCGTAAACCCGGGGGCTGGGGGCGCCAGAGGAATGCCCGGGTAGGGGCTACCCTGGGGGGGGGGGGTTTGGGTCTGGGGGCAGGGTGCCTCTGGCTCTCTCAGACCCCAAGTAGACTCCAGATATACAAAAGAGTTCAATCCATATTCAGCTGCAACAAAGGAGTCTGTCTCTACACCCCCGGTCAGCACCGTGCACCGTACCGGACGCCGCGGTGCTTCCTAACGTCCCGAAACGGTTTAGAACGTCCGCTAAACCCAATCATATCAATCACATCACGTGGATCGACTAATGACCAACAACGTGAAATGACTGCCAACATTCCCAAAACAAAGTATCATTCCCATCGCTATGGACGATGGAGGGCCGAACCCCCCCAGGGGACATCAGGACCGCAAGGTGGGGGATCCGAACCGAGGCCGAATGGACACACACACACACACACACACACACACACACACACACACACACACACACACACACACACACACACACACACAACACACACACACACACACCACACACACACACACACACACACACACACACACACACACACACACATACACGCATTGTCATACAACACACACACTTCCCAGTGCTGCAACAGCGTGCATGGCAACAAAGTAACTCCGGGAGAGACCAATGGGCTTCCAGCGAGCAGGCGATGAACGAAAAAAGAATCCATACACACCTGAATAAACGAGGTCGCGGTACCGAGAGTGTTCTCCGTCGGTCTTTCCCTGCGGAACTCTGATACCCTGTAACGCCCGGTAAAGCTCCAGCCTCCAGGAGAGTCTTCGGGGATAGTCCGAGGGGTTCAGTCACTGCTCTCCGTTCCCGAGCCTTGAGCCCACCGCTGCTGTGCGCCACACTAAGGTCCCTCCCCTCTCTCTCATTCCCTCTCTCTCTCTCTCTCCCACTCTACGACCGTCAGAGCCGATGGACCTCGTTCACCACCACGGCTCACCAAGCGCCACCTGGTGGCGGCTCGGCGCTTTGTTTTAATTAATCAACTCATACAGGGAAAAACCTGTTATTTATTTGATGTGACATTAAGGTTGACATAAAGCATGCTGTAAAACCAATGAAAACGACTAACTCTGATGAAAGAAAAACAATATACTGTCTTTACTTTGTTATTTATATATACACATACTGTATATTTATATATTATATATTATATACTATTTTATATTACATTAAGGGTGACATAAGCCCTGCTATAAACCAAGGACATTGACATATATCATACGACTAAAACGTCCTATGAACGTTTGTGGAACAGAACTCAAGCCCTTAGGCAGAAGACGACACTATAGACTTCATCGTTGGTGACCTAGCGAGATCATGGGCGTCAGTTTGGTTTGAAATGTGCTGGGGACAGAGACTCATTCGGAAGTACATTTTCAGAAGTGCTGGGTAGCCTACATGAGGATGCACTCTTTTTTTCTCTCTCTTTAGTGCCGCCGGTAATGAAAGGTTCTGAAACACGGCATACCCTAATTACTAAGGAATAAAATGTATACAAAATCTGTCTGGCAGGTTTTATGAAGAAAACGTTTCCAAAAAGCATCGGACATATGACCCACTATGTTCTGCTCCATGTAGGCCTATCCAATGTTGACAACAACGTGACATGATATGGCTAAGCTAACAACATAAACAAGAGGAGCTAGGAAAGGAAATTAACTGCGTGTTTAAGTTCAGAAGGGCCAAACGTGTGGCTACACAGCACTACAAAAAAATAAAAGCGCTCCCCACAATTATTCCAGAATTCAAGCAAAGCAAGAATGACCAAAAGTCACTTTTGGCGCTTTTCCACTACACTTTTCCAGCACGACTCGCCTCGACTCGCCTCGACTCGACTCGCCTCGCCTCGGCCACGTTCCTTTTCCATTACAAAAAGTACCTACTCAACGTGGGCGGGGTCGTCATAGCACGGCGGTGCGAAACTGCGTGACACAAGGGATGTTCTATGCGCGACACAAACACAAACAATGGAGGACATGGAGGCAGTGGTGTACTTGCTGCTCGTTCTGTGGCTTAGTAGATAGTCAGAAAAGGCTGCAGGCGGCGAGACAAAACACAACAGAAAAGTACAGGAGAGTTTTGGAAGCCGTACAGTACAACAGAAGAAGTACGGAAGATGAGACGAGTGACGACACTCTCTGACCAATACAGCAGCTAGTGTCGAAGTCCGAAGATGAGACAGATGACGAGATCGAGCATCTCGACGTGACATCAGTGCATCTGACCAATCAGCGGCCAGCAGTGTGTCGACGTCACATTTTAGTACCGGCTTGACTCGCTTGGAACCTCACCAGAGCAGGTACTAAAATAGTACCTGGTACCAGGTACTTTCCCTAGTGGAAACGCAAAAAGAACCGAGGCGAGTCGAGGCGAGTCGAGGCGAGTCGCGCTGGAAAGGTGTAGTGGAAAAGCGCCAAAATTTGTGTCAGCAAGAGACTGACTCCTCAATTGCAAGTTAAAACAGCCGACCACTTGAATACAAAAAACACAAAAGATCTCGCCACAGCACCAGCAAATCTTAGTCGATATCGCGTCTTACCTTTATTTATGTGGCGGTGGTCTGCAGATGCATCCCGTGGTGTAGCCTACCACATCCATTTAGTCCAACAGGTTATCGTTCTAATACTATGGTAGGTACTAGCAACCTGTTCTGGTGCTTTTTACCTATGTATTCAGGCTAAAATGACTTGATTGTCTGATGCCTCATCATCCAAAGAGTATTGGTATTATTAGTAATGGCTTGCCAAATTGGAAAAAATAACTTCACAAAGTGTGTATTTTTCCAATGTATTTGTTATCATTCGTAGCGTTGATCAGCAGAGAAATAGTTCTCCAAAGTCGTGGACGTCGCTTTGCAACCGAACACGGTGGGGGGTTGGTGAGGCACCGGACCGCGGAGCAGATGACGGGAATCAGAGGTGCCGAAAAACGACTGCCTGCCAGAAAACGACTGACCCCCGCGGGAACGCCCATCGGGGTGGTACCTACACGCCCATCGGGGTGGTACCTACTCTCTCCACAGCAAAAGACCGCCTCCGACGGGAACGCCGTCGTTATTATTTACTACTACTTATTATTATCATCTTACAAACGGCAGCAGCAGAAATAACAACAACAATAAAAGCATACGCCAAAATTGTAATCTCCTGATGGTTTTATGAAAAGACAAGTTGTAGCCTACGACCAGAACGACAGACTACTCCTCAATACAACGTATCCATGCAGTTCCTGCTTGTGGCGCTTGTGCAGCGGGTGGGCGTGGTTTGCTGTGGAGAGAAGTAGGTACCCACCCCGATGGGCGTGTAGGCACCAACCCCGATGGGGCGTTCCCCGCGGGGGTCAGTCGTTTTCTGGCAGGCAGTCGTTTTTCGGCACAACACCGGCGACGTTCTGTACATTATCCCGTTTATTAGGCCTACACGGCTACGTGCCAAAACGGAAGAAAAAAATAGCTTACTTCACATGGTGTCTTTTTACAATTTATTTGTTCCCAGCATTCGTAGTGTTGATCAGCAGAGAAATAGTCCGCCAAAGACGTTGACGTCGCTTAGCAACCGAAGACGCTGGGGTTGAAAAGTTACCGGACTACTTGAGGAGCGATACCAGAGACGTCATTATAGGCAAAAAGTCCTTCGACAGCGGTCAATTATACAGCGGTCAATTATACTTCGCAATGGTTTCAATTATCAAATATAATTCACCGCCGGGTGTTTTGAAGAGCCCATGCAATGGAACGGACGGAGCGTTTAACGGCATTGAGAAGACCCCTGTAATAATCCATAATAATTCAACTCCATTCTTTTTTTTTCTTTTTTTTTAAAGTGGTGGGGACAAAATGAAGCTTGACGAAATCTGGTGGGGACACGTCCCCGGCGTAATCGACGCCTATGAGCTAGATGTGCTTTATTGCTCAGGGAAGAGGCTCCCCTGAGCAATATCGCATTCAATTGAACCAAATGAAACAACACCAGCAATGCTTCTCAGTAAGGCTTTATTGTTACAATAGATGAGTATAAAATGACAAAGGAAAAATGGAAGCAGTTTTGTGGAGGCACAGAAGCATGAATCTGCCTCTACCCAAGACAAGACTCAGACAATACCACTCACTGTCCACCTGTTCCTAATGGTACGCTCCATTGTTGGGTGGTTAAGAGGCAGCACTGGTTCGGAAGATTGTTCAAAGTTCATTTTAACACCAAATTGAAACAAGCAGTCTCAGATTTTCTTCGTTTAATGAACACTTTGTTTAACTCCTACCTAGTGTCCATGTTGTTAGTATGGTAAAACAAATAATTTGTTCAGAAGATATGCCCCCCTAACCTTAACGTAGTAGAATAAATAGAATACGTCTTTACGGAATCAAACGATCAATACTGATCAACAATCATTTGTTCTTTCAAACCCGCTCCAAGATGTGTGTGTTAATAGAGGAGGTCTGAACTGCCTGAGGAAGATAAGACGACTCTTGTACGAACACAAAGTTAGTACGAGGTAAGGTCGTCTTGCAGGACAACGGCAGAATCGACCATTTTCACACACACACACACACACACACACACACACACACACACACACACACACACACACACACACCCCCTGTGCCTGTCAGAGGTCAGTGCACTAGAGCCCCCTGCTGTGAGTGTTGCACCACTCTGCTGAGGTGGGGTAACTGCAGCTCAGCCAATCAGCTGTATTGATCAGACTTCCCGTTTGGTAAAGATCAGAATCAATCACTTGGTGGTATTTTGTTGAACATAATAGGCAATACTGTACACACACACACAGTTAAATAAGTTTACATGATCATTTGTCAAGGCAGTCATGTGATCTTTGGATGGGCTGAGAGTTAGAAACCATAAATAGGCACAGAATAGGCCCCTCCCCCCTCCAGAGGTCAATATACACCATGTATACACTGGGGGGGGGGGGGGCCGAGGTGAGGGTCCAGCGTTGCATTGTGGATGACGTAGTTTGTAGTTATCTGGCTGACCTTTGCTTCTGGTTCAGACCGGCAGCCTCTCTCCTCAGCAGCTGAAAACACCAGGAGAAGAGGAGTCAAGGGGAGAGGAGACAAGGGGAGAGGAGGCAAGAGGATAGGAGACAAGAGGACAGGATACAAGGGGAGAGGAGACAAGTGGAGAGGAGACAGAGGAGGAGAGGAGAAAAAGAGGATAGGAGACAGAGGAGGAGAGGAGACAAGAGGATAGCAGACAAGAGGAGGAGAGGAGACAGAGGAGGAGAGGAGACAAGAGGACAGGAGACAGAGGAGAGGAGACAGAGGAGTCAAGGGGAGAGGAGACACGAGGATAGGAGACAGAGGAGGAGAGGAGACAAGAGGAGAGGAGACAAGAGGAGAGGAGACAAGAGGATAGGAGACAGAGGAGGAGAGGAGACAAGAGTGGTAGGTCATCAGTGGACCACCTGAAGGGCCCCTTAGTGACAGTGGGGGTGCATTGGGGTCCCATGTGCTACCTGAAGGGCCCCTAGTGACAGGAGGGGCCTGTGTGCTTTAAGAGCTCCCCCGAGAGACAGTGGTAGGTGGTAGGTAGGTCGTGGGGGGGGGGGGGGTACCCACTCGTAGGAGTAGCTGCTCTTGTCCTGCTGGGCGGGGGCCCCTCCGGGCCCCTCCACCCCCTCCACCCCGGAGCCCGGCGGGCTGGGGGGTCTGCACGCTGTTGGGCCGCACCACGCTGGGGTTGGCGGGGGGGGCCCCGGGCTGCTGGCCCGGCCGGATGGGCTTAGCTGGGGGAAGGGGAGGGGGGAGACAAGACATGGGGGAGGACCGGCGGGAGACAAGTCACACTTTTTAGAGAAACATTCAACGACCAGAATGTGTGTGTGTGTGTGTGTGTGTAGGTGTGTGTGTGTAGGTGTGTGTGTGTGTAGGTGTGTAGGTGTGTAGGTGTGTAGGTGTCTAGGTGTCTAGGTGTCTAGGTGTCTAGGTGTCTAGGTGTGTGTGTAGGTGTAGGTGTGTGTGTTTAGGTGTGTGTGTGTGTGTGTGTAACTGTATTACATACTGTATATAACTGTGTATATGTTTACATGTGTGTGTAGATATGTGTGTGCGTATATGTGCGTGTATATGCATGTATACGGGTGTGTGCGTGCCCCCCGCCGGCCCCCACCTATCTGCGCGGCGGTGCGCCAGCGGCTCATGTTCTTGGAGCGCACCGCCTCCTTGATGCGGTCCACCTCCTGCTGGTAGCGCTTGCGGTCGCGGCCGGCCACCTCCGCGCGCCTCCTTCAGGGCCAGCTCCAGGGCCTTGACGCGCTCCACCGTCGCACGCAGGCGCTTCTCCATCTTGGGGATCTCACTGCGCAGGTCCGCGTTGTCCCGCACCAGCTGGGGGGAGGAAGGGGGAGGAGAGGAGGAGGAGGAGGAGGAGGAAGAGGACGGAGGATGGAGAAGGAGGAGAAAGAGGCGGAGAGGAGGAGAGGAGAGGCAGAGGAGAGGGAGAGGAGAAGAGGAGAGGGAGAGGGAGGAAGGGAGAGAGGAGGAAGAGGGAGGAAGAGGGCGGCGGGAGGAAGAGGGAGGAAGGGGGAGGAGGAAGGAGGGAGGAGGAGGAGGAGGAGGAGGAGGAGGGAGGAGGAGAGAGAGGCAGGAGGAGGAGGGGAGGAGGAGAGGTTGAGCTCATCAAACATTGCTGCCGTGTGGATCTCCCTGAGTGACCTAGCTGGCTCCACCCGCCTAAGTACTATCCTCTTCATTTTCATTTGCCGCTTCAGTACTACTCTGGGTTGCGGTATATTCTGGAATTTTCTCTACATCAAAAATTGTGTCGCGTCCAAATCGGAACAGAGGGTGGCTTGAGGCCAACGGACTTAAGTCCAGCCCTGCGTCTGACGACAAGCTTTACGCAGTCAACGGGGCTTTGGTTCGTTTACGAACTATTATGTTCGTTTGGGAACGTATTTCCCGGCCAAGCGCTAGCGATTGGCTATGGCAGATCAGTAGTGGCTACTGGGCCAGATCCAATAGTGTTAGGCTTTCAACAGGACACCCGCCGTTCAAGGGAGTTAGCGTTAGTGCAATGGGGGTCCAGTAGAACCCAGGCTATTATGATTCCGCGAGTGATAGACTGACTCGTAGCCCGTCCCTGCTAGCTGGGCAGGGTGGCTGGAGTCTGAAGACCTGGACCTGCTCTATGACCCAGTACCTGCTCTATGAACCAGTACCTTCTCTATAGACCAGTACCCTTCTATGACGCTAGTACCCCTTCTATAGGAGCCAGTACCCCTCTATCGACGCAATACTCCTCTAATAGATCGAGTACCGCTTGTGGACTCCTGGTGAGGCTGCTCAGGTTGCTCTCAGGCAGGTCGTATCTCTGTTTCTGGGGCATGCGCTGCCTCCCGTATCATCAGAGTCAGCGTCTGCGTTCTGCACACACACACAAACCACCACACACCCACACACACACACACACACCACACACACACACACACACACCACACACACACACACAACACACACACACACACACCTTAAATAATACTTGGATACCTTTTTTAAATCCAATGTATTAAATCCCCCTCTTTCTTCTGACAGATGTACTTAATTAGAAGTGGCTTTGGATAAGAGCGTCTAAGTAGCCCTCCCCCAGGGGAGCGTCTCTCTCACCTTCTTCACCCTGGTGTTCAGGTCCTGGACAAACAGCCGTCTGAGGTTGTGGAGAGTCTGAAGCTCTCTGGCCTGGAGAGAGATGGACGTTGACACGAGGCACACAGATACACACATCTATATACACACAAACACACACATCTATATACACACAAACAGGCACATCTATGCACACACACTAACACACGCACACACGCACACACTTCATGCGAAATAAATAGAAATACAGATGGGCAAACTGAGTATATTTGTCATATAAATCATAATTGTGTCTTGCTACATGATGCAAACCCGATCCAAAGCAGAACCGTGTGTCACCCTAAGGGTGAGACCAGTGAGTGGCCATCTTGGATCGCAGCCAACAGCTCACCACCGTCTCCTCCAGCCCCTTCAGGTCCTGCCTGGCCTGCTCCCGGCGATCCTGAATGCCCCTGGGAACGGACAACACGGCCGTCAGAGCAACCGGCCAACACGCCATCTGCTGGACGACGGCGGTACTATACCCACGTGTTGAACGCGTCATCAGACAGGCGAGGCGCTGTTCGACTCGGTTCACTTGTTCCCGCCTTCCTTATTATATTCAAGGTGAACATTATACAGCACACTAGTGAAGGAACAATATACGAGGGAAATCGGGACTTATTTATATAACCGGAATATCTATGGGGCTCCGTTATGGCACGAGTCTACCTGTAGGCCCCCAGCAGAAACAAGGTTTCATAATTGAGCCGTAAGATGTCAACGCATGCTTCTAATTTGCATAATGAGATGCATAATGAGATGGAAAATTAAAGGCACTTAAAAGTGCACTATAAACTTAGCCTAAGTGGACGGATTTAAACGCAGATAGGTTCAAATAGTTTAAAATAAGGGACAGTAACAGCTTTCACCATTCTAGCTGTAGTGTAAAAAGAAAAAAGAATATGATGCTCCTGCAGCACCACTAGGCCTGTCCCAGGTTCTAGGGGAGGAAGCTACGCTACGTTAGGAGAAGCTACGTTACGTTAGCTCCTGCAGCTTGCGGTTCCTCTCCTGGTCGGCAGCCTTGAGCTTCTCGTGCTCCGCCTTCAAGCGCTCCTGCTCCAGAGAGATCTTCTGGTTCAGACTGCAAACACGCACACGCACACGCACACACACACACACACACACACACAGAGTGCAACGTTGCTGCAGTGTGTTGCTGTTTAACGTATGTGCAGTGTGTTATAGTGTTACGTTGTTGCAGTGCGTTATAATGTGTTGCCGTGTGTCCTACTCCTGCAGCTCAGTGATCTGCTTCTCCTTGCTGTCCAGCTCATCTCGCAGGCTGCTGATCTGCTTCTGGTGGGCCTCCCTGTGGGACATGATCTGCTTCTGCACCGCGTCCTGCGCACGCACACACACACACACACACACCTGAATAGTTGGATGTTTTTATTTTTTTTTATCATTAAAGTTCGGTCAAAAAAGAGAGCTCTAGACTTCAATGTGAACCTAGAGACGGTACAAAAGTGAAACCATGTGTAGCACAAACTAGGTGTGCTGTAAGCCCCCACTGGTGCTGCTAGCACCCACACGCCTGTTCCCCCTGCCCCCAAGCACAGTCCCATCACCTGGGGGAGTTCTGGTGGGAGGGATTCAGGGAACACCGGGCTAGTTTGGGGATCTCGATTGGATGCGGTGGTCAACGTTCTACCGTACCTTGACCTCATTGGCCGACTGCATCTTCTCCTTCTCCATGGCGTGGACTTTCTCTGGTCGGGGAGGAGATGAACTGTTAGTCAGTACATCATAAACCACACAGTGCCTTCGCTGTGACCACATTGACGTGACGACCTCCAGTATAGCGGCGTGCTCGTTTGGACCGATCCTGTGGCGCGATTTGAAACGTTTCCCTCGAGCGACATGAAGGAACCGGATGAACGCCGTGGAACGTTATTATTGGAAGAACAGCGCACTACTTAACGAAGAGAGTTAGCTATGAGTAACGGCCACAGGTGCAGCAAACAGAACGGCTTTTTATGTTCACGCTTATTTCAGTAAGTTGTGTCTTACTTTCTATAATAGTGTTGCGCTGCTTGAATGTGGAGTGAGTGAGTCATTAAGTCATTCACTGAGTGAGTCAGTGAGTGAGTCAGTGAGTGAGTGAGTCATTGACTGAGTGAGTCAGTGAGTCATTGAGTGAGTGAGTCAGTGAGTGAGTCATTGAGTAAGTGAGTCATTGAGTGAGTGAGTCAGTAAGTGAGTCATTGAGTGAGTGAGTCATTGAGTGAGTGAGTCAGTGAGTCATTGAGTGAGTGAGTGAGTGAGTGAGTGAGTGAGTGAGTGAGTGAGTGAGTGAGTGAGTGAGTGAGTGAGTGAGTGAGTGAGCCGCTCTCCGCTCCTGCTCACCCTGAGCACTGATCTTCACCAGCTCCTCGTTGAGCGCGTCCACGCTCTCCTCCAGCTGCCTCTTCTTCTGCTCCAGGATCTGCACGCTCTCCGTCAGAGAGCGGATCTTCGCCTCGTACTGCGAGACCGGAGAACACGAGGCCATGTTAGGATTTACATGACGGCATGTTATAATCACGCTACGGCATGTTATAATCACACTACGGCATGTTATAATCACGCTACGGCATGTTATAATCACACTACGGCATGTTATAATCACACTACGGCATGTTATTATCACACTACGGCATGTTATTATCACACTACGGCATGTTATAATCACACTACGGCATGTTATAATCACACTACGGCATGTTATAATCACACTACGGCATGTTATAATCACACTACGGCATGTTATAATCACACTACGGCATGTTATAATCACACTACGGCATGTTATAATCACACTACGGCACTGTTATAATCACGCTACGGCATGTTATAATCACACTACAGCATGTTATAATCACATTACAACATGTTATAATCACACTACGGCATGTTAGAATCACACTATGGCATGTTAGAATAAGACTGAACCAGGCTAGCAGAATACCTAGCCCTGTATGTTGTGATTAAACACATCCTCATGTATCTTTTTTTTATATCACATGGACTAACATCTGGCTCAACACAGGGATGTGATAACCATGGCAACCAGGGTCACAGCAACTCCGGTTTGATTCCATCCTGCCACTCATCAGTTCCCCTCTTCCTCAACCCGCCCCCTGTCTATAACAGCATTAAAAGCCCAATTGAAAATGTACAACTTAGTCGTAGCTTATAACATCTACAATGATTAGGGAATCCCACAATGTCTAAAGCAAGTCCACATTAGATTATTCAGTTTCTTAACATTTAAAGGCCATTTAAAGACGTTTGTTTACATTAAACCGGCTAATGTCCATGGGCCGGACAGTAGGAGATCAGAGGTCAGGGGTCAGGGGCCAGAGGTCAGGGGTCACCTGGGAGGTGAGCAGCTGGCAGGCGGCCAGCTCCTTCTCGGTCTCGGCCAGCCGCTGGTCGCTCTCGGCCTGGGCGCTCTCCAGCTGCCGGCTGCGGCGCACCGTGCTCTTCACCTCCGACTTCATCTTGCTGATGTAGAGACGGGCCACCGTGAACTCCTCGTCGATCACCCCGGTGCTCTCCTGTTGCTGACCGTCCACACGCAAGGAATATCACACATAACCAGAACATAAACCAGAGATACCACACGTAACCAGAACATAATCCAGAGATATTACACATAACCATAACATAACCCAGAGATATCACACATAATCAGAACATAACCCAGAGATATCACACATAACCATAACATAACCCAGAGATATCACACATAACCATAACATAATCCAGAGATATTTTACATAACATAATATAGAGATATAACACATAACCATAACATGATCCAGAGATATCATACATAACGTTTGCTTAGGGGCTATTTAGCTGCTGACATTGACACATTGAGAAATATCCCACATAATATATCATACATAAGGTTTGTTTCCTGCTGACCAACGACACGTCCAGAAATATCACACATAAGGTTTGTTTAGGTGTCTCACCCATGGAGAAACACGCTAGTGATGCCGAAAGCCCACCTTGATCTCTTTGGTGCCCATGGCGCTGCCGATCTCGGCCAGGTCTTTGAGGAGCGATGACATCATCTCCGTCACCCTCTTCTTCTGGTGGTTGGTCATCTCCTTCAGCTTCTGGAGCTCCGTGTCGATGGAGGCCAGAGAGCTCTGGAGGAGGGAATGGGGCCACACCAGAGGGGACCAGTTCAGGTAACCAACATTATATACCACTGTGGACCGTATTCAAACACTACTCTCATTACCTTACACGTTACACTGACGTTATGTGTATACATCTAAAGAATACATGCTACATAGAATATATATGTAATATATTGCTTAGATACTTATTGTTTGTACTTAACAATAATTAGGACAGACGGACAGACAATTATTCTAAATTATTATAAAGCTTGAGCGAAATAATACTCAGAAGGGAACAACCCTAAAGACTTAAGTGACGAAAATAACTAAATAACTAATAACTCTCATCCCGACGTCGATGGCCGAGTGTGTTCAGACGGTTATTCTGCACCACATCTCCTCTCCTCCTCCACTCCTCCTCCACCCACCGACTTCTGGTTGAGCTCCTCGCTGAGGGCCTCAAACTCCTGCGCCTTGTCCTCCACCTCCTGGCCCTTCTGGTCGTAGTTGACGGCCAGCTCCTCCAGCGCCTGCAGCACCTCCTTCACCTCCTCCTTGGACGCCTCGTTCTCCGAGAGCAGGCGGTTCAGCTCCGTCTGGAGCTTATCGTGGTCGCGGTGCGAGGAGGCCAGCAGCTGAGGAGACACCGGGACCAGGGGGCGGGGGAGAGGACTTAGGAACTACTGGGGAGGGCTGATGGTGGCACCAGGCGTACCATGAAGAGTCCATGAAGACCAGGAAGTCTGTACCAGGAAAAGCTGATGGAGAGTCTGTCGGATGAAGAGTCTGTCTGATGGAGTCTGTAGGATGAAGAGTCTGTCTGATGAAGAGTCTGTCTGATGAAGAGTGTCTGATGAAGAGTCTGTCTGATGGAGTCTGTAGGATGGAGTCTGTAGGATGGAGAGTCTGTCTGAGGAAGAGTCTGTCTGATGAGGAGTCTGTCTGTTGTCTGTCTGATGAAGAGTCTGTCTGATGAAGTGTATGTCTGATTAAGAATCTAACGGATGAAGGGTCTGTCTGATGAGGAGTGTCAGAGCCAGCGTGCCCCCCTCCCAGGTCTAAAGGTTGGTGGTTACGGTCTAACACATGAACACAGCATCAAGGGCCTGGTCGGAGAAGACAATTCACAAGATATGAGACCGGTTCTCCCTGCGACCCCTCTCGCTGTGCTGTGCTGTGCGTTGTGTGTGTGTGTGTGTGTGTGTGTGGTGTGTGTGTGTGTGTGTGTGTGTGGTGTGTGTGTGTGTGTGTGTGTGTGTGTGTTGTGTGTGTTGTGTGCTGTGTAGTGTGTGTGTGTGTTGTGGTGTGTGTGTGTGTGTGTGTGTGTGTGTGTGTGTGTGTGTGTCTCCTCTTGGTCCTGCATCTGTTGGTTCAGCTTCTCCAACAGCTGGCTCTGCTGGTTGATCTCATCGTCCTGCAGCGAGGAGGAAGGGAGGGGGGGGGTGGGGAGGAGGGGAGGGAGAGAGGGGAGGAGGGAAGGGGGGGGAGGGGAGGAGGAGCGTAGCCGGGTGGAGGGAGGGGAGGGTTGAGGAGGTGCGGGAGGGTGGAGTGGAGGGAGGAGGGTGGAGGTGAGGGAGGATAGTTAGGCAGACCACTAAAATATTCTCTGCAATACTCACGTCTATGTCCTTGAATGCTAACATTTTTAATTGAATAAAAAAAGAACACATTGCTGCAACTCCACCAAGAGGCCCAGATACAGGACGCGTGGTTCTGGTTCTGGTCCTCTGGGTGGATAAAGCCCCAGGTAGCGGGCCTGTTACAGGGTCCTCTGGGTGGACCTTTGCCGTCCCGTCTCCCACCTTGTCGTCCATCTCCTTGTACAGCTTGCTGAGCTCCGCCCCTGACGTCCCGCCCCCCGGCCCCCGGAGCTGCACCCCGGGGGGCCCGCCCAGCGCCGGCGTGGCCGCCATCTTGTCGTGGTTCAGCACGTTCTCCACGGCCTGCACCTCCTCCTTGGCCTTCTCCTTGTCGAACTGCTCCTCCTCGGGGACGCTCTCGCCTGCAGGGGGCGACAGGGCCCGGCGGAGCTGCACCCCGGGGGGCCCGCCCAGCGCCGGCGTGGCCGCCATCTTGTCGTGGTTCAGCACGTTCTCCACGGCCTGCACCTCCTCCTTGGCCTTCTCCTTGTCGAACTGCTCCTCCTCGGGGACGCTCTCGCCTGCAGGGGGCGACAGAGGCCCGGCGTGAGACAGGAAGCCGGGCAGGGAGGGTGGGAGAGGGCCCTGGGTGAGGCTATGGCTGTTTCCCAATGTCAAGGAAGCATGCTCAACGAGCGTCCTTTTAAGGACGCTACGTCATAGAACGCCGACAAGCACTGTTCCAATGTTGAGGACACTCGAAATTGACACCATTTTTGCGTCCTTCTTTTTTGAGAATTCCGAGATTTTTCAAGGATGCATTGATGCATCCTAGATGAGCCCAAACTACCCACAATCCTGTGCGTTCACTGCGCGGGATCTTGAAAATGGCAGAGCAGTACACGTCAAATGTAAGTGAAGTTATATTAGTTTTCAGAAATATTTTGTGCGTATTGCTTTTTTATAGATTCATCGTTGTTAAATGCAAATAATCAAGCTTAAAGAGACTTGTGCCACTTTTTCAAACGTTTTTTGCAAACTTAATGATACCGTACGTTGCTGTTATATATTATATATATATATATATATATATATACTATATATATATATTATATATAGTATTATATATTATATATATATATATACATCACATCATTGCTTCCATGTTGTATTCAGAAGTGCACATGTGTTTACAAGCGGAAACGCAGTATTAAAAAGCGGAAGCGCATCCACACTAGCAAGTCGTTCCAAAGTCCGAACAAGGAAGCACTCGAGCTAGCACTCTCCATAGGACGCGACTAGCAAGGACGCGTCCTAGCAAGGCTGCAGCCTTCACATTGGGAAACAGCCTATGTCACTCTCAGGTTTGATCGGGTGGAGTTCGGGTGGAGTTCGGGTGGGGATCAGCGACTGTGTGTGTTTCCTGTCCTCAAGAGGTGGAGCTCGTTCTCCAGCCAGGTGACGGTGTTCTTCAGGGTGGGCTGAGCCCTCTCTCCACCAGGTGGCGGTGTTCTCCACCAGGTGGCGGTGTTCTCCACCAGGTGGCGGTGTTCTCCACCAGGTGGCGGTGTTCTCCACCAGGCGGCGGTGTTCTCCACCAGGCGGCGGTGTTCTCCACCAGGCGGCGGTGTTCTCCACCAGGCGGCGGTGTTCTCCACCAGGCGGCGGTGTTCTTACCCGTCCTCCAGCGCTGGAGCTCGCTCTCCAGCGTGTCGACGGTGTTCTTCAGGGTCTTGTTCTTCTCCTTCTCCTTCTCCCACTTCTTCTTCCACTGCTCCGCCGTCAGCTCCAAGTTCAGCGTCACGCTGTTCTTGATGGTCTTGGCCCTGCGGACCACAGGCAGCTCACTCACCCCTTCATCACCTCACCCCTTCAACCCCTCACCCCTTCACCACCTTGGGTGTACCGTGATGCACCTCACCCCTTCATCACCTCACCCCTTCATATCCCGGGAGGCACTTTATCCCTTCACCACCTAACCCCCTCACCAACGTGGATAGAGGAACCTAACCCCTTCATACCGGGAGGCACCTCATCCCTTCACCACACACCATGAGGCACCTCACCCATTCATCAAAGACCATGAGGCACCTCATCCCATCATACCGCGATACACCTCACCCCTTCACCACCTTGATGCACATCACCCCTTCACCACACACCATGAGGCACCTCACCCCTTCACCACACACCGTGAAGCCCCTCACCCCCTCATCACAGTGGGTGTACCTTGATGCACCTATCACGCGTTTGTGTTTCTGTGTACGTATGTGTGTGTGTGTGTGCATGCATGCGTGTGTGCGTGCATCTGTGTGTGTGACTATGTGATCATGTGTGTGTGTGTGTGTGTGTGTGTGTGCGGGTATGTTTGCGTCCATTTGTGTGTTACGGTGTCTCTGTGTCTGTGTGCATGTATGTTTGCGTGCGTGCGTGCGTGCGTGCGTGTGTGCGTGTGTGCGTGTGCGTACCTCTGTCCAAACAGCAGCGTGGACTTGGTCTCGGCCTCGTTGAAGGCGGAGGGCGAGCAGCAGATGACCATGGTGGTCCGGCAGTTTCCCCCCAGGGAGTCCTGCAGGATGCGGGTCATCTTACTGTCCCGGTACGGGATGTAGTTCTGGGAGGGGGGGAGCCAGGTGGAGAGGCTCAGTGCGCTGAGAGCACCAGAGGAACCATAGAAGAACCAGAGAGCCATAGAAGAACCATAGAAGAACCAGAGAGCCATAGAAGAACCATAGACCCATAGAAGAACCATAGGAGAACCAGAGAGCCAAAGAAGAACCAGAGAGCCATAGAAGAACCATAGGAGAACCAGAGAGCCATAGAAGAACCATAGACCCATAGAAGAACCATAGGAGAACCAGAGAGCCATAGAAGAACCAGAGAGCCGTAGAAGAACCATAGGAGAACCAGAGAGCCATAGAAGAACTATAGAAGAACCAGAGAGCCATAGAAGAACTATAGAAGAACCAGAGAGCCATGTAGGAACAATAGAGGCAGAGAAGAACCAGAGAAGAACCATAGAGCCATAGAAGAACCAGAGAGCCATAGAGGAACCGTAGAAGAGCCACAGAGGAACATGGAGGAGACCTCACCGAGCCCTCGGCCAGGGCCGAGATCACGATCCCCAACGACGAGAGCGACTTGTTGATCATCTTGGCTTCGTCCAACACCGTGCCCTCTGCTCCCGTTTTACCTATCTGACACACACACACACACACACACACACACACACACACACTAAATTAACAGGGGAGGGGGGGGGGGGGGCAGCAGAAGATAGAAGTCTCTCCAGCAGATCCTCCTCTAACAGCACTATGACAGACGTTCTGTTAATCAACACTGTCCTACTGGTCCCTTCCCACCACGTTTCCATCAAGCACAGACTTACGACGAGCCCAAACAGTATGCGCTATCCTTTATTATTAAATACTGCTATCTTGATTCATTCTGGTTTTATCTATTCACCGAAGCCTGCTCCCTTTAAGTCAGTTGCATTCTTGGGACTAGAATGAACACACTGTGTTTCTCTTGTACATGGTTTTATTATGTTGTTGCTGTTTTTGTTGTTGTTTGCTACTATGGATGTTTGATTTTGTAACGTGACCTTGAGTGTCAAGAAAGGCGCCCATAAATAAAATGCATTATTATTATTATTATTATTATTATTATTATTATTATTATTATTATTATTATTATTATCTTGACGTTTTGAACACCACTTTGATGACAGCAAGTTTCCAGGAGCAAGACACTTCTGCTGACATATTCAGCCCAATGCATTGACATACAATACACACACACACACACACACACACACACACACACACACACACACACACACACACACACACACACACACACACACACACACACACACACAGCATTGAAAGGGATTGTACTTTTTCACTGCCGGCCAGGTCCACCAGATAGAGCTTGCCAGTGAGTTTCTGGCCCGTCTGGGCGTTCTCCTGCTTGATGTTGATCTGGAAGATACTGTGGCTTCTGGAGCTGTGCTCGTTCATGTCTGAGGAACCACCACACACGCACACACACACACACACACACACACACACACACACACACACACACACACACACACACACACACACACACACACACACACACACACACACACACACACACACACACACACACACACACACACACACACACACACACGAGAATACATGTTGCTGTTTTGTCAAAGTACAAAGTGTGCAGGCAGTTAAAGAATAGAAGAGCTCTCATTGCTGCAGAGTGTTGCGTGTGTGTGTGCGTGTATACGTGTTCTTTTGTGTGTTTATGTTTGTGTGTGTGTGCCCGGGGGTCGTGCTGGTGGTCAGGGGACCCGGTGAGGCTGAACCCATGAGCGAGCCCCCACTGAGGGCCCCAGTGTCTCCCCCGCTGAGGGCCCCAGTGTCTCTCCTCACTTGTGACGGCCACGCTGCGGTTATTTTTGCCTTCGTCTATCGCATCCATGACCTCCTCCGGGCTGCACACGAACCGCTCCGAAGCGCCCTGCCAATGCACGCACACACGCACGCACGCACAAACACACACACACACACACACACACACACACACACACACACACACACACACACACACACACACAAAGCGTATCCCCCAGTGTAAGGTGCAAATAAACTCCAAAGAGATCACGCATACACACACACACACACGTTGTCAGGTACTTTAGCTGTTGGTTCTTAGTGTTTAGAGATACGGAGACATTAAGATGTGTGTTCTTCACTCTAGTGTAAGGAGCAACTAAACTCCGAAAAAGATCACACACACACACACACACGCACGCACACACGTACAGACACACACACACACACACACACACACACACACACACACACACACACACACACGAGGAGAACACATGACTCTTGAAGAGGGGACTCTGCCTCCCAGCCCGCGGCAGGACAGTCTCATTCATCTGGGTGGGGGGGGGGTCAGGTCACAGACCGTCTCATTCCTCTTGGTGGGGGGGGGGGATGTAAACAGACACGGACTGTCTCATTAATCTTGGTGGTTGGGGAGGGCACAGACACGGACCGTCTCATTCCTCTGGGTGGGGGGGGCGAAATTAACAGACACGGACCGTCTCATTCCTCTGCGTGGGGGGGGGGGGTCACAGACACAGTTCCACAAGGGCTCACCTTCACGTAAGGCACTCGGTTTTTGTCCTCATGCACGGAGAGGTTGGTCTTCGACACTGTGGGGCGACGGAGAAGAATGTAGAAACTATGTATTCAACGCGTCATTCCTTTCCTTTTACTCCCTGCGTCAGATCAATACGAGTGTCTTATCAATCATCACATCTACAGGTCAAAAAGGCTCAACAATACGTACCATCCATGAGGTCCCTGATTTTATCCAAATAGATCTCAAAATACGACACCTGCCGAGAAAGGCCTCATATTTAGATTTGCACGACATTATTTTGAAATGATTCCAGTTCATCAGCTCCTTGGGGGGGGGGGGGGGTCTTACTTTGATGTGGAACTCCAGGTTCTCATCCATGGAGTAGATGTAGTTGAAGATGTCCTGGACGATGCGGGGGATGACGCCCATCATGTCCGAGTCGTGGAGGACGCCCTGAGGGACAAAGGACCAGGGCTCAACCATTTGGGGAAACCACCGAATTGCGATCATTTGGACCAATATTGCGATGGCGATTTAGTATGCGATTTTTCTTTTTAATGTTCCTTATGTTCTGTATTATTCACTTAACAAGCAATAAATCATTCTACAGGATGACCAACACAACATTGGAAGCAGTCAAACTGCTTTTTCCTTTATGCCAGGCCTTTATGCTGAGATGAATTGATGCATGAATTTATATTATTACATCTTTATTTAACGATTGAATTGTAAAAGAAAACAAATACGAATATTGCTGATCCCCAGTCAGTAACAAATCCACCCAGAAGAAGAAATCAATATAAATCATGTATATATATTTTTTTAATCACAGCCATCGCAATGTCGGTTTAAATTTGATTGATCGTTCCGGCCTAGTCAGGACGTTGTAGTCGGGGTCTCGGTCGGAGCAGGGCAACCTGACGACGCTCACCTCCATGGTGTGCGTCTTGCCCGAGGCGGTCTGGCCGTAGGCGAAGATGGTTCCGTTGTAGCCGTCCAGGACGTCTGCCCAGCGTGGAGGGAGTCACAGTACAACCATTTAATGTGAATGATAATACATCGAAAGACTCTTGAGGGATGGGAATCTATTCAGGATCAGGAGATGAATCAATTCAGGATCATAGGAGATGAATTGATTCCTTCACCTTACAGGCCGGCTCACCTTTGACGATCTGCTGAGCGACAGCATTGTAGAACTGCTCCTGAGTGGTGTTGGACTGGAACACGCGGTCAAAGTAATACGGTTTGCCCTGCGGAGAGACACAGTCCAATGTACACAGTTGTTGTACGTTGTACGTCCTTGCACTTAAAAATAGCACATAGCATTGTCTAGCATCTTATCCGAGCTATCTTTGTTTGAATACGGGGAATGGGCTAGCTTCCACAAGGTCCACCATGAGGCCTTCCTGTTGGCTGTGGAAGGGAGAGTGGATCATAGAACCGTCCTCCGTTATGAAAGGACGAGCGAAGAGGAGGTTTCATCGCCTTAACAATCGCTCGACTGAGTCTGTCTCAAATAAAACGACTTCTTTAGTCTCGTGAAGCACCACACCCAAATGAAAGTCTGATACCACACGCAGTACAAACACTAGTACAACTAATACAAACCCACCTAATTAACACACACACACACACACACACACACACACACACACACACACACACACACACACACACACACACACACACACACACACACACACACACACACACACACACACACAAAAACGTTAGAGAAAAATGAAGTTAAGATTGAGTATATCATGGATTTCAGTTTAGTCATCCTAGCATCAACCAGTATAAATGAGTGGCCTGCTCTCAAGTCATCCCAGTCGAGGGGGATGACTTGAAATAATCTCACATCCAAAAAGGAGGCAACATGATGAGTTTCGGATCCTAATCTATGGGTCACTTAAACTTGGCTATGAAATACATTTTAACAGACAACTTTTGTCGCTAGCTAGCAATAAGAAAAAATGAACGCAAAGGATTTAAAATTGTATTGTTGTGCTCTCCAGCTCCACCATCTCCCAGGTCCAGAGGGTCCAGAGCCTACAGGGTTCAGAGCACACCACCACACACCTCTCTGTGCCACAACACTCTCTCCTCCGGGAGTTCTCCTCCTACCTAGCAGCCTCTTCGGGGTCAGAGGGGGAACCAGACGGGGGGCACCTGCCTACGTACCGTGATCACCACGCAGTCCTCCCCCTGGAACTTGGGGATGTACGAGTCTCCGCGGGCCACCTCCGACTTGTTCAGCGGTCTGAAGCGGCACATCACCTTGATGGTGCACTCCGCGGGGTTCGCCATCCTCACGGCCGGGCACGCCTAGCGGGGACTGGCGGTCCGGGTCCTGACGGACCGGGTCCTGACAGGTCCAAGGTCCACGGGGACCGGGAGGGCGCGGTGTGGAGGGGACGGGACGGGGTGCTGCTGCTGCTTAATCCAGTTCAACTCCTAAAGGCTTTTAAAAAAAAGTAGTGGAAGTGATGAGACCAGGCGACGTCCCGCTGGGTGACGGGGTGGTCCTCGGTAGTGCAAGGTAGTCCTCGGTGGTCCTGCAGCAGGGTGGCAGTCAGCGTCTCGAGCCTCGAAGCTCCAGAGGTCTGAGGAGCGCCGGGCGGATGACGTAGGTAGGAGGATGACGTAGGCATCGGCGAACAACGCGCCGACGGTGGTGATGGGAGAACAATCGTCTACTGTCTTCACGACTATTGGAAACTAAGACGTGAAAATGCAAAAATGATAGGCCTACGTTGTCAAATCTTTAAAAACACTTTCACAGCTGTTTGTGTAGGCCCTTGAATGCGCAGTTATCATTAAACGGACGGGAGCACATGGGAAACTTATTTTAGGTCTACATTTGTATACGTTAATGTGGTTTCAGTCAAATAAAGCTAATCTCTTATCAATCGCACCTGCAGGTATCAACGTATAATCTATTCATCTTGAGATTCTTCCCAATTCTTCATATTTTTAAAGCACCTCATGTGTTCACTGTCCGCCCGTGGAGACGTCCTGGCTTGGACAACGGCTCCCCCTGCTGTCCACCACAGGAACAACAGGCTGAACCAGCGAACTCACTATCGGCGCACCATCCGGCTCTCTGCAAACAGAAAAACATTCCAGTGACACACGCACAGTCCTTCTTCTCCTCCTTTTCCTTCTTCTTCATCTTCTGACTGGATTCAACCATTTCAAACTTCATCAGACCAGCTCAGCTGTTGTATATTTTATCTAAAATGTAGTGGCGGTGGGTCAATAGGGGGCGCTCCGTGAAATATTCACTTGAATATATCTGCCAACTATTAATAAACTATAATCATTACGAAATAAATCAACAAAAATACATAGCGTTTATCCTCGTTCAACTGTGTGATAATTGTCACTGCCAGCAACCATTTAAATGCGTCTGAACGTCAATGATTTGGGCTGGGCTAGTTATTGGTCATTTGAAATAAAGCCCTCCTCCAAATCAGGGGCACTGGCCACGTTGAAGTGTAAGCTCGCTAACTTTTTGCTGTCTAACGAGCAGAGACAGCTTTTCATTGGCGCAACAAAATTTGCACTCGGGTCGCACCAGTTTGCGCCCCAGGCCAATGGTATCGCTTTTCTTTTTTGTTAACACCACACGATTGGACAATTCAGTGAATCAATCAAATAGGCTACCTCCCTCAGCAGCATTCGTGCACCACAACTATGTAGAGAAGAGATAGATCGCTAACTAGCAGAATTGTAGGCACTTGCCACCCTTTTCAGTGGAGGAATTGGACTCCCCAAGCAATGTTATACTCAAGCAATGTTATACTTAAAGGGAGCAAGTAAGTTACATATTAATCTAGTCTTTCGGCCTGTACAAAATTAAGCAACTGTCCCATATTTCTAACTGCATTTGAAGTAGACATTGAGACTCACAAAAACTGGACGTTATAGAACAGTGTTCATGATTTGTCTCAATATCAGAATACCAACAATGGGTCAAATAGCAATGGCTGGTGGAATGGCCATGAAGTCTGTATAGTGTAAGCTTGTCCAGGCCCTGCAAGTCAGGATGTAGGCTATGAATCTGAATGAAAAGTAGGTAAATAGGTAGTGGCCATCCCGAAAATGCACCAGAATACAGGAAATCAAATCTATTAAATTAAAAAAAAAAATAGATTAAGGGGGGGGGACCTCGGACCCCCTTTCTATTACTGTGCCCCGCCAACACCACATTAGCTATTTGTTTAACTCTTACTTATCTTCCTGTCGTATAAGAGGTTGGACAGCATTCTGGCGTGTTTCGCGCACCCGGTGCACACCACAACCTGCCTCTCTCCTTGAGTGCGCTTCTGATCAAGTGAGTAGTCTACTTTTATTAAACAATAATGCTTACAATATTACTATTACACTAATAGTAGGCCTATGTGCGGGTACCGGTAAGTACATAGAGGAAAATATAATGATGGATGCAGTATAAAATCAAACAAAAGAAAATGAAACGTTATAGAGACAGCATCCGTTTTTTTTTTTTACAAATCGGACACTTTGTTTTTTTGACTTTTTCAATGCCCCGAAGATCAACGGATACTGAAAAACAAACAAAAAAAACAATAGCGATCGGATTATGAGGATACCATTCATTTTACAAACTGAAAAATGCATTCATACACTTTCTTTCCTCTGTTTAAACCGCGCGTTCTACCACAAAAGTCTGGGTCCTATAGAAAATCAGTCTCTCTTGATCCATGGATCTCAGGCAGGCATCTTTAAATAATTATCCTCTCTCGGCTGACTACTGAAGATCAATTAAGGAATGGTTTACCTCCATAACTTTGGGTTCCTTTTTAGTTATCTTTGTTTTTCTGCACTTTAACTAACCAGAGTCAAAGTTTAGACTATTCATATACAAAAATATAAAAACACTTTACACTTTGGATTGAATTAAAAACCAAATTTAATACAATGTATTAAAGTGCATGAAACGTGATTGTGATACGAGAAGCGCAGCAGCGCCCTCCGCAGGACTGCTGAGGTACTGAGCTACGAGGAGAGGTTGGAAGTGAGCAGCAGGCTTCAGAGGAGTCCATCACACCTAAAGAAAGTTTTTTGCAGACAGGCTAGTAAAGGTGCAGTAAAATAGACGCAACCAAAAAGGCCCCCAAAGATATGGAAGGAAAACAATTCCCAAATTAGCATGTAGGCTACAGTCAGCTAAAGAACGTGAGAGAATTTCATTTCTTTAATGTGTTAATATTAATGTATAATTTGTGTCTGAAAAAGAGTGATAATTATCAGCGGTCTGGTTCCGACCGAGCCACCTGTTGCGCAGCGCTCGCTCTAATGAAAGATTTCCATCACCGGCTGAATGGCTCTGCTCTCCCGCCCGAGACCAGAGGTTCTGAGTCCACCGTCCCGGAGCGACCGGACCCGGAGGAGGACCTGCCGGACCCGGAGGAGGACCTGCTGGACGCTAGACCGTGCCGCAGACGACGACGGTTAAGCATGGACCTGCCGCCTTCATGTACGAATCTCCATCTCCTCAATGAATAAGGATTGAACCCTTTCTGACAAGCGTGACACTGTGACTACAGTCTTCCCTCCCTCCAGTGAAAGCGGACTCGACCGGAGCGGATCCACGTGTGGACGTCTGCGCACACGCACACACGCACACGCACACGCACACACACACACACACACACACACACACACACACACACACACACACACACACACACACACACACACACACACACTTCTCCGGGCTTCGCAAGAAAAATAAATGCGGTCTTCTGTAAACTCACCTCCATGAAATGATGAACACAGAACAAAGACAATTAAACTTTCCATTTAGCCTCTAGCGATATAAACCGGGGTCTCCACACACACACACGCCCCATGCTTAATAATCTTTTCAAATCGATTAATCATTTAGTGCAAGTGAAATAAGAAATAGCGGCAGCGCCAGCGTTACATCCTAAATATTGACATTGTTAAGATCCTCGAAGTCCGTTCTTGTGTAAAAAAAAAAGGTAAAAGTAAAACACCCGTTGATTATTTGTGTTTTGCATCGTCTAAGGGTCAGTCCTCGCTGAGCTCAGGGCCGGCTCCGTGAAGTAACACGATCAAACGACAGCGACATGATTTCATCTGTAGTTTTATTTATTATCAATCTCAACACAAAATATATCGGGTTTTATTCGGGGAACAGAATATGTAATTTACATATCACTATTCAAATAAGTCTATGTTATGTGTTCGGTGAGAGGTCGGTTGGAGACACGGTTCACATGATGATAATAATTATGGACAAAGGCGTACTGTACATGGTGGAGGTGGAACAACTATATTTATATGTATATATCTATATCAAATAGTTATACATATATATGATTATATATATATATAATATATATGATTATATATATATATATATATATATATATATATATATATATATATATATATATATATATATATATATATATATACTGTAGCCTATATATATATACTGTATATATATACTGTATATATACTGTATATATATATATACTGTATATATATATCAGTTATTTAGGCTAAATGATATAGCTCTGTCCTTTGTACTTACATTGATGTTGACAGAATTGCTAACGTTATCATTTTCTTATGAAGGAATAAATATTACAGCGTCACCAAATCTTAAACCCACAGACACAGCAGACGGCCTCGGATTGGTCCAAGCTGCTGAATGACATCAACGGGCCCAGATGTGAACCAATCAGAAAGTTTCTCGTTCCCCTGGGATTTAAGTTGGGCTGCATCATTATTTGCAGTATAACATACACACACTCACACGCACACGCACACGCACACACACACACACACACACATATATATATGTATATATACACATATAGGAGTAATATAATATTAGTTTGTTGTTTTACATTCAAGAGAGAATAAAACCAGAAATAACAGCTAATTCTAGTTCTATTGACATGTTTCAGATCCCATTCAGTCCACTTTAACTTTCATTAACTGCACTTTTACATATATACTATATTTTATATTATTTCGATTTACTCCGATTCATATATTTTTTTAAATTTACAGCAAATCATGTAACCGTATGATACAATCATCATATTATACAGTATTGGATAAAGGAGAGAGAGAGGGAGAGAGAGAGAGAGGGAGAGAGAATAACATTGTTTCCTAGAAAACAAATGAAAAAGATTGAATTAGGGATTCTAAAGGATTCCAATTTTAGAAGCTGAATCGGTTAATTGCAATCAAACCATAACTCTAATGGATGACTGGTTGTTTAACTGACTGGTTGGTTAACTGGTTTGTAGAATCACTGAGAGAGCGCTCTCAAAATAGCGTTGACCTCTTCAGCCACCGCTGTCAGAGCAAACTCAAACTGTTCCTGTAGAGAGAGAGAGAGAGAGAGAGAGAGAGAGAGAGAGAGAGAGAGAGAGAGAGAGAGAGAGAGAGAGAGAGAGAGAGAGAGAGAGAGAGAGAGAGAGAGAGAGAGAGAGAGAGAGAGAGAGAGATTAATAAATATTCATGGGACAGTCATTTGTTGCCCCAATCAACTCAAATTGTGTGTGTCTGACTGTGTTAGTGTCTCTGTTATTATGTGTGTGTGTTTGAGTGATG
>OLKM01000706.1:45000-60000 GCA_900291075.1 Melanogrammus aeglefinus
AACAATATGAGATGAACACATGAGGATGACCTGATAAACAATATGCGATGAACACATGAGGATGACCTGATAAACAGTATTCTATGAACACATGAGGATGACCTGATAAACAATATGAGATGAACACATGAGGATGACCTGATAAACAATATGAGATGAACACATGAGGATGACCTGATAAACAATATGCGATGAACACATGAGGATGACCTGATAAACAATATGCGATGAACACATGAGGATGACCTGATAAACAATATGTGATGAACACATGAGGATGACCTGATAAACAGTATTCTATGAACACATGACAATGACCTAATACACAGTATGACATGAACACATGAGGATGACCTGATAACAGTATTCTATAAACACATGAGGATTACCTGCCAGAAGTCGGCCACGGTGGAGGGCAGCGGCCCCTGGGAGGAGATGTAGGTGGGGTTCCTGGGGTCGTGATCCATCTGGTGGAGAGGGACAGTTTAGTACCATCACACAAACACACACACACACACACACACACACACACACACACACACACACACACACCACACCACAGACAGACACACACACACACACACACACACCAGAGACACACAGACACACACAACACACACACACACACACACACACACGCACACTTAGAGAGACAGACATACACACACACACACACACACACACACACACACACACACACACACACACACACACACACACACACACACTTAGAGAGACAACACACACACACACACACACACACACACACACACACACACACACACACACACTTAGAGAGACAGACATACACACACACACACACACACACACACACACACACACACACATACATACAACAGACACACACACACACACACACACACACACTTAGAGAGACAGACATACACACACACACACACATACTCAGACACACACACACACACACACACACACACACACACACATACTCAGACACACACACACACACACACACACACACACACACACACACACACAGACACACACACACACACACACACACACACACACACACACACACACACACAGACACGCACACAGACACGCACACACACACACACACACACACCTAACTCCCACCTTATTCTTCATGTTTAACCTGTTTTTCTTTTAATCCTAGTCTGTTTTAATATATGTCTGTTACATTGATAGGGCAATATGTAAAGCGTCTTAGAGTACCATATTAAGCGCTATATAAATTTAATTTATTATTATTATTATTACACACACACACTTAGAGACACACACACACACACACACACACACACACACACACACACACACACACACACACACACACACACACACACACACACACACACACAGAGAGACACGCATACACAGAAAGACACACACACAGACTCAGAGAGACACACATACACACACACACACACACACACACTTAGAGAGAGACACACACACACAGAAAGAGAAACACACATACACACCACGCGCACACACACAAACACGCACACACCACGCACCCACCCACACACACACACACACAGATACATACATACACAAACGTATTATATTCCATTTTCCTAATTATGCATCCTTCCAGCAATTCCAGGAAAACATTACTTTATGATAATGAATAAAACATCATTCCAACAATGTAGATAGAGAATAATGAAAAGAAGCTAACTCCAACAGGACTCAGAGTGTGTTGCGTTGGCAGCTAACTCCAATCCCCCCTGTTTCAGAGTGTGTCAGTGTTGCAGCTCTAGGAGGTGTGTTAGCATTAGCAGCTAACAGTAGCGTTGCAGCTCCCGCCGTAGCGTTGCGTCATGTTGTGCGACCACCGGCTTCGAGAGCTCTCTGATGTCGGCTGTCCGTCTCCACCGCGTCAGAAGACAGCGGCCGGCAGCCCCGAGCACAAGGCTTCAGGATAACGTCTCAGGGAAGAGTCTCGCGTCCCGCGACGCCAACACCCACACTCCTAAGTGTGCTAGCTCCCGACAAACGCAATGAGTCGACTTCTGGTTTGAGTCGCGATACGTGTGTGGAGGGTCTGAGGCCACATGCACTTCAGGCTTTGAGGATGTCGGGGTGTTGTGAGTGTGCTTTGGGGGGGGGTCTTGGCCCCGGCCCCGCACGGTTCCCTGGTTAACATGCGGCCCCAGCACTGGGGTCGTTCTGAACTGGAAAAGAAAGTAAATTGTGATCTCAAGGACGCGGTGGTGGTGGGCTGGCGGTCTGAATACTAACACACCAACACCCGACTTCAAACACGCTGCTGGAGGGGGGGGGGGGGGGGGTCGGGGGAGGCGCACGTGTGTGTATGTGTGTGTGTGTGTGTGTGTGTGTGTGTGTTCCGTGCCTTTATGCATGTGGTTATGTGTGTATATTTCTATATCAGCAATAATTGTGCACGCTTGTTTTTGCGCATTTATGTGTGTGTGTGCGTGTGTATGTGTGTGTGTGTGTGTGTCTATCTAACAGTTGTTTTCTTTTGTGATTTTGTGTATTTATCAATCAGTATTAATTGTATATGCCAGTCTGTGTCTGTATGTGTGTCTATGTGTGTGTTTGTGTGTATTTATCCAACAGTAATAATTGTGTATGCCAGTGTGTGTGTTTGTGTGTGTTTGTGTGTGTGTGTATTTATCTAACAGTAATAATTTGTCTTTGCCGTGGTAAGGTGTGTCTCTCTTGTGAATGTGTGCGTTTATGTGTGTGTATTTATCAACAGTAATAATCGTGAATACTGAGTCCTCTAATGTCTTTCTAGAACTCGTCTCTCTGACATAATGACAGAGTGTCTCCACTGAGGAATAAAGTGCATCTCTTTATCAAAGCCGCTCTGAGTGCTTTTACTGACGCGGGCAAACCGCATCGAAATGAGCTGCCATTCCTGGAAAGCACAGAAACATTTTCCTTCTCTAGCAAATCGGGACATCGAAGAAACACACCAAAAAAAAATCTAATTGTAACCTCTTTGTACAGTTTGAGGATCTGCGATAACCTCGGTTCCTGTTGGTTTTTTAAATCTACTGTTTGGTTTATTGTGTGAATAAATAAACGAACTTATCAAGCAGGAGGGTGAAAAGGGGAAAGAAGAGGATGTTTGAGTGGCGTTTAGCGTTCCAACATGCGCGTTGGGCTGCTGGTTAGCGTAGCGCTGCCAGCATAGCATAGCGCTGAGCTCCCCCGGCACGGCTAGCTTAACAAACAGCACTCACTATTGGGCTGGCGTTGATGTAGTCGCTGTTGCCGTGGTTATTCTCCGGCTTCAAGGTTATCCTGGAGTGGTCGTCTGAAAGGGAGACACACACAGTGAGTCACACACACACACACATGCACACACACACGCACGCACGCAAAAGCATGCCCGACATTTAGCAGTTTGTCGGTTTGTCCAGCTGTAGTGATGGTGGGAGGAATCGAACCTGCACCCCCCTAAATACAGACGAGATGAATTACAGGATGAATAATGAATTATTCATTAACATCTGATAACGTGAGAGATAATGTAATAATTCATGATATAAAAAATATAATTAATCTATCCTAGTTTTGGAACATTTGACTGAAACCATGACCTTACTATATCACATCGTGACTTCAACTATATGGATTCACCTTATACAAGAACACTTTATATGTCTATATTTATAATCATATATAATCGTTAAATAATAAACATAATATTCATTTATTATTTTTAAAAGTATATTTATATTTTGGAAACAAATTTTAAGGCCCTCATCTGCACAAACATTGTCTTCCTGATAAGAGGGTGAATAAAGAAATGATTGTATGATCAAACATGATCAATTATGATTATAGAAACGATTCAGATGCCAGAACAGGAGATCTGTGATTTATATAAAGATAAAGATAAAACATACAGTTTCCTATGGCGTGGCGATTGTGCCCATGACTGCGTGTGTGTGAGTGTATATGTGCGCACGTTTGCGTGTGTGCATTTACATGAGCATGCATGTGTGTGTGTGCGCATGCGTGTGCGTGGATGCACGAGTGCGTTCATGTATGCGCATGCGTGCGTGCCTGCAAAAGGGTGTGCATGTATGTGCGTACGTGCGTGTGTATGAAATTGCGTGCATGTGCATGCGTATGTGTGTGCGTCTGTGAATGTGTCTGCGCGTATGTGTATGTATGTGCGTGTGCGTGCCTGCGTACATACTCGTGTATGCGTGTGCGTTTCTGTGTGCATGCAAGTCCGTCCGTACGTGTGTGCGCATGCAAGTGTGTACCCACGCTCGATGCGGCCGCACGCATGCGTGTATATGCGCTTGCACGCGCGTATGACTATATGCGTGTGTGCGTGCGTGCGTGTCTGGGTACCCACAGGCCAGCGGGGCGTGGCCGCGGTTTCGCTTGGCGTGGTGGGGGTGGTGCGCGGTGGTGCTGGCGCTGGGCTCGGCCTGGTAGGCCTGCAGGGCCTCCCACTCCCCCTCCAGACGGTGCTTGTTCCTCAAGTGGTCCTCCATGTAGGCCTGGGGACCCAACAAAGGACGGCCAATCAGACGCCGGCGTTTAACGAGCCGCCGGCGGAGAAAGAGGCCTGAGACGGGTGGCTGAGGAGCGGGGCGGTGTTATTATGGGATGTCTTTCAGACACGGCCAGGTTTTGTCTGGCCGGTACCGCCGGGTTAACTGTTTGTGTGGCGCGAGATCAAATTAAACCCCAACTCTGAACCCCCTGAGAGAGAGAGAGAGAGAGAGAGAGAGAGAGAGAGAGAGAGAGAGAGAGAGAGAGAGAGAGAGAGAGAGAGAGAGAGAGAGAGAGAGAACGAGAGAGGGAGAGAGAGAGAGAGAGAGAGAGAGAGAGAGAGAGAGAGAGAGAGAGAGAGAGAGAGAGAGAGAGAGAGAGAGAAGAGAGAGAGAGAGAGAGAGAGAGAGAGAGAGAGAGAGAGAGAGAGGAGAGAGAGAGAGAGAGAGAGAGAGAGAGAGAGAGAGAGAGAGAGAAGAGAGAGAGAAGAGAGAGAGAGAGCGAGCGAGCGAGCGAGCGAGCGAGCGAGAGAGAGAGAGAGAGAGAGAGAGAGAACGAGAGAGAGAGAGGTGTTGGTGGTGGTGGGGGATATAGAGGGGTTGATTAGGGGGGCGGAGGTGGTGGGTGGTGGAATTGGGTTGTGGGTGGAGGTGGAAGTTAGGGTTGATGTAGCGGCGGGTGGACGTTAGGGTGGTGGTGGTGGTGGAGGTTAGGGTTGATGTAGCGGCGGTTGGAGGTTAGGGTGGAGGTATCGGGCGTGTGGGGCAGCAGTGGAGGTCAGGGTGGAGGAGCAGTAGAGGTGGTGTAGGCGGAGGTCAGGGAAGAGGTTGTGGTGGAGGTTAGGGTTGATGAAGCGGTGGGTGGAGGTTAGGGTGGAGGTAGGGGTGGGGGTTAGGGTGGAGGTAGGGGTGGAGGTTAGGGTGGAGGTAGTGGTGGGGGTTAGGGTGGAGGTAGTGGTGGAGGTTAGGGTGGAGGTAGGGGTGGGGGTTATGGTGGAGGTAGGGGTGGGGGTGAGGGTGGAGGTAGTGGTGGAGGTTAGGGTGGAGGTAGTGGGGAGGTAGAGGCGCAGTGAAGTGTGCTGCAGTCCTCAGACAGAAGGAACGGAGGGTTGGTGAATGGAGGGATTAACTCTGCCAATCACAGAGCTGGGCTGGGAGTCCTAGTTGTCATGGGAACAGTGTGTGGAGGGTCTTAAGGAGGAGGCGGGGTGGGGGGGAGACAGGTAATGCTGGTCCTCCACGCCAGCGGAAAATTACCAACAACACCCGCCGCAATGCATCATGGGAGACATCAGACACACCACGAAGAAAAGAGGCAGACGAAGAAAAGGCTGAAGTAGATTAGTGTGGATTAGGACTATTAATACTATTAATACTATTAATACTGATCCTTTTCATTATTAATACTATTAATACTCGTCCCTTTTTATTATTAATGCTATTAAAAATATTAATACTGTTCACATTTTATTATTAATACTATAAATAACTATTAATACTTTTTAATATTAAACTATTAGTACTAGTACTGTATGTCTATGTAACCCTGACCCTATAGATATTTATATATGTATTAAATAAGGAGTAGTGCCTGAAGGTATTGATTACATTCATGTGAGTAGTGATTAATGTAGTAGCCATCAGGTCGCCACGGCAGAAGCATTGTGTGTGTGTGTGTGTGTGTGTGTGTGTGTGTGTGTGTGTGTGTGTGTGTGTGTGTGTGTGTGTGTGTGTGTGTGTGTGTGTGTGTGTGTGTGTGTGTGTGTGTGTGCGTGTGTGTGCATGCACGTGTGCGTGCGTGAGTGTATGTGTGTGTGTGTGTGTGCGTGTGTGTCTGTGTGTGTGTGAGTGTGTGTGTGTGTGTATGTGTGTTGCTGGATGTCCTGTACAGAGCTGTCCATGGTGCTGAGGTAAAACCGGTCAGTACTGAGAGTGTTGTAGCAGACAGAGACTGGTCAGTACTGAGAGTGTTGTAGCAGACAGAGATGCTGAAACAGCTGAAGGAGGAGACAGATTTAAATAGAGACGCTGGCTGTTCTCAGCCAACTGGCTCTGAGGAGGATTACATAAGCAGCAGAGAGCAGGAGAGAGCTGCTACAGGCTGAGAGCGAGGACCTAGTATACGCTAGAGTACATCGCTAGTATAGTAAAGGTAGTAAGGTCACACTTGTGCTAATGGAGAGACAGGATGTACACAGAGGAGAGAAGAGAGGGGGAAGAAGAGGAGGAAAGGAGGAGGAGAGGAGAGATGGAGACAAGAGGAGAGGAGAGGAGAGGAGAGGAGAGGAGAGGAGAGGAGAGGAGAGGAGAGGAGAGGAAGAGGAGAGGGAGGAGAGGAGAGGAGAGGAGAGGAGAGGAGAGGAGAGGAGACAGAAGAGGATGGAGAGGATGACAGATGGAGAAAGGACGAGAGGAGGAGAGGGGAGAGGAGAAAAGACAAGAGAGGAGAGGAGAGAAGGGGAGGAGGAGATGAGAGGAGGGGACGGGGGAGGAGAGGAGATGGGTGCTAACAACCTCCCACATGGTTTCTGGGAGGCAGGTTGACAGAGCCTGACCGCTCTCCTGTCTTCTAGCATTTATCCTTCTAACGTCCACACTGTGAACCGGGTTTTATTTATACAGGGGGTTATATTTATAAAAGATGTAAGTGTGGGGGTCGGTGTATTTTATGTTCAGAGAGCAGCTCCACAAACAGAACCAACCCCACATCTCTGCTGCAGTGGAACACATTATTCAGATTACGCTCATGGTAACAGGCTGGCTGCCGTGCACTGTGTGTGTGTGTGTGTGTGTGTGTGTGTGTGTGTGTGTGTGTGTGTGTGTGTGTGTGTGTGTGTGTGTGTGTGTGTGTGTGTGTGTGTGTGTGTGTGTGTGTGTGTGTGTGTGTGTGTGTGTGTGTGTGTGTGCGCGTGTGTGATGAATGCTGTCTCCAGTATACGAGGTGCTGCTGGCTATATATCCATCTCTTTTATCAAGCTTGTCTCAACACAAGCAGGCTGGCAAAATTAAAACCATCCATTCTGTGTGTGAGTGTGAGTGTGAGTGTGTTTGTGTGTGTGTGTGTGTGTTGTGTGTGTGTGTGTGGTGTGCGTGCTTGAGTATGTTTTTGTGTGAGTATGTAAGCTGACTGACGGACTGTGATTAAATAATAAATAAATTTCAGTTGCTAATCGTGAAGTGAAAATGGATTCTCTCACTGCACAAAGAGGGAGGGAGGGAGGGTGAGAGAGAAAGGGAGAGAGGGTGAGAGAGGAAGAGGGAGAGAGCGAGAGAGAGAGCGAGAGAGAGAGCGAGAGAGAGAGAGAGAGAGAGAGAGAGAGAGAGAGAGAGAGAGAGAGAGAGGAGAGAGAGAGAGAGAGAGAGAGAGAGAGAGAGAGAGAGAGAGAGAGAGAGAGAGAGAGAGAGAGAGAGAGCGAGCGGGTGAGAGCTCAGACTTCAAAGATCAGATAAAATAATAAAATAAATACATTTTGAAGTAAAGGAAGAAGAGAGAGAGACGGACAGAGCAGGTGAAGGAGGAGACTGAGTGGATGGAAGTTCCAGGCTAGGGATGCAAGGTATAAGGAGAAGTTCTGCTCCAATACAGGGTCCAAATCACAGCGAGTGGTTGAGTACTCTTATTGTGTTGGGTGGGGGGTGGGGGGGGGGTGGGGGGAGGGGGGGGACGGGGGGGGTGGTGGGCGGGGGGCTTGTTTGAGTCCTCATCTTCCACAGCCAGGTACACTCTGACCGGAGTCCTTGTCACACAGCTTTCTACCTGCTCTTCCCCGGTGTAGCGTGAGGATGTGGTTCTGTACAGCGACGGTTCTGTCATTTCCATCGGGGACGTTTTGAAACCTGACACGTCTCCGGTGTAATCATGTTTGAGTTCGGCTGTTGTTTGGGGGCTGGGTACTTCTTCGCAACGTGCCTCGTGTGTCACAGCATTGAATCAACGATGGCCCTGAGGAGGAGTCACTGCTGCCTAACATCTCATGGGCGTAACTAGACACCCGGGAATCAGACCGGGGCGCCGGTCTTCAGCTCCTCACGGCACATCGTCAACATCCGTCGACCATCCGATATCTTTTTTTTTTTCCTTGCGAAGATGACGTTCAAACTGCATAAGTCGCTGTCGGGGGGGTGTGCTTGCTTTAATACACCGCCACGGCAGCGCTGTGCTGCTCACCGCTTGACTCTCAGTTTGATGTGCTCCTGGCGCGGGTAATTATTGTTAAATAGTGGATCCTACAGGCTCCGCCCACCGGGGAGCCGGCGAGCGTTGGCAGACCCGTTTCCTCCCGCCTCCCGACAACAACAACAACAACAACGCATGACTGTGCACCAGCGACGGCGTCTGGCGACCAAAGGATACATCCCGTTTCATTTCGCCCAAACACACATCATTATAACATTCAAAGGATCTGTAAGGCGTCCAAAACAAACGACAAAAAAACGATTTCCGATCCCAACGTTTTTTTTCCACGATCTGTTTCTGATTGGCTCGACGAGTTCTCGTCTCCTCCCCCAGACGGGCAGGGAGGGGGCGGGGCTTACCAGTATCATGTGGCCGGTGGAGATGTCCATGTTGGAGGGGACGGGCTCCTCACACCAGGAGGAGGTGCTGCTGCGTGCCGAGGGGCTTGCCGCCGGCCCGTCGCTGAACTGCGACGACACGCTGTTGAGGCGCGAGTGACGCAGCGTCTCCGGCCGCTCGGCCGCCCGCACCGACATACGCTGCCTGCACAGCTCCTACGGGGACAGGAAGTGGTGTCATGACAGGGCTCCCACGGGGACAGGAAGTGAGGTCATACAGGGCTACCACGGGGACGGGAAGTGATGTCAATAAAGGGCGCCTACGGGGACAGGAAGTGATGTCATGACTGGGCTCCTACGGGACAGGAAGTGATGTCATACAGGGCCATGACGGGGACAGGAAGTGATGTCATACAGGGCTCCTACGGGGACAGGAGGTGATGTCACGACAGGGCTCCTACGGGACAGTAAGTGATGTCATACAGGGCTCCTACATGGATAGGAAGTAATGACATGACAGGGCTCCTACAGGGACAGGAAGTGATGTCATACAGGGCTCCAACAAGACAGGAAGTGATTTCATACAGGGCTCCTACAGGATAGGAAGTGATGTCATACAGGGCTCCTACGGGGACAGGAAGGGATGTCATGAAAGGACTTCTACAGGGGCAGGAAGTGATTTAATGACACGCTCCTACAGAAAGAATAAGCGATGTCTTGTCCTTACCTTAAGATAAGATCTCCAACCTCAAACAAACTAGCTAAACTGATCTATAACTATATACAGCCTATGCTAGTTAGCATTAGCCCAGGGAGGGGACCCAGGTCGACAGAGACAGCGACCCCAGCAGAACGCTCCGGTCGCTGGGTCAGTTAAACTCCCTTTGGGATGTTAAAACGACACAGTCTGCAGCAGCTTTACTGCACCATTCAGGTGTGACGACAGTCCGAGCCCCCATCTCCCTCCTGCAGGACCCCCGCCCTGGAGGAACGACCCCCCGCTGAGCCCCGACACACTCACACAGCGGCCATCTGTCCGGGCGTTCTGATTCGCCGACCGCTGATTGCCTGGCTGCTGATTGGCCGGCTCCTAACGGGCAGGCTCCTGATTGGCCACCTGCGGGGCGGGGCCTCACCTGATAGGTGGCGGTGGCGTCGGAGGAGGTGTCGGTGCCCAGGCTGGCCAGCTTCTCCTTCCTGCGGAGGAGCTGCGAGCGCTGGCGCACGCAGAAGGCGGCCCCGGAGGCGGCGAGGAGGAGCACGACGAAGAGGAGCAGCAGCAGGGAGAGGAGCAGGAACTGAGAGGACTCCACCCGCGTCTCCTTCACCACGGGGAGCTGGGAGAGGACGCCTCGCTGCACAGAGAGAGAGAGAGAGAGAGAGAGAGAGAGAGAGAGAGAGAGAGAGAGAGAGAGAGAGAGAGAGAGAGAGAGAGAGAGAGAGAGAGAGAGAGAGAGAGAGAGAGAGAGAGAGAGAGAGAGAGAGAGAGAGAGAGAGAGAGAGAGAGAGGAGAGGGAGAGGAGAGAGGGAGAGAGAGAGAGAGAGAGATAGAAAAATTAGGGAAGAGAGAATGAGTGTGTGTGTGTATATACATACAACATACACACACACACACACACACACACACACACACACACACACACACACACACACACACAACACAACACACACACACATCACACACACACACACACACACACACACACACACACACACACACACACACACACACACACACACACACACACACACACACACACACACACACACACACACACACACACACATTCAATTGGTTAGCAAAGGAGCAGCGGGTATGAATGGGTCGGAATCATACTAATCCGATATGTATTTTAAATAAATAAACACACGTACACACAGAGACAAGCATTGAGTGAAAGTGAAGTGTTTGGTCACGTTTATAGCACTGCCCCCTCCCCGCCCCTCGTCATGTTAGCCCCGCCCCCCTCATTAGCCAGCACTAATGAGCAGCTTTACAACCCCCATTCACCCCCGGCCAGCCCCTTAACAACCATGACCAGCACCGCCTGGCACTGAGGCCCAGGACCTCCGCCACGAGGCCCAGGACCTCCGCCACGAGGCCCAGGACCTCCGCCACGAGGCCCAGGACCTCCGCACTGAGGCCAACGACCTCCACACTGAGGCCCAGGACCTCCGCACTGAGGCCCAGGACCTCCACACTGAGGCCCAGGACCTCCGCCACGAGGCCCACGACCTCCGCCACGAGGCCCACTATCTCCGCACTGAGGCCCACGACCTCCGCCACGAGGCCCATGACCTCCGCCACGAGGCCCACGACCTCCGCCAAGAGGCCCACGACCTCCGCCACGAGGCCCACGACCTCCGCCACGAGGCCCACTATCTCCGCACAGAGGCCCACGACCTCCGCACTGAAGCCCACGACCTCCGCACTGAGGCCCACGACCTCCGCACTGAGGCCCAAGAACCTCCGCACTGAGGCCCAGGACCTCCTCACTGAGGCCCAGAACCTCCGCACTGAGGCCCAGAACCTCCGCCACGAGGCCCACTATCTCCGCACCGAGGCCTACTACCTCCACACTGAGGCCCAGGACCTCCGCACTGAGCCCAACGACTTCCTCCACGAGGCCCAACTCCACCATGAGGCCCAACTCCACCACGGGGCCCAACTCCACCACGGGGCCCAACTCCACCACGGGGCCCAACTCCACCACGGGGCCCAACTCCACCACGAGGCCCAACTCCACAACGGGGCCCAACTCCACCACGAGGCCCAACTCCACCACGGGGCCCAACTCCACCACGAGGCCCAACTCCGCCACGAGGCCCAACTCCGCCACGGGGCCCAACTCCACCACGGGGCCCAACTCCACCACGGGGCCCAACTCCACCACGGGGCCCATCACCTTTACCATGAAATTAAACATTATGCTGTGAATCGGTTCTACAGACATTATGATTGGAAAATACGCTTATTCCACTTTGCCATGGCCTGGGTCCTACGTTCTCCGTGTTCTGAGCCCTGACAGATGAATCCAATATAATCTTATCTTGAAGACGGCTAGTGCTAACAGATAGCCTTGGGGCGCGAGCTAGCAGAAGGTTACCCGCATCTCGTTATAATCCAAACAAGATGAGGGTTTTACACGGAGCGGGGGGATGGGGGGGGGGGGGGGGGGGGCGTCTGATATGAGCCAAGGTGGCCCGGCCATCGTCCAATCAAAACACAGCACAATAAACACACTATAGTTTATAGTATGCATTCTAGGGTTTTGATATGTACATAAATAATATATACTCAGTATTCTGTTTTATACAAAACTCATTTATGCTAAGATACTGTTATGGTCATAACTAATAAATACTAGGATTTATATTTACATATACTAATATACAGTACATACGTATATTACATACTCTGTATTCTGTTACATACATACTAGGATTCCGTTTTATAAATAACTAATCTATTCTCAGTATTCTGGTATATACAGACTATTTACACAAGGATTATGTTATGTTCAAACGATATGGTTTGATGAGTGTTTAATACCCACTGAATACTAACTGATATAAAAATAAAACATAGAGCACTAAATCTTATGCATACATTCCTCCTTCTGCCCCACTAGATCTTTCAATCCTACACGACGCTAAATAGAAATATATATATATATATATATATATATTATATATATATAGTATAGTAATGCACAAACCAAATAGTAACATAGTATACACACATATATATGTATCTGTATATACATATAAAAATAGGAGTATTATATATATAATATATATATATATATATATATATATATATATATATATTATATATATATATATATATATATATATATATATATATAAACATCTATATATAAACATAACGTATCTGTATGTCTATTATATAAACGCTAGTGGTTCTGGGATCTGCTGTGAGGAGCGTGCCTCTGCGGTCCAGCAGGCAGTGTCTCAGTAGACCGGTCGCTCACAGACCACAGAACTGCTCACGCGCCCCTCATTCTCTCCCCCACAATACCCCCGAGAATCCACCTCATTCACCCTAATCTAACCGGAGATAATTCAGCAGGAGAATACATTGGGTTAAAATAAAAATAACGGGTTATGGTCGGACTAGTGTGTATAAAGTAGAAGGAATAAAACATGATACTAGCTATAATAAAGGGATAATAATAGTAATAATACGTGTATTTCAAATTAGACAAAAAAATGAAAAGGTGAGGTGACGTGAAAGTCTTATATCTTAACGTTGTGTTTTGCAACGAAATAATAACGTTTTTGTACTCTTTGTAATTCATATATTTGTAATATTTGGATGAGCAAATTTCCTTATAAAACCACACTTAACAAAACATTTACAGCAAGTATGATTTCTATGACATTTAAAGGTCATTGTAATATTATAAGTGATTTATAATTGATAACTATTTTAGACATGATCAAATATCTTATTTGATCATTTGATTAAAAAAGGGATATGATTTCACCTTCTTTTTTTTCACATTTCAATCTATGATTGAGGTCCCCACATCATTTCATAATTGTTATGTTAAATGTAATAATTTCCTTACTTATACTGGCACATGACCATAAGCCACATTTTATATTAATGGTTTGGATATACATTTGAACAATTACGATTGGAGATAATAGTTTGGTGATTTTAATATGTTTAAGGTTAATAGCCTATTATGTAATCAGAGAGAGGTTGGAGAACCTACGATGTTACACAGCCGGTTGGGGTTTAAACCCTATGACGTGATCGGGCTTAGGGCTTGGATCCAGTGATGATAAAGCTAGGGTTCTGAACCTATGATGTAATGCGGTGGGTGAGGATTTGGACCCTATCATGTTATTAAAGTTAGGGTTAGGTCCAAGGATATAAAGCATTTATGCTTTAGACCCTATGATGTAATTAAGGTTAGGGTTAAGAACCTCTGATGAAATAAGGGTTAGGGTTTAGACCCTCATCTTTTGGGTCTACACTTCACGTCCTTTGCTTGTGGGTCAGGATTAAGCCCTATGATGTCACTACAGTTAGGGTTTCGACCCTATGATGTCACTAAAGTTAAAGTTTGGAACCTGTACTAACGAATAGTGTTTAGACCCTATGATGTCATCAAAGTTAGGGTTTGGACCCTACGATGGCATTAATGTTAGGGTTTGACCCTATGATGTCATTAAAGCAGGGGTTAGACCCTACGATGGCATTAATGTTAGGGTTTGACCCTATGATGTCATTAAAGCAGGGGTTAGACCCTACGATGGCATTAATGTTAGGGTTTGACACTATGATGTCATTAAAGCAGGGGTTAGACCCTACGATGGCGGCTTGGGGTTGGAGTGTGGGCTGATTATTCCTTTATCTCCGCTTCTATTGAGCCGGAGAGGGGCAGACGGCAGATGCGTTGGGGAGTGTTGGATTATTCAGGGCTGGCTGAGAGGTGGAGGCTGGAGGTGGAGGGGGGGGGGGGGATGGTGGATGGTGAGGGTGTAGGTTGAGGGGTGGAGGCTAGAGGGGTGGAGGTGGAGGGTTAAGGTGGAGGTGGAGGGGTGAGGGATGGGGGTGGAGAATGGAGGGGTGAGGGGTTGTGGGCGGAGGGCGGAGGGGTGAACGGGTGGAGGTGGAGGGGGTAAAGGTTGAAAGGTGGAGGGGTAGGGGTGGAGGTTTGAGGGTGGACGGGTGGAGGTGGGAGGGGGGGGTGGGAGGTGGAGGGTGGAGGGGCTATTCACTCAGATCACAAAGCCTCCAGAAGCACAAAGACAACTTCCTCCAGAATACACTCTGCACACTAAAGCTCAGAACCAGAACCATCCCAGACTGAGCCTGCGACGCGTCTGAAGGATCCTCATAATCCCAGACCTGGGGAGGATCAGTGGAGTTCTACACGTGAAGCAAAATCGATGGATGTGCACACACATTTAAAAAATATATATATATAAAAAAAAATTAAACGTACAATTT
>OLKM01000706.1:65000-67863 GCA_900291075.1 Melanogrammus aeglefinus
AGTCCAAGTCTTTTTTTGGTTGTATCTATTCGGCGGCACAGCTGGAATGTTTGTTGTGTATTCTCCAACATCTATAGTGATATTACATTGTTTCAGCAGCGTTTCTGGATGTGTTTATGAAGGCAGGTCTAGGTGCAGCCATTTATAGATCAAATGCTCTGAGAGAGTTGAGGGAGAGAGAGAGAAGAAGGAAGAGAGGGAGAGGGAGGGAGAGGGAGGAAGAGAGAGAGAGAGAGAGAGAGAGAGAGAGAGAGAGAGAGAGAGAGAGAGAGAGAGAGAGAGAGAGAGAGAGAGAGAGAGAGAGAGAGAGAGAGAGAGAGAGAGAGAGAGAGAGAGAGAGAGAGAGAGAGAGAGAGAGAGAGAGAGAGAGAGAGAGAGAGAGAGAGAGAGAGAGAGAGAGGAAGCAAGAGAGGGAGAGAGAGAGAGAGAGAGGGGCGGGGAGGGCAGAGAGAGAGAGAGAGAGAGAGAGAGAGAGAGAGAGAGAGAGAGAGAGAGAGAGAGAGAGAGAGAGAGAGAGAGAGAGAGAGAGGAGGGAGAGAGGAAGCGAGAGATAGGAGAGAGAGAGGAAAGAAGTGGTGGGGAGATAGAGAGAGGGAGAGAGGAAGCGAGAGAGGGAGAGAGAGAGAGAGAGGAGAGAGAGAGAGAGAGAGAGAGAGAGAGAGAGAGAGAGAGAGAGAGAGGAGGGAGAGAGAGAGAGAGGAGAGAGAGAGAGTTTCTGTTCGTTTTCCTGGAACTCCTTGGGTCTCCCTCCTCCCCGATAGCGGGAGAAGACGGAGGAGGAGGAGGAGCAGGAGCAGGAGGAAGATTAGGGGGAGGAGGTGCCCCCCCGTCCCGAGGGAGGTTGAAGGGAGGACGTTGGTTCCATGTATCTTTGATGTGTCTTTGATGTCACGTCTCAATACAGGACGACATCACCGGCTCTCAGCGCTCCACTCTGCTGCTCTGCCAACTGCTCACCGCGCCAGGCCAACTTCTTGTGTGTGTGTGTGTGTGTGTGTGTGTGTGTGTGTGTGTGTGTGTGTGTGTGTGTGTGTGTGTGTGTGTGTGTGTGTGTGTGTGTGTGTGTGTGTGTCTGTCTGTGTGCGTATGCGTGCTTGCCTGTGTGTGTGCGAGTCCGCTTGCATGTCTATGCGTGTGTGTTTGTGTCTGTGCGTGTGTGCTTGTGTGTGTCTGTGTGTCTGTCTGTTTGTGTGTGCTTGTGTGTGTGTGTGTGATCAAACTTGTGTACATCCGCGTCTAATCCCGGGGAAAAAAAAGCCCCCCATAAATATTCCAGTTTTGGGGAAATGAAAGCTATATAAACATGAAGGAGAGCAGAGCCAAGCGCCTTATTGTGGAGCGAGCATCCATCGCAGATCAAACATGAGCCGGGAGAATAAGAGGAACAGCAGCATTACCGACTCTAATGCGGAGTACATCACAACAAACACACACGCCTCTGAACCCAGCATGCTCACACACAATGTAATGTGTAGTACCCACAGCCAGGACCTAACACAAAGTAAAACTACTCTGAGATAAGGGCGCCTTAATATGACGAAATGGGCTCTGATGAACCTTCTGGTGGTTGCTAGCAGTCGCTAAAAGATATACTTCAGTACTTGAAGTGGCAGTAGCTCATTTATAAATGTATTGACGACCGGGTGTGATCAGGTGTAGATCCAACTGAAACACTAAGCTGTTTAACTTTTCTACTCCAACCTAGAATTCAGAGTATGATCCAAGAGACAAGCGCAGGGTTACAACATGACTCATATTATTTTATATTAATACAAAATTGACAGACAGACAGGAAACAGACAGACAGACAGGAAGCAGACAGACAGACAGACAGACAGACAGACAGACAGACAGACAGACAGACAGACAGACAGAGACAGACAGACAGCTAGGTTTATCTCATAGCCGGGTCAGGATTACTCACAGCAAACTGTGGGTAAATGCGAGTTAGCTGTTGCTAGGGATGTCTATTTGTGGTTAGCGTGAGTTAGCGGTGTCTAACAGTGACTAGCGGTAGCTACTGATGACCAGCAATGACTAAAGGTGGTTAGCTGTAGCTAGCGGTGGCTAACTGTGACTAGCGGTGGCCAACTGTGACTAGCGGTGAACGGCAGACGGCATCTGTGGACGAAGGCACCTAGCGTCGGCTAGCACCCAGAAGCGGCGGGTCGCCGTGACTACAGGAGGTAAGTGGTGCGTTGCCTAAAGATGATGAACCAGCTAGCTGGGGCTGGCGGTGTCAGGGACTTCATAGAAAACCCTGTGGGGGGGGGGAGCCAGCATGCGAGGGAGAGAGGGGAAGGCGGGTTGAGGGGGGGGGGGGGGGGTGGCCATCCACCTTCATGTAAACATGCTGGCTGCCACCCAGCCACACGTCACAACCAGCCTCTTCATTAAGCATCCCCTTGCTGTCGCCATGGCAACCCCCGCCTGGCGCGTGGCGCGTGGGTAACGCCACGCTGGAGCCCTCGGCCCCTCCCCCACGCCACGATAAGGGCGGGAGGAGGAGGGAGGGGGGCGCTTCATTACAGGGTTGAATTCAAATGAACCGTGACGTCAACTAGTCAAGGGTACTTGTGCTGGTAATAGTAACAGGAGTGGTAGTAGTAGTAGTATAGTAGCAGTTGTAGAATAGTATTGACAGTAATAGTCGCACTAGTAGTAGTAATAGTGTGTAGTACAGTAGTAGTAGTAGTAGTGGTAGTGGTAGTATTAGTACAGCAGTAACAGTAGTGGCTGTAGTAGTAGTAAGAAGGGTAGTAGTAGTAGTGTGTAGTTTGGCCCCTAGGTAGTGGTGTAGTGGTAGTAGTAGTAACAGTAGTAGTATTAGTTGTAGTAGTAGTAGTATGGTAGTAGTAGTGTG
>OLKM01000706.1:80235-93210 GCA_900291075.1 Melanogrammus aeglefinus
GAGGAGAGAGAAGAGGAGAGAGAGAGAGAGAGAGAGAGATGCACCGAGAGAGAGAGCAGGGAGAGAGATGAGAGAGAGAGAGAGAGAGAGAGAGAGAGAGAGAGAGAGAGAGAGAGGCCAGAGTGTCTATTTGAAGAGGAGATCAATCTGTCACAGACCAGGTGAGCTGAGCCAGGTTCTCCTAGAGAACCGGTCTATCACTAATGGTCTGTCATTTGTCTGTCTCCTAGCACTCTGTCTCCTAGGGCTCTGTCTCCTAGCGCTCTGCCTCCTAGTGTCTCCCAGGGGTCTGCCTCCTTGCACCTCCCAGCAGGCAGTCTCGTGGTCGGGGGGGGGGGGGGGGGGGGGGGGTCCGAGGTGTGGAAGGTGGCGGGGTCGCTGGTGTGGGGAGTGTCAGCTCGGTCGCGTGAAGGATGATTTCAGAGCGGACAACAAGCGGGGAACCAAATGTGACCTCATTACCGCGGATTGGTTACGACTGTCATCAGACATCATCAACACCATCACTCAGGCTGAGGGAGGGGGGGGGGCATTATGGGGGGGGCACGGCCGGGTGCTCTTGTAGGGTTGTACTGACAATTATCAACTGGATGTTGAGTTAAAGAGACAATCTGAAGACACACATCATCAATCAATCACCTCCTGAATCCATGAGGCATTGAGGACTGTAACATAAACCTGCAGCGTCCAAGTCCGTCTGCATAGACACACTAGGCCGGCACATAGTCTGTACCCAGCATGTACCAGCACATAGCCTGTACCTTACATCCCACAGCTTGTACTCAACGTGTACCAGCAAGTAGCCTGTACCCAGCAGATGCTCAACATGTAGTCTGTACCCATTGTCCGTGTTTTTTTATTCTCATTTTGAATCCTGTTGAATGGATGACCTCACCTACACGTAATAGTCAGTCTCCTTTTATAAATTATAAGTGCTTATTATTATAATTCAGCCTAATAGGTGTTTTAAATTGCATTTCATATTACGGTGAAAAATTGAAACATTGCAATCTCCCCAAAAAATCTCAAAATAGCAATGAACTTCATCCAATTTTTGTATTTAAATTGAGTGTTTAATATTTAAAACGGTGGTCCTGGCTTTATTTCCCCCTGCGTTTGAAGTCCGAGCCGTCGACTGGCTGTCACAGTGTGGCCACCATTTTCACTTTAGGGGGGAAAACATAGGAAACACAAAATGGCTGCCGACCTGGGCTTACAAACAGGATAATACGGTCAGAGTACAAAGAAGACAATTTAATCATAACACCAGCCTGAGAAGCCACATTGGAGGGAGATTTGTTCAGGATTCCTTTTGATTTGTTCCTTTCATAGCGTTCTGTATGCCTCTCAGTCCCGCTAAACATTCCTCCCCTGACAATCGTCTCCAGCAGCCTACAGCACGTCTTTGCTCTCTACAGACGTCAGCCCTCTCCCCCGGAGAGAGGATCAGATAGCGTGTGTCTCCCCCATTATGCTCCATCGGGCTGGGCTCCCAGGGACCAGCTGGAGAGGTGGGTGGAGGTGATCCTGCAGGTGTCAAAATGGGAGGCAGTACGCGACGCAGAGCGCGGCGGCGCAGCGTTTAGCATGCTGCCCACGTCACCGGTGCAGGGCTTTTCTTAGGACTGCGTCAGGAGGAGGACTGTGATTAGGGTTATTATGAGGAAGAAGCGAGCTGGCAGCTGGGTCTATTGTAGCGTCACGCCAGGAGACACAGAGGTGTGCCGACCACCTCGTCTCTGGTGGGTCGTCCTCCCCCGAAGATCTGCTCCCCTGCTCCAGCTGTGCAGGAACCACAACAACTCGAAACTAGAACCTAGAAGCTAACAACCTCCTCCTTAGAACCTAACCCTTACAACTTTCTCCTTCATGCTAGATCCTGGAAGCTATGAACCGCCTCCTCAGAACCTAACCCTTACTCCTTTCTCCTCCTCGTTAGAACCTAAAACCTAACGACCTCCACATCAGAACCTCACCTTCACAACCTCTTCATGAGAGCCTCAGCCTTCCCCTCGTTAGAATGTACATCCTAACGACCTCCTCATTAGTAGGATACACCACAAAAACAATTAATGTTTTGTGTGAAACACTAAATGTTTCATTAAGGTGTTTAAAGACATCTGGTTGCGCGTCAATATATCCGTTAATGTCAGAACGTTCCGGCAGGTAAAAGACAGCCGGGGTTACCTCCGCCAGCCGACCAATGGGGATGCGGCTCATCCCGAGGCGTGTTAATGAGAGCAGATTGTTTGAGAGCAGACCTTGGCGCCGGTGGCGGCGACGCAGCTCGTCTCCTGCTCATTTAGCCGTCTGATTGCCAGGAAAAGCTCGTCCCTGTCGCCACGGTTACCCCTCTGATTACAGACCTGTCACCACGACAACAGCCCTTTGAGTGGCTGTGCTGTGTTGTGGAGCGCCAGTCATTGGTTCAAATCCCAGAGGTCCACCTGTCTCACCCGACGTCCCGACCTGTCTAACCATTTGGTGTGACCTGTCAAACCCCTTCCGGTGTGACCTGTCCAACCTACCGGTGGGACCTGTCTAACCCCTACCTTTTTGACTTGTCTAACCTACCTGTGTGACCTGTCTAACCTACCGGCTTGACCTGTCTAACCCCTACCTTTGAGACCTGTCTAACCTACCGGTGGGAACTGTCTAACCCCTGCCTTTAAGACCTGTCTAACCTACCAGTGTGACATGTCTAACCTACCGGTGGGAACTGTCTAACCCCTACCTGTTCCCAGGCTAATGAAGTGTGAATGTATACAAAAAGCCATCAGTGAAGGAAACCCGAGGTGCTAAACTAGTGTTCCCATCAGAGGTGCAGGAGGAGAGACCGCTCTAATGAGATCTCCCAGACTAGTGGCAGTTCTGCTACTACTGGTCACGTCTTGGGGGGCTGGGTGCTTCAAGGAGGTTCATGCTGAGAGCTTGAAGGAAAGTGAGAGAGAGAGAGAGAGAGAGAGAGAGAGAGAGAGAGAGGGGGGGGGGGGGGGTTTAAGTGACAGCATTCTCCGCTTTTCGCTTTTGAACGGAGGGAGGGAGAATGGCGCGGAGAGTGTTAATAGAGGGAGCAGTGGGGGGTCCAGACGAAATACAAGGAGAAACAAAATACAAAAACCGAGGCGCGATATTGACAAAAACATAGCATCAAAAAGAGAGAGACAGATGGAGGGAGAGAGAGAGAGAGAAAGAGAGAGCGAGAGCGAGAGCGAGGGAGAGGGAGAGAGAGACAGGGAGAGAGAGGGCGAGACAGATAGAGAGTGAGAGACAGATGGAGAGAGAGGGAGAAAGTTGTGGGACCAAAGAGAGAGAGGTGAAGAAGACGGACAAACCACGAGTTTTAAGAGAGGAAGGGGAGAGGGAGAGGAGGAGGAGGAGGAGGAGGAGGAGGAGGAGGAGGAGGAGGAAGGTTTTAAGGTAGTGTTCGACTCTGTCTTAAAGGTCAGAAGGCTACTGTTTCAACTACCAGGTGTTGATGTAACACCTCCCCCCCCCCCTCCTCTTCCTCCCCTGGGAGGGCGACCAGCAGCGGGGGTGGCTGTTGTGAGTGCTAAAGCCTTCCCCCTCCGCCCGTCCTCACACACGGGGCCTGAGCAGGTAATTGGACGCGGAGTGCGACCGGCGCCAGACGCCTCCTCCACCCCCCGAGTGTAACGCCATTACACCACCGCCACCGCCGCCATTAAACCGCCGCCGCCGCCGCCGGATGCGGTCCGCCCTAAACACGAGCCGCCGCTGCTCTGCATTCTGGGTAACACGGCGCCCTTGTGTTCCAGTGTTGTAATTAAAAGCCGCCCCGAGGGACCGGCGGGGGGGCCGACGTCTCCCAGCGTCTCGGGGGCCGCCCCGTCCTTCAGCGCACGCGAGGACAGAGCGTCACTCAGCGGTGTCAAGCCTCAGTCAATCAGCGGAGAAACCGGACGGCGAGCGGCCCTTTAAGAGACGGGTCGAGACGTCCCTTTAAGAGACGGGTAGAGACGTCCCTTTAAGAGACGGGTTGAGAGGGGGAGGCTCACGTCCCTTTAATAGACGGGCCGAGACGTCCCTTTAAGAGACGGGTCGAGACGTCCCTTTAAGAGACGGGTCAAGACGTCCCTTTAAGACAGTGGTTCCCAACCTTTTTTGACCAGTGTACCCCTTGAGCTGGTTTCCATGTTAAAAGTACCCCCTCTCTCATGTGGATTATTCGCCTTAATGTGTACTTATATTTAACCCTTTGTCTTTATATCTAATCCAACTGCTCATTTAAATAATACCATATACAATTATTGTGAGTGAAAAAATATATATTTTATTCAGTTTAATGAAAAACTTGAGCTTGCTTGTCTTTCAAAAGCAACAAGAACCTTTTTTTTAAAGCGCAAACGTGAACTACAGACATCTGACACATCTGATGTCACCACTTTTCATATGATGTGCATTGTAGTGTTACAATCACTGAGGAAAAACTGTTAATCGCGCATGCGGAAATAGACTTATGGGCTTATTAAAATTCATAATAATTTTTTTTGGATGCTGTAGGCTAATTTATAATCTTTCTGCGTACCCCCTGCAATACCCTCGCGTACCCCTAGGGGTCCGCGTACCCCGGGTTGGGAATCACTGCTTTAAGAGACGGGTTAAAATGTCCTTTTAAGAGACCGGTTGAGACATCCCTTTAAGAGACGGGTTGAAATGTCTTTTTAAGAGACGGTTGAGACGTCCCTTTAAGAGACGGGTTGAGACGTCCCTTTAAGAGACGGGTTGAGACGTCCCTTTAAGAGACGGTTTGAGACGTCCCTTTAAGAGATGCGTGGAGACGTCCCTTTAAGAGAAGGGTTGAGAGGCCCCTTTAAGAGACGGGTCGAGACGTCCCTTTAAGAGATGGGTTGAGACGTCCCTTTAAGAGACGGGTTGAGAGGGGGAGGCTCACGTCCCTTTAAGAAACGTGCTGAGACTGGAAGCCCACATCCCTGCAAGAGGGAGGAGGAGAAACCGAACCTCCGGCTACGAGAGGAAGAGATTGAGGACCAAGAATGATGGACTGAGAGACGAAACTGACCCGTCAGTCTTGCCATAAATGTGTTGTTGTTGTTGTGTAGTGCATTGTAGTGTGTTGTAGTGCAGTGCAGTGCAGTGGAGTTTAGTGTAGTACAGTGGGAAGTTGTGTAGTGCAGTGCAGTGTATAACGTAGTGTAGTATCCATCCATCCATCCATCCATCCATCCATCCATCCATCCATCCATCCAGAGAGAGAGAGAGAGAGAGAGAGAGAGAGAGAGAGAGAGAGAGAGAGAGAGAGAGAGACGAGAGAGAGAGTGAGAGGAGAGAGAGAAGAGAGAGAGAGAGAGAGAGAGAGAGAGAGAGAGAGAGAGAGAGAGAGAGAACGAGAGAGTGGTCTTTGTAAGCTCTTTATTGAAACGGCTACGAGCTGAACCTGCATTCGGCCGCAGGTCCTCAGACATCTGGAATCCTTTTGAGAGTATATAATATATATATATATATATATATATATATATATATATATATATATATATATTATATATATATATATATATATGATTCTACTCAGAGAGGAAGTACAAAAAGCAGGCAGAGCTTTGAAGAATGAAAGCCTAAAATGTCACCAGGCCGCTTTGAAGCTTCGTCGTGCTTTGTTTCAGCTGAGACATGCACACACACACACACACACACTCAACGCACGCGCACACACACACACACACACACACACACACACACACAACACACACACACTCACAACGCACGGACGCACAGACACACGTACATACACGACACACATAAACACATACACACGCATACACACACCAATAAGAGTTAGACAGCAAGCATGTACACACACATTAAGAGGAGTTCTCTCTCTATATATATATACCCTCCCTCTCCCGCTCTCTTCTCCATCTCTCTCTAACTGTAACAGTAACAGGTGTCTCTCTCTCTCTCTCTCTCTCTCTCTCTCTCTCTCTCTCTCCTCTCTCTCTCTCTCTCTCTCTCTCTCTCTCTCTCTTCTCTCTCTCTCTCTCTCTCTCTCTCTCTCTCTCTCTCTCTCTCTCTCTCTCTCTCCACCATGTCTCTCTGTCTCTCGCTCTGTGTCTTCGGTGGTATTGAATTTAACAAACACTAATCTGTCTACTACAGAGTCCTAAATGAACTGGGAGCGAGAGACACCTGCTAATGTTACACAAAAGAGAGACAGAGAGCGAGAGACAGAGAGAGAAAGAGAAAAAGAGAGAGAGAGAGAGAGAGAGAGAGAGAGAGAGAGAGAGAGAGAGAGAGAGAGAGAGAGAGAGAGAGAGAGAGAGAGAGAGAGAGAGAGAGAGAGAGAGAGAGAGAGAGAGAGAGAGAGAGAGAGAGAGAGAGAGAGAGAGAGAGAGAGAGAGAGAGAGATATAACAGTGTGTGTGTGCGTGTGTGTGTCTGCAAGTGTTTTTTGCATGGGTGTGTGTGTGGTATTGTCTGACTGCAGTTGTGCGTGTATATGTTTGTGTGCGTGTGCGTGTGTGTGTGGCATTGTGTGACTGTAGTAGTGCATGTGAGTGTGTGTAGTGGGGGAGATGTGTGATGTACTGTGTGTAAACGTGTGTGTTTAGCATGCTCAGTGGTGTGCTGAGAAAGACAGAGAGAACATTCCATCATGAGTCTAACAGCTCGGTGACACGATATTAAATAAAGAATATCCACCGCGGTTGCTGAGGATCGCTGCAAACAAACAAGTATAAATAACACACGCACACACACAACCACGTACCTGCATAGACACACGTCCACACACACACACACACACACACACACACACACACACACACACACACACACACACACACACACACACACACACACACACACACACACACATTGCAACCTACATGCTCATGCACACATTCACAAACACACACACGTGTACCTACAATCACACACACCAACATTCACACACACACCTACATACACGCGCACACACACACACACACACACACACACACACACACACACACACACACACACACACACACACACACACACACACACACCTAAACCCACCCACGTACCTACATACACACACAGATCCCCACTCACTCATTCACACACAGACCCACATACCTACATACACACACACACACACACACACACACACACACACACACACACACACCTATACACACACACTCACTCACACTCACACAGCCTAGCAATAGTCCCGCTATAGCTCTTTGTGTAGTGGAGCAGGGATTACCGTCTTTGTGTCGTTTGTTTTCCAGCGGAACACAGGAGGCTCCGCCTACTTCAGTACACTCGGACCTCCCAGCATGCCTTTCACCGCGGAGCCGCTCAGAAAAGATGCAGTGGCAGTACAGGGGAGGTCCTTTGTGTCAGGGTCTCTATAGAGCTCTCCTCTGACCCCTGGCCCCCCACACTGTAAACAATATGGAGGTAGGGCCCGTGACGTCAGCCCCGCTTCACACGGGAGATGGAGGGTCTACCCAGTGACGCCATTGTTGCCCTTTTTTTTTGGGCCACCGGCAGTGGAAATCAATCCATATTTGGCACATTTAGACCAGGACATGAATGACCACCTCGCTGTCCACCGCGGCCCAGAAGCCATTCATAATCACCGGCGACCGCCCGGCCGCGTGCAGGACAACACGCAGGGACCAAGGACGTCAGCGCCCATCTGCGCTCGATAAAAAGAGTCCTCGACGGCAGCAGATAAAACAGAGGCGAGATGAAATGCTCACAAAAGGCAACGGCGACCACAGAAGCAGCAGAGCCGGGGGTCTGCAGAGAGCCACCCGGAGCCAGCCCAGCCAGAGACCACCACTCGGCTTGAAGTGGAGGAGATCAGTCACGGCGGCTCCGTGTGGAACAGAGCTGCCGTTTGTCTGTGTGTATCAAACCTGCCTACGATACGTGAAGTAGGCCGATTCCAAACGTATGAAATGCCCCTCAAACAAATCTCTCCCCGATTGATTGCTGAGCTTCATTTGTTCCTCGTCCTGGATGTTAGTGTGTTGGTTCTGTGTGTATGTGGGATAATGTCTCCGATACACGGTAAGCCTAACAGGATACATTGCGTGACTTATAGTTTTGACAGTAACTGATAGACGTGTTCCCTGATATAACACAGATACATCTTCCAAATGCAAGACACTTGATTAAACTGATTCCTGTCTAAAGTCGATGTTGTCCATGCAAAGCAAAAATTTAAAAAAAAAAAGGCGCCAACAAATTACGAGATATCTCAGCACAGCACTTGCAAATAAAGGGAAAGAAAATGAATCAAAAGAATGAGGAGACCGCACCACGGCCCTGGCTGGCTGGAGGGCTCATACTCGTCTGCCCTCGAGGGTAGAGTACACTTCGTTCTTCCTCTTTTCTTAGAATGGTTTCATGTCATTCTGCTCCAACAACCGTAAACCACCTAAAGTCTGTTAGAAGAACTACATGCTAGTCTCTCGTGAACCCCCTAGAGGATGTTAGAAGTACTGCATGCTCTACATGCATGTTTCTACATGCTAGTCTCTACATGCTAATCTGTGCATGCATGTTTCTACAGTGAACCACCTAAAGGCAGTTAGAGGAACTACATGCTAGTCAGCCATTACCGGGGTGTAAATAGATACAAGGTCAATGCTAAGACACCAATAGATGCAAATATTCAGGCAGTGCGGAGGAAACGTAAAGGAAGCTAGAGGACCATGCTAGCCTCTAGTGACCCCCCTAAAGGCCACTAGATGAACTACATGCTAGTATCTTAGACCTAATTTAAATTCTATGTTTGTGAAAGAAAATGACAGAACGATAGAACGATAGAACTATAGACGACATCTGGACAGAATTCCAGAATGACAAAAGGACGATCTCCAGGCATCAGCCAAACATCCAGCTTATAAATTCACCGGAAGGACGTGGCATCACTCATACACACGGACTCGAAGGGGACAAAGGTCACCCAGGATTAGCCAGGGCCCCGCTGCGTCGACCTATCCCAGCCTCCCGTCTTGGCGGGGGGGGGGGGGGGGGGGGGCGCTGTATGTTTAGGGCGACGGCGTAAAATCTAAACTTCCACATTCTGGTCTGTTAGCGAGAGACGAGGCTGTCGCACCCTCTCCCCGCAGGGGGGCTGAACGCCTTAAATACACCGACACCGCGTTTCTTTGGGAGCCCCCCTGTGGTGAGCGGAGAGGGTGGGGGGGGGCTGCTTCATAATTGATCAACCAGGTCAGGTGACGAGGGTGTCGACTTAACATTTGCTCTGACATTTCAGACTCCTTCCACCCTCATTAACCCCCACCACACGACGCCACCTCATCAAAGAAGGGAGGAGGAGAGACGGGGGAGACAGAAAGAGAGAGAGAGAGAGGGGGGAGAAGAGAGAGATAGAGAGAGGACAGGAGAGAGAGGGGGAGACGGTAGAAGACAGAGAGAGAGAGACGGGAGGGGAGAGAGAGAGAGATGACAGGAGAAACGGGAGGAGAGAGAGAGGGGGAGACGGGAGGAGACAGAGAGACAGAGAGAGATAAAGAGGGAGAGTGAGAGATAGCGCTAAAGAGGGCATGGGAGAAAAAGCAAGAGATAGAGCTTAAGAGGGGGAGAGTGAGAGTGAGTGATCGAGAGCGAGAGAGAGAGAGCGAGAGAGAATGTGTGAGATCGAGAGCGATAGAGAGAATGAGAAGGAGAAGGAGAATGTGAGAGAAAGAGACGGAGAGAGAGAGAGAGAGAGAGAGAGCAAGAGGGGGGTAGAGCGAGAGAGATAAAAAGAGAGAGAGCCAGAGAGAGAGAGATGGAGAGGAGAAAAAAGGGAGAGCCAAATGAGACAGCTCTTAACCAATAGCGACTCAGATGATATCTGAAGGTATTGACAGTCTCACACTGCACCTCAAAGTCATTTCCGCCAAAACACTCATTTCCCCCATCGCTCACACACACACGAGCGATTGTTGCAGACGTTGAATTCAGAATACAATATATCCCCTGTCGCATATAACTATGCATGAGTGTGGCTTTCTATATATATATATGTGTATGTGTGTGTATGATAATGTGTGACTGTGTGTACCTGCTAGATGCACCAGGTCTGTTGTAGTGTGTGTGTGTGTGTGTGTGTGTCTGTGTGTATGTGTGCGTGTGTGTGCATGTGTGTGTGCGTGTGTGTGTACCTACTTGCTGCACCAGGTCTGATGTAGTGTATGTGTGTGTCTGTGTGTGTGTGTGTGCGTGTGCGTGTGTGTGCATGTGTGTGTGCGTGTGTACCTGCTTGCTGCACCAGGTCTGATGTAGTGTGTGTGTGTGTGTGTCTGTGTGTGAGTGTGTGTGCATGTGCGTGTGTGTGCGTGCGTGTGTACCTGCTTGCTGCACCAGGTCTGATGTAGTGTATGTGTGTGTCTGTGTGAGTGTGTGTTGTGTGTGTGTGAGTGTGTGTGCGTGTGTGCGTGTGTGTGTGCTTGCTGCACCAGGTCTGATGTAGTGTGTGTGTGTGTGTCTGTGTGTGGGTGTGTGTGCATGTGCGTGTGTGTGTGCGTGTGTGTACCTGCTTGCTGCACCAGGTCTGCTGTAGAGATGTTCTCTGGGTTTGGTCCCAATCTGAAGGTCAGAGCCGGCCCCAACACACTGAGACACACACACAAAGAGATTAGGCACTTATACATACACACACATACAAAACAACGCAACTAACATACCCTGGAACACTCAAACACTCTCTGTGACGCACACAAACACAAACAAACACACACGCAAACACACAGCAACACACAAACACAGGTGAACACTAGGTCACTTTCCCCCAGAGAGCGAGTGCGTGTAGGCCTGTGTGTGTGTGTGTGTGTGTGTGTGTGTGTGTGTGTGTGTGTGTGTGTGTGTGTGTGTGTGTGTGTGTGTGTGTGTGTGTGTGCGTGTGTGTTTATGTGTGTGTGTTTATGTGTGATGCTGGTTTGGTTTGAGGTAAATGTCAATATTTCCGCAGCTCCCCCCCATGTGACAGCTAATAGACCCACCTCCACACATCAAAGTTACCTGTTGGTGTGTGTGTATGTGTGTGTGTGTGTGTGTGTGTGTGTGTGTGTGTGTGTGTGTGTGTGTGTGTGTGTGTGTGCGTGTGTGTTTGGTATGGGGGGAGGGGATGCTACCAGACTAGCGCTTAAGGAGAGAGGCTTTCAGGTCGCTATGCTATCAGCTAGCCGTCATGCTGTGTCTCTCTATTATCTGTTGCGAGCTCTTAGTACACTAATAGTCGTTTACATCTCTACTAGTGGTCTATAACTCTACTAGTGGCCTATAACTCTACTAGTGGTCTATAACTCTACTAGCGGTTTATTAGAATGAGTAATACGTGATCAACTGCTAACAACGGCTAACAACGGCTAACCCGGCTAGAACGGGTATTGCTAATAATAACCATCAGCAGGTAGGCTATCCGGCTGTTGTTCTGGGCCGCGCGTCCGCGCGCGTGTGACGTCATTCCCCGCTCCGGCTCCCCGCTCCGAGCGGAAACACATGCCGCTCCGGAGGAGAGGAGAGCGGCTCCTCGGTGACTCAAGAGTCCCGCTCCTCCTCCTCCTCCTCCTCCTCCGCCCCTCGGGGCGAGCGAGGAGGAGGCGTGGGCGGCGGCGGCGCCGTGTCTCCTCCGTCCTCCACCGCTGCGGGAGGAGGAGTGATTCATGGGGGGGGGGGGGGAGCTGCGTGGGCCACGCCCCCAGGAGCAGCCGGCTACTGGGGAAAGAGATCGCCTTCCTCATCGCCTTCCTCCTCGTCTTCCTACGCCGTCTGCCGCTAAACCCGGAGCGCCGCCGCCGCCACCACCGCGCCAGAACCGCGGAGCGAGGACTCGAGGTTCAAGGACTTGCACCCCCCCCTCCCCCCTCCCCCCCTCGCCTCCACATGCTACCGCTGCTGGCACTCGTTCCCTCTCGCACCCCCTCTCTCTGGCTCTCTCTCTTTAGTTCTCTCTCTCTCTCTTTATAGTTCTGTCTCTCTTTATAGTTCTGTCTCTCTAGCTCTCTCTCTCTCTCTCTCTCTCTCTCTCTCTCTCTCTCTCTCTCTTCTCTCTCTCTCTCTCTCTCTCTCTCTCTCTCTCTCTCTCTCTCTCTCTCTCTCTCTCTCCCTCTCTCTCTAGGCTGAACTGTTCCTGACAACAGCAACTAGTCTATCACCATCGCCAGTGTGTGAGTGTGAGTGTGGCTGCGTGCGTGAGCGCGCGTGTGTGTGGACCTACGTCAGCTGGGTGAGGTCTGAGGTGTGTAGGTGGAGTTTCTCCATCAGATGCGCCATCAGATCTGAGCCGCGGCGTGTCGACAGAGAGCTGGGGAGAGAGAGTACTACGTTATACATACTGTAGAAGTACTACTACTAATGTACTGTAGTGCTAATGTAGTATACATACTGTAGAAGTACTACTACTAATGTACTGTAGTGCTAACGTAGTATACATACTGTAGAAGTACTACTACTAATGTACTGTAGTGCTAACGTAGTATACATACTGTAGAAGTACTACTACTAATGTACTGTAGTGCTAATGTAGTATACCGTACATACTGTAGAAGTACTACTACTAATGTACTGTAGTGCTAATGTAGTATACATACTGTAGAAGTACTACCTCAAATGTAGTGTAGTACTATGTTATTATACATACTGAATAAGTATTACTACAAATGCACTGTAGTACTATATGCATACTGTAGAAGTACTAACACAAATTTATTGTAGTACTAAATGTATACCATCTTTATTGTACCATACTCTTCTATAGTGCTACATTTATACATGCTGTAGTACTACTGTATATACTATCTTTACTATACCACACTATTCTATACTTACTTTATAATGGAAGTACATACAGCCCATAGACATTGTGCAAATACCTATTTTATACAGAGCTGCTCATGCCAATAGGGTATCAAACACACACACATGCAGGCACACACAGACACACACACACACACACACACACACACACACACACACACACACACAC
>OLKM01000706.1:93220-108220 GCA_900291075.1 Melanogrammus aeglefinus
TACATACTGAATAAGTATTACTACAAATGCACTGTAGTACTATATGCATACTGTAGAAGTACTAACACAAATTTATTGTAGTACTAAATGTATACCATCTTTATTGTACCATACTCTTCTATAGTGCTACATTTATACATGCTGTAGTACTACTGTATATACTATCTTTACTATACCACACTATTCTATACTTACTTTATAATGGAAGTACATACAGCCCATAGACATTGTGCAAATACCTATTTTATACAGAGCTGCTCATGCCAATAGGGTATCAAACACACACACATGCAGGCACACACAGACACACACACACACACACACACACACACACACACACACACACACACACACACACACACACACACACACACACACACACACACACACACACACACACACACCAGGCAATAGGGGAGCAGGTGTCTTTTTTTCACCAATGAAACAAACAAGGAGGTGCAAATGGAACCTGCAATAGGTGTAATGACTCTCTCTCTCTCTCCCTATGTCTCCCTCTCTCTCTCTCTCTCTCTCTCTCTCTCTCTCTCTCTCTCTCTCTCTCTCTCTCTCTCTCTCTCTCTCTCTCTCTCTCTCTCTCTCTCTCTCTCTCTCTCTCTCTATTTCCATCTTGCTCTCTCCCCCGAACCATGTTTGTCTTTCTGTCTCACTCTCTCTGTCTCTCTCCATATCTCACTCACACACACACCCCCCCCACCACACACACACACACCCACACAGACACACACACACACACCCCCACACACACACACACACCGCCCCACACACACACACACACACACACCCAACCCCCACACACCACCCTCCGCCCAGCACACACACACCCGCCCCACACAACACAACAGCCCCCCCCACACAAGCACACACACACCTTCATACAAATCTCCATGCCGCCTCTCTGTCCACGCTGCTAGACACTCCTCACATGCATCCTCCACACGTGCTCTCTCCTCACGTGCACTCTCCTGCCGTGCACGCCACTCACTCTGAGTCGGTGATGATGTAGCCGAAGTGGCGGTCTTTGCCCCGGCTAGAGAACTCCTTCACCCCCACGTGCAGAAGCTCCGCCTTCATTTTCATCTTCTGGGGCAGCTCCTCCCCCTCCTTCCCTCCTCTTCCTCCTCCTCCTCCTCCTTCCTGCGCCTCCTCCTCCACCCGCGGCCCCCCAGGCCCCCCCACCACCACCACCTGCTCCCCCGCGGCAGGGCCCGGCCGCGCCCGGAGGCGGGCGGGTGGGGCGGCTCCGTGGGTCAGGGTGGTCTGGCTGTGGACGTTCTCCAGACCCACTGTCCTCTGGGGGCCCCTCAGAGAGTCCTGGCTCCCCCCCAGCGGGGCCGCGCCGAAGGGCTCTCTGTCCAGGTAGTGGAGCAGCTTGGAGAGGAAGAGCGCGTGCTGTAGACGGTGACAATGATGAAGATCGGTTTAGTACCGGGACACCTTTCACACGATGAGGTCATTCACGTCACACGATGATGAGGTCATTCACGTCACGCGATGATGAGGTCATTCACGTCACACGATGATGAGGTCATTCATGTCACACGATGAGGTCATTCATGTCACACGATGATGAGGTCATTCATGTCACACGATGATGAGGTCATTCACGTCACACGATGATGAGGTCATTCATGCCACACGATGATGAGGTCATTCACGTCACACGATGATGAGGTCATTCATGTCACACGATGATGAGGTCATTCATGTCACACGATGATGTCATTCCTGTCACACGATGATGAGGTCATTCCTGTCACACGATGATGAGGTCATTCATGTCACACGATGATGAGGTCATTCATGTCACACGATGAGGAGGTCAGTCATGTCCCCCGATGATGAGGTCTTTCACGTCACACGATGATGAGGTCATTCACGTCACACGATGATGAGGTCATTCACGTCACACGATGATGAGGTCATTCATGTCACACGATGATGAGGTCATTCACGTCACACACAGATCATTTATGTCGCATGATGAGGTCATTCACGTCACACGATGATGAGGTCATTCACGTCACACGATGATGAGGTCATTCACGTCACATGGTGAGGTCATTCATGTCACACGATGATGAGGTCATTCATGTCACACAATGATGAGGTCATTCACGTCACACGATGATGAGGTCATTCATGTCCCAAGATGATGAGGTCATTCATGTCACACGATGATGAGGTCATTCATGTCACACGATGATGAGGTCAGTCATGTCCCCCGATGATGAGGTCATTCACGTCACACGATGATGAGGTCATTCACGTCACACGATGATGAGGTCATTCACGTCACACGATGATGAGGTCATTCATGTCACACGATGATGAGGTCATTCACGTCACACACAGATCATTTATGTCGCACGATGAGGTCACTCATGTCACATGATTAGGGTCATGATGAGGTCGTTCATGTCACACAATGAAGCCATTCATGTCACATGAGGTCATTCATGTCCTGGTAGCATGTGTGAGGATTCAGGTGAATAAGGAGGACTGTTGAATCACCTTGTTGTCCGGATCTGCGTTTGACATGGATATCTGTTGGCCTGAGAGGAGACAGGAAGTAGAATTCATGCGTTAAACCATCTTCTCTTAGACTGTGAAGACACACGTTGATAATGCCGTCATCCGACTGAAACACCTCCGGGAGTATGGAGAGGCTAACAGAGGTGATAAGTGCAGTGTCTCCTTCTGCACCTTGTTGGTTTCCTCGCTGCCCACCGGCCAAGTCCAGACTCTTGTCCTGGTGCAGACCGGGGTTCGTCTTCACGGGAACCAGCGGAAGTCTATTTCCACCCGGACCCCCGCTGGAGCCCTGGGACCCCGGGGCCACACTGTCCCCGGCTCCTGGTCCTGGTCCTGGGGGGTTTGCTGACTGCAGGGCTGTGAACAGGTCTGCCAATGGGCTCTGGTGGTCTGTACCCTGGTGGTCCAGGTGATGGTTCAGTAGGGTCTCCATGTTGAAGCCCCCTGGGTGGACCAGCTTGCTCATCAACTTGTGAAGGTACTGGTCTGGACAGAGGGGTGGAGGTGGAGCCACTGTCAGTTTCATAGTTTCATAGTTCAACCATTATTATTTTTTTTTTTTATACTTTATTGTAGGATCATTTGTTATTCTGATGAGTTATTTTTACATTGACATCATCCTACAAACATTTTTTTTTTTTTAATATATATATATATATATATATATATATATATATATATGTATATAAATGTAAACAATATAAATAAATGAATAAATAAATAACAAAATAAAATAAAAAAATAGGTAAATAAATAGAAAAAATAAATAAATAAATGAATAAATAAATAACAAAATAAAATAAAAAAATAGGTAAATAAATAGAAAAAATAAATAAATAAACAAAACAACAAATCAATACAATAATGATAAATAATTATATATATATATATATATATATATTATATATACACATACATATATATATAAATTACACATACATACACACATACACATATATACATGTACATCCACACACACATGCATAGGCCTACATACAAACATATGTATCAGTACACATATACTACATATAAAAAAAGATAATAATAATAATAATAATAATAATAAAATAAAAAACCCATACAGTATATATATACACAAGTTAACTCTTCCAGCTCTTCACGACTATCTTCAGAATATTAATAATAATAGTTTAATTATAATCCATATATGTTAACCATTTATTACATCGTTTCAAAAACTCAATTTCTAGATTTCTAGTTATATAGGTTATTCTTTCCATTTCTAAAATATTATTGATAGTCCAACCATTATTGATCCATGATACATCCATGCATCCACCCTTCCACCACCCTCAATGCATTATTTATTCGTCATTATCCATCAATCCATCATCCATTCCTAAATTCATCAGCCATGCATCCAGCAATCCATCATCCAGCCATCCACCATTCATCCATCAGTCCTTCACATGCGCGCAGACGGCAATAGGGATGGGGGGGATATGACCCCCTCAGATTCATAGTGACCCCCCCACTGTCCCTACATAAGGCGACAAACATTGCCGGAAATATTCGGAGGATTAATGTTCCGTTAGTTAGACTAATTTACATGCAGCGCGCATTGAGAGCCTGGCGTTTGTGTGCTACGACTAATGGTGCGTTCAAGTCGTGCACGGATGTCGGAATTTCCGAGCTCCAAGTCAGAATTTTCATCAGAAACCCCCCGTGAAGTCGGATCTCCAACTCGGAAAGTCGGATTAATCTGACCAGCCAGACATAGAATTCATGCTATCTTTTACTCACGTAAACAGTAGTTAGTTAGATTCTTTGTCGTACGTTTGTGAGGCTGGGAAGCGCTGGGAGCATTCAACTTTGGGGTTACGTTGTTCTGAGGTCCAAGTTCCGACTTTCAGTGTAAATTGAACACACCATAAGGCACGACTCTCACTCCCCAGGGTCCTAAAGAGGAACTGGTAGCTGTTCCTGTATCTGTTGTGGCGATCATTGACTACTTTGACAGAGCGGGTGCTTCATGAAGAAACAAAATGAAAAAGCAAAAAACAATCAGAGCGTTTTTTCAAAAAACAAACAATCTAAGTAGGCTATACTACGCCTGTTGCCTTTCCCAGATGTGGCAGCTAATCGTTTTGTAATGTTGAGTAGCTAGTGACATTAATAAACAGAATTTGCTCTTAACTGAAGTAGGCTAAATGTAAAATAAAAGTATTTTTAGGCCGTAGGTGAATAGCTTTAATGTTCTTTAATTTTTATGTATAATCTTATTTTAACTAGAAAATTCCTAAATACATTTTGAGTGTGCCTGGCTCTGGCCCATATATTAATACATTGTCATTCTCTTTAGATAGCTACCTAGCGCTAGCATATTAATACCTTTTCCTTCTCTGTAGCTGGCTAGAGATTGTTGATGGTGGTGCCCATATCATCTGCTGAGGTAGAGCGCAGTTTTAGTGGGTTACACAGATTGAAGACATGGTTGCGATCAACCATGACGCAAAAAAGACTCAATGGCATTGCTGTGTGCCATATTCACCAAGAGAGGCTTGACAGACTGGACAGACAAGAAATTGCCCAGAAGTATGCTCAGGGTAATGAAAGGAGGAGAGGTGTTTTTGGGTCCTTCAGTGAGTTTGCTTAGACACTCAGTAAATTTGTTAGGCTTTTTTTTCATTTATGTAAATATGTTGTTGTTAACACTTCTGAGTGTATGCAAAAATGTTTAAATAAAACATATTTTGCATAAGGCATGACGTTTTTGTGGGTGATTGGCATTCCAGACAAATAACAGTTTCACCATATATGGCTAGTGTTGATCAAGTAGGCCTTTGTTTAACAATGTTCACTGTTTAATCCATGATTTCAAATAAGAATTCTCCAATGGCTTTTTAGTGCAAACCATTGGCCCATAGGCTATTACGAAAGTAACTACTTGAGCGCTAGTTAAATCCCAAATTACACAAAAATAACTTATTGAGTTGAAATCATTTTCTGATAGCTTGGTTTCCCCCAGTTCAAAAGTCCCATCTGCGCCCCTGGTCCTTCATCCATCATCCATCCTCAATCCATCATCTATCCATCCATCATCCAACCATCAATCCACCATTCATCCGTCATTCATTCATCCCTCACCCATCAACTCATTCGTCTATCTTCCAGTCATCATCCATCCATCCATCCGTGGTCCTTACCATCCACCCCACTGAGCGTCTCCTTCCCCTTCGGCCTGCTGGAGGAGGTCTTCAGCAGCACCTTGTCCAGGCCGGGTCTGGACGCCGTCCTGGAGCCCTCGTCAACCCCAGAGGGCCGAGTCTCCTGGAGCTCCTGCCAGATGTTCCCCAGGTACTGGAGCTTCCCCTTGGGGAGCTGCTGCCTCCCTCCAGCCCCACTTGGGGGGTCCGCATGGGGGGCAGCGATCCCCGCCAGAAGGCTCTCCAGGTGGCCCGACAGCGGGCTGTTCCTCCCGGAGCTCTGGACGGAGCTCTGGACGGAGGTGGGAAGAGAGTTCTGGAGGGGGGGTGGTAGGTGGGCGTGGCTGGGCTGGCCCGGCCCGCTGTGGGTGAACACCTTGGTGCGCGGGGGGTTCCCCTTCCCGTCCTGGTGGCTGTAGAGGGTGGTGGTCCTCCAGCCAGGCGGGGGTCTCTGACTCTTCCGCACGGCGTCCACGCCAACGTCGGAGAACCCGTCGGGTGAGTTCTGGAACAGAATGACATCAGCGTTACTCCACGGCCCGGTTAAAGAGGCTCCCTGGATCAGACAGCTCAGAGATCCTGACCTCGTCTGGTTAGGATGGAACGTGGTATAGTTCAACCTTCAGAGATGTTCATATCACTCTACTCTACTACTCTAGTTCTGAAGCTGCTGAAGAAGCCACAATACTTCCGTATCTTCCTCTTTTGCATGTTTTGTCATGACTCGTGACTAAACCAATCATACCATCCACACCAGACACAAACACTGAGTTAAATACCCCTTCCATGGATCGGTTCTGTCTCAAGGTAAGGATCAGTTCTCTGGTTCTTTGTGGAGATCAGGATGGTTTCTGTGATGAGTTCTGAATGGTTCCTGAGGTTCTAAATGAGTCCTGCTTGAACCCTGAGGTTCTGACATGAGTTCTCCTTGGGTTCTGAGGGGTTCTGTGAGGTTCTGAGATGAGTTCTTCTTGGGTTCTGAGTGGTTCTGTAGGGGTTCTGCGGTGAATCCTGTCTGGTCCCTGAGGTTCTGAGATGAGTTCTCCTTGGGTTCTGAGGGGTTCTGTGAGGTTCTGAGATGAGTTCTTCTTGGGTTCTGAGTGGTTCTGTAGGGGTTCTGCGGTGAGTCCTGGCTGGCCCCTGTGGTTCTGAGTTGAGTTCTCCTTGGGTTCTGGGGGGTTCTGAGGGGTTCTGGGGTGGCGTCGTGTCCAACAGGAACCTCCTCCCCTCAGCACAAGCAGAGACGGACCGCTGACCCTCACTGCGCCGGCCGGCCGGCCTGCGCCACATCAAACACCTCTGCACCTCCTGGAAATTACTTTATGGAAATGGCGGGGTCTGCCGCCGTCACTCAGAGCCCGGTGTGTGTGTGTGTGTGTGTGTGTGTGTGTGTCCTCCGCTAGCCGAGGCGGCCGCGCAGTGCGCCATCAGCCAGGGGCGCGGGGAGAGGTCCCAGAACTCAAATCATCTCCCATTTAGCCAGACGACTCCACCATGAAATATGCATGGAGCCATCGAACTGAGACAACCTGCAGACCTGATCTCCGGGTGTCATCAGAATATTAATTATAAAACACCCTCCTACTTAACGCCACGTAATGTGATTTAGCCCGACGCTTATCCAGAGAGACTGACAGTGAGGATCTGGAGGAACATCTGGTTAAGGAGCAGGGGAGGTGAGGAGGCCTCCTGCGGGGTGGAGTGAGGAAGGTCGGGTCTGGACCCAGAACCTCTGGAGTGGAGTCACTCCACCCCCCCCCCCCCGGGGACTCTCTGAGGGCCCGGTAGACCGGCCTGAAGAGTGAGAGGGCCTCCTTCAGTTTGGCAAACACCCGACGCAACGCACAGCTCCTCAACCTCCTGGTCAGCAAGACTCAACATCAGGCCCAATACACACATCCTCATCCTGCTGGTTAGCCAGGACTCAACATCAGGCCCAACACACACATCCTCATCCTGCTGGTTAGCCAGGACTCAACATCCAACCAGCAAATGGAGTGGAGCACTAGCAATAAGCAGTATTTATGTAACACCTTTTAAAGCGAGTGCTACAGAGTGCTTTACATAATACAAGACACACACACACACAGACACACAGACACACACACACACACACACACCACACACACACACACACCGTAAAACAGGTGAATACGCCGATCCGTGGAACAGATGTATAGAAAACCCTGTTCTGGGTCATTAGTATAAACCTGAGTGTGTGTGTACCTGTGTGTGTGTGTGTGTGTGTGTGTGTGTGTGTGTGTGTGTGTGTGTGTGTGTGTGTGTGTGTGTGTGTGTGTGTGTGTGTGTGTGTGTGTGTGTGTGTGTGTGTGTGTGTGTGTGTGTGTGCATATGGCGTGTGTCCATCTGTATGCGTGTGCATGTGTGCGCGTGCGTATGTGTGCGTATGTGTGCGCGTACCTGCGTGTGTGCGTATGCCTGCGTGCGTGTGCATGCGCGTATGTGCGAGCACTAGTAATAAAAGGCATATTCAACTGTCATGTTCTGAAAAGCAATCTCCCCTAATGTTCCCTGCAGTGGGCGCCCCCCCCCCCGGAGAGGCCCTCCGGTCCCCCGGCCCCTGCCTCTCGCGGTGCGTCGACGGGGAGCATAAAGACAGAGGCACCGGGCCGGGCTCCGGAGCTCCTCGGGTCGCTAATGGTGTGCGTACAGAGGTCAAGAGGCCGCTCCATTCAGCTCCCCTCTCTCGGCCCCAAACAGGGCCCCGAACCCTGGGGAGACACCAGCTCACAGGGCCCGGACAACCAGCGTGGAGGAGGAGGAGGAGAGGGAGGAGAAGGGGGGAGGTGGAGGGGGAGGAGGGGGGGGGAAGAGGAGGAGGAGGAGAGGAGAGGAGGAGAAGGGGGGAGAGGGGGAGGAGGGGGAAGAGGAGGAGGAGGTGGAGGAGAAGGGGGGAGAGGGGGAGGAGGAAGAGGTGGAGGAGGAGAAGAAATAGGCCAGGTAGGAGGAGGAGGGTCCGATTCCTTTAATTTCCACAGTCTCTGTGGACTAGGCATCCTAGAGCAAGTTGTTCCCTTACCCCTCCCTGCTACTTGGCTGTTCTGTGCCACACTTGTAAATATCCTAAAGCCACTTCCTGATAGATGACGGACAGAAGAGAGAGGACTCTGTTGGCTCTCCATACCTGACTCCTGAAGCTGTCTCTCTGGACGCCATCTTGGGACAGGAAGCTGTCTCGGGACAGGAAGTCATCTTGGGCCAGGAAGCCGTCTCGGGAAAGGAAGCCCAGGTCCTTCAGGTAGTGCTCCAGTCTGCCGTTAAGCCCCGCCTCCACGTCATTCTGCTTCCTGCCGGCGGGGGGGCGGCGGGCGGTGAGCGCGGCGGGCCGGCCCAGCGGCACCCTGCGGAGTTTGGCCAGCTCCCTGGAGACCACCTGCTGGGTGAGGTCATCCTGCCAGGTCAGACCTGGACACACACACACACACACAACCACACACACAGGAGAGGACGCAGTGTAAGTTGTTGTTAACACATAGTTACACACTAGACAGCAACAGGTCCTTCTGGGTGGATGTCGGACAGACAGATGGACACGCAGATCCACCAGACGGAGCTGGACCAGCTGGGGAAACAACACCACAACACCATCACCACAACCACTACACCACCACCACCACATCACACCACATCACAGCCACCCAATAACACCATCATCACCACTATTACCTCAACCCCTCAAAACACCGTCATCCCTATCACCGGAACATCATCAATACAGTGCTGCCACACCAAAATACCATCTCGACCACCACTCAAATATCCTTCACCAGTTTTAATGACACTTCAAAGAATGTTGTCATCATGCTGCCTGATGGAAGTCTAAAAACGGTCACATTCCTCAGTGTTTACCCAGAATGCCACTGGCCTTAATGATGATGTCAACGTGTTTCATACCAATGCTTAGCATTCCAGCGTGAGGCCAACGAATGTCTCCGTTCTAATGCGTCCATCTGCGTCACACATTATCTAGAGGTGTATGCGTGTGTGTGTGTTTCAGTGTGTGTGTGTGTGTGTGTGTGTGTGCGTGTGTGTTTTAGTGTGTGTGTGTGTGTGTGTTTTAGTGTGTGTGTGTGTGTGTGTGTTGACACCGAAGCGCTTGGTTCTGTCCTCCAGCTCCCAGCTGTCTAGCGTTAGCACAGAGGAGCTAACATCCATCATATTCATGCGCCGCTCCTGGAGAAGAGCAGTCGCCCTGCAGGTCCAGCCAGGGAAGGCCGTTGTCACAGCTAATTAGCACCTCACAGCGAGGACAACTGCTAGATCCACAGCTAACAAACCACTGCTTGAGCTTCAGCTAACAATCCACTGGTAGTACCCAGTGGCGGTTCTACGTCCAGTTACGCCCCAGGCAAGACAGGGGGTCTGGGCACGGCACCTACTCAACGAGCAGGTGCACCTGCTGCCGGAGGGGGCGCCAAAAAACCAATTCCCCACACAATGTTATGTACTTCATTGAATACCGCTGGTTCCCCGGGCGGCTGCCTGGTTCGCCCGTGCCTAAAACCGCCACTGGTAGTACCACAGCTAGCGACCAACTGCTAAAGCTACAGCTAGCAATCAACCGGTACAGCTACAGCTAGCGGACAGCCGCTACAGCTACAGCTTTGGCTAGCAGACTACCGCTTGAGCTACAGCTAACAATCAACTGCAATCACTGCCAACCAACAACTGGCAGAGTTGAATAAACAAGTTGCATGTTACTGTAAGCCTTCATCTGTCACAAGCATGGGTGGAAGGGAGATGGGGCGAGAGGGAGAGGGCGAGAGAGGGAAAGGGAGAAGGGGAAAGAGAGGGAGCATGAGAGAGCGTGTGGGATTGAGAGAGAGAGAGAGAGAGAGAGAGAGAGAGAGAGAGAGAGAGAGAGAGAGAGAGAGAGAGAGAGAGAGAGAGAGAGAGAGAGAGAGAGAGAGAGAGAGACAGGGAGAGAGAGAGAGAAAATCTTCTAAATATTCAGAGCCTATTAGATAGGATGTGGGGTTTGACTGTGTGTGTGTATGCGTGTGTGTTTTTTTGGGTGTGTGCGTGTGTGTGTGTGTGTGTGTCTGTGTGTCATGTGGTGTTTTTTAAATGTTCCTGCTTCTCTGTCCTAGCAGTGAATGCTATCCCATCCAGTAGAATGTGAATTATTCACCAGTTCAGCCAATTAGCAGAAATCCACCAATCCACACAGAACAGAATGGGCAGCGGGGGACCTAGAAATACATTTGTTACGCATAGTAATACCGTTTTAATATTAGATGTTGTATAGCAATAAGATATTTCTGTGCGTCGGAATACCGAAGTTGTGTGTGAAGGGATATGGTGGTAGTGTAATAGTCGATGTGGAGTAACAACGGGTTTGTGTTGTGTAGTAATATCATGGAAGGGCGATGGAGAGGAGAGGAGGGAGGAGAGGAGAGGAGAGGGGTGAGGGGGAAAAGAGGAGTTGAGGGGAGGAAAGGAGAGAGGATTGGAAGGAAGGAGAGAGCAGAGAGGAGGAGTGGAGGAGAGGAGATAGGAGAAGAGATGAGAGGAGAGGAGTTGTGTAGTAACAATGCCTTTGTGTTGTGTAGTAATAGTGCATGAAATACGTTTAACGTCCAGTCTGAAGGAGGGCCACACGACACAGGGGCAGGGGGTAGAGGACCTGTGTTATAGGGTCCATCTGGGGTCAGGGGGGTCATTACGGCAACCGCCCGGCAGGGGGGGGGAGGGGCTTCTGATTGGACAGCGAATAGGAGCGCTCTGAGGGTCTAGAAATGTCTGTCGCCTGGCAGGAAGTCATTTAGAAGCATCCGCGCTCCAGTGGAACCACTGATATTACTCTTATGAACGATGGAGAAGACATTACAGTGTGGAGGGAAGGATCACACACTGACATGAGGTCCGTCTCCTCCCCTATCCTCTGCCACATCCCCCCCCACCTCCTCCTCTTCTGCCTTCTCCTTCCTCCTCAACCCCCCTCCACTCCCTCCTCTATCACCCCACTTCTACTCCTTTGACTCCTCTCTAGTCACCTCCTCCTCTCACCTTCTCCTCAACTCCTAGCTCCATGCTAGCTCTCTGTAGCCCAGCAGGGTGATGCCAGCCTTAGCTAACTCCTCTCTCCAGGCTAGCTGTCTGTAGCGTAGCAGGGTGATGCCAGCTCTAGCTAAATCCTAGCTCAAGGCTAGCTGTCTATAATTTAACAGGGTGATACCAGCTCTAGCTAACTCCTAGCTCCATGCTAGCTCTCTGTAGCCTAGCAGGGTGATACCAGCTCTAGCTCACTCCTAGCTCCAGGCTGGCTGTCTGTAAGCTAACAGGTTGATGCCAGATCTAGCTAACTCCTAGCTCCATGCTAGCTCTCTGTAGCCTAGCAGGGTGATACCAGCTCTAGCTCACTCCTAGCTCCAGGCTAGCTGTCTGTAGCCTAGCAGGGTGATGCCGTCTTTAGCTAACTCCTAGCTCCAGGCTAGCTGTCTGTAGCCTAGCAGGGTGATGCCGTCTTTAACTAACTCCTAGCTCCAGGCTAGCTGGGGAGCGTGTCTATGTTCCCCGGGTCCTATGTTCCCGGGTCCTATGTTCCCCGGGTCCTATGTTCCCCGGGTCCTATGTTCCCCTCTTTGTATGAGACTGGGGAACATAGGACCCTTTTTTTTTTTCTTTTTTTTTTAAAAGGGTCCTATGTTCCCCGATATGTATGTGACCGTTACTTTTCCCACCATTACTGCCAAATTCCGGCCGAGATAACCACCATTGCATGTCTTTACCTTTTGTGGAAGAGGGAGAGACGTCGGAGAACCCGAGGCCGGTAAACAAACCCTGAGAAGCCCAATCCCTGCGAGAGCTCCCCGCGCTACGGCCATCCGGAGGCTCACAGAGCTTTTGGCCGTGATATTATTATACAATTATATTATATTATATTATATTATATTATATACTAGAGAGCTCCGGGAGTCGCAAACAGCAACAATCACTTTCTTCTCAATGTTGCAGTTCGCCCTGGACTGCGCTGCACTGAGTTGACCGGTTGAACGCTGATTGGCTGTTACGTTACACATGTCACTCAGCGGCCACGCTGTTGAACGCTGATTGGCTGTCATCACGCGAATGTCGCGTCAAAGTTGAAATATTTTTTAAAGATTGATAGATTGCGGGAAACATTCATATTCATATTCAACATCCTACATTCCCCGCAACAGTGGGGAGCATAGGACCCTTTTTCAGAAAAAGGGTTCTATGCTCCCCGGTATGCATTGCTACAGGGGAACATGGGACCCTTTTTGGGAAAAACGGGTAACATAGGACCTTTTTTTTAAGAAAGGGTCCTATGTTCCCCTAAAGGGTCCTATGTTCCCCGAGGGGAACATAGGACCCGGGGAACATAGGGATGACCCCTCTGTAGCCTAGCAGAGTGATGCCAGCTCTAGCTAACTCCTTGCTCCAGGCTAGCTGTCTGCAGCCTAGCAGGGTAAACTCCAGGGTGCGTGGGAGAATATGTGCTAAGTGCCCCTGGTGTCGAGAGAAGAGAAAAGCGGTGTGTTCGCCCACGCAAACACACACACACACACACACACGCACACGCACACACACACACACACACACTACCTGTCAACTGTTATATAATGATTTAACTATATCACACAATAGGACTACAAAAACACATTACCTATCAGCTATTATAGAATATTATAACAATTTAACCACACACACACACAAACACACACACCTACACAAACACACACACCTACACCCACACACACACACACACACACACACACACACACACACACACACACACACACACACACACACACACACACACACTACCTGTCAACTGTTATATAATGATTTAACTATATCACACAATAGGACTACAAAAACACATCACCTATCAGCTATTATAGAATATTATAACAATTTAACCACACACAAACACACACACCTACACACACACACACCCTATCAACCATTATAGAATATTATAACAATATCACACTTTATCACCACACTCGCACACATAACCTATAGACTGTTATAATATTCCAATAACATACATTACATCATAATATAAAAATGTAAGTACTCGCATGATTCTTGCAATTTCTGTGCTGTACCTTCATGGTTTAATGCCCTTATTGTGTCTTTGGATAAAAGTGTCAGCTGAATAAATGCGATGTAATGCAGTCTAATGTTCTGTAACAATGTACAAATGTACGGTAGCAGTAAACCAAATGGATGTGGAGCTGTTATACACAGCTCACTGGCTGTCGATCAAAACATCAAACTACACATTCATAAACACACAGACACGCGCACTCGCACGCACGCGCTCACACACACACACACGCTCACTCGCACCCACACACACGCATGCACACACGTCCACCCCTGGCAGGACAGATTCAGAGCCCCCCCTGACAGACTCAGACCCCTTCCCCCCCCCCCCCCCCCCACACACACACACACACACCCCGCCCTTGATAAACTCAGAACCCCCCTCAGACCCGACCCCCCCTCAGACCCGTACCCCCAGAGATCCTGTATGGTCCGGATGGGGGGGGGGGGGGGGGCAGAGTGACGAGCTTCGCAGACGATATGATTTCATCGTCTCTGACGCAAGATGAAAGAACCGGGGATCGATAACATTGATGTCCCACACAGCCTGCTACACACAGACACACACACACTGATGCACGCAGACACACACACACAGTGAACACACACACGTTCAAAGTAGCATCCAGCTTCCAATGTAGACGCTCAAAGTTTGGTTTTATGACAATCTCACTTTATCTCCCTCTCTCACCCTTGTCTGGCCGTCTATCTGTCTGTATATATATAAATCTATATACACATATATATAAATATATGTAAGAGAGGAGGGGAGATATATATATAGTTATTAATGTATATATATATACACATTTATTGATATATAATATAAATTAATATATATATACAAACAATTATATTAAAGGTGTGGGCCTTCTCTCTTTGGGTTCCCCCCCCCCCTCGGAGGAGGAGGAGGAGGGGAGCAGGAGGTGGGGGAGGAGGAAGAGGAGGAGGAGGGGGAGCAGGAGCAGGAGGAGGAGGTGGAGCAGGAGGAGGAGGGGGAGCAGGAGTAATTAGAATACAGGAGGTCTCCAGGTGGGTTTGATATTGCCAGCGTCTCCTGCCAGAGGCAGGAGACGCTGGCAGGAGGAGGAGAGAGGAGAGGAGAGGAGAGGAGAGGAGGAGAGGAGAGAGGAGGGGAGGAGAGAGGAGGAAGAGGAGGGGAGGAGAGAGGAGGAGGAGG
>OLKM01000706.1:110720-190720 GCA_900291075.1 Melanogrammus aeglefinus
GTGTGTGTGTGTGTCTGTGTGTGTGTCTCTGTGTATGTGTGAGTGTGTGTGTGTGTGTCTCTCTCTGTGTGTCTGTGTGTGTGTGTGTGTGTGTGTGTGTGTGTGTGTGTGTGTGTGTGTGTGTGTGTGTGTGTGTGTGTGTGTGTGTGTGTGTGTGTGTGTGTGTGTGTGTGTGTGTGTGTGTGTGTGTGTGTGTGTGTGTGTGTGTGTGTGTGTGTGTGTGTGTGTGTGTGTGCAGCAGATGCTGTAAGGTGTGAGGAAGGCCGTTGTGGTCATAACGTGACGGTGTCTTCATCACTAATGAACGGAGCTAATGAGGCTGACTGGATGAGCAGCCGACCACAGACAACAGATAACAACACCGTCCGTGCAGCGCCCATGTAATCACACGCCGAGCGGGGCGTCGTCACAGCCTGCCGGCCGCAGTGTCAACACGGGTCGGCTGGTTATTGCTGTGGTTATTATTGGATGTGGGCAAGGTTCTCTGAATCAAGGGTCCGGTGTGTGTACGGTACGGGTAAACAGCCTCCGCCGCCCTGAACAGACGTCATCCCGTTTCCCCTTCCTGTTGAGGCAGAGCGACCGCGCCCCCCTTGGCGGGGACGGGGACACAGGCCATGCACCCCGTGTGTGTGTGTGTGTGTGTGTGTGTGTGTGTGTTTGTGTGTTTTGGGGGGAGTGGGGGGGGGAGGGTACACAGGCTACGTCCCCTGGGGTTCCACAGGCCATCACCGGCTGGTTCCCATGGCAACTGCCTCCATCATATCCTAGGGAATTTGTTGAGACAGGCAGGCAATCAGACAGACAGACCGATAGGGCAGACAGACAGACAGACAGAGAGGGCTCCCTTGCAACAACTTGCCAATCGCTGTCAATCACAGCCAGCCGTCAAGAAGACAGCCAATCAGAGACCTGCGCAGGCTTGTTATTAATAAGCATCAGCAGACGAGGCGTCCTGGGGGTGGGGTACAGCCCCAGAGCGCGGGGAGACACGGCAGTGGGAGGAGCAGCGATGAGACCGCAGCAATACGACGGGTCTCATATTGTTCCACTGTTTGGCTCCCTACTCCTCCTCTAAATGTTCCCAGACAACACCGGCCGGCCCCTCTGCTTTCCTTCAGGGCGCTCCGTCTTAGATTAATGAAAACCCAAACACGTGGTGATCCTGGGATGAGAAGAGATACGCCGTAATATCAACAGATACTACTGGTCGGACCATCGGACCTGCAGAGCTTCTTTCAGCATGCTAACACTAATGACATGCTCATGTAACGGTGGAGGACGTGTACCCCGTTAACGTAGCGTTTTATCCATCATGCCCTGGGGAAGGAGGCCGGCCTCTGCAGAAGCCTGGGTTTGGGGGTTAAGCCAAGTGCGACGGATGGGAGAGCGTGCCAGGGAGGGTTAGCAGGTCGATAGCTCACCAGTGCCATGTGTTGAAAGGGCAACACAGAGGTCCTCAGGGGCCCCTAAACCACTTAACCACTGCACTCAGAGAGAGAGAGAGAGAGAGAGAGAGAGAGAGAGAGAGAGAGAGAGAGAGAAGAGAGAGAGAGAGAGAGAGAGAGAGAGAGAGAGAGAGAGGAGAGAGAAGAGAGAGAGAGAGAGAGAGAGAGAGAGAGAGAGAGAGAGACAGAGAGACAGAGAGAGAGAGAGAGAGAGAGAGAGAGAGAGAGAGAGAGAAATGGAGCAAGGAAGAGAGAGAAAAGGAGGGAGGAAGAAAGATAAAGAGCCAGAGAGACACAGAGACAGAGACAGAGCAGGGACAGAGAGAGAGAAAAGACATTTCCTCTCGTGGTCGTGACATCTTGAAAAGCCTCCCTCTGGTAACAGGAACCGAGAGACAGATGGACGGGTGTGAAGTGTTTTTACCCAGCATACACGGCAGTGGTGAGAGCGCAGAATAAAGCAGGTCAGATCTCCTGGGACTGGGCCAGACCTCCTCCTCCTCCACAAGATGAAGAGTATCTGACCGCATAACTCAACGTGTCCGCTATCCTAACACCCTAGGACCTCTAACATGCTAGGGACCCAGACACACGCTCGGTGCACTAACATGCTAAGAATCCTAACACGCTAGGTGCACTAACATGCTAAGAATCCTAACACGCTAGGTGCACTAACATGCTAAGAATCCTAACACGCTAGGTGCACTAACATGCTAAGAATCCTAACACGCTAGGTGCACTAACATGCTAAGAATCCTAACACGCTAGGTGCACTAACATGCTAAGAATCCTAACACGCTAGGTGCGCTAACATGCTAAGCACCCAGAAACACGCTGTGCTGCGCCGCGGCTATCCCTCGAGCTATCGTGTTACGCAATTCTCCCGGCGGTCCTCAGCCTCTGAGTCTCCCGTCTCAGCGGAGGTCTGACGGAGGCGGAGCTCTGTAGAAGGTGGAGGTCTGAAAGAGGTGGAGGTCTGACGGCGGCGGAGCTTTCAAGGAGGCGCCGGTCACCTGTGAGGTCGAGCGTTCAGGCGAAGACAAAGGGAGTACCCGCACGCGGCCGGCAGCCTCAGAGCCGACCGGGGTATTAATATCAGGGGCTGTGTGGGAGGGGGGCACCATGGCAACGGCACTTCCTGTCCCCCCTTGACACCGCTAACGAGGTTAACCAGGAAATAAATGCGCAGGACGACGGCAGACCAAACCACAGATCGTCGCCTCGCAGACACTCTGAACCCCGCTCTGAAGCTTGCGCCTGACGACTGTAGAGTAATTTGCTGTGATCTTCGTAACGTGGAGATGATGTGTTGTACCGTAATGAGTTGATCTCCTCGACCGGTCTGTCATGAATGAAGAAGACGGCATAGCGGGGGGTGGGGGGGGGGGAGACAAGGCCGTCCGTCGCCATGGGCAACGTGCGGTGTAATATTTGTGGAGGAGGGGTGTGACCAGACTCAGAGATACGAGTAGACCTACGGCAGATAGCTGATCGGAAGGATCATTCAGATATCTGATCAGGGTGATCATTCAGATATCTGATCAGGGGATCATTCAGATATCTGATCAGAAGGATCATCACCGGCTAGTGGAACAGGAAGAGGGGGATGATTGATGACTAGCTCGTGTGAGCTATTTCAAAAGGCTGTCTCTGAAGTCCCCTCAGGTGAACCTCTCAGTCCGACGAGGGTTCCCCGGCATCGACCTCCTGTCTGCAGCCTCCCCACTAATCCAGTCCCCTGCTTCAGTCACAGGCCCGACGCACGGGCCCGCGGAGAGGCTACGCACGCGCTATCGCTACAGGTTGTCATGGCAACAGCAGGCAGAACCATGCATCACCGCTGACAGCTTGTGGCGAGGGGGGGGGGGAAGGGGGGAGGGGGGGAGGAAGGGGGGAGAAAGAGGGGGAGTGAAGGGGAGAGAGTGTGGGAGAGGGGGGAAAGGGCTCTTAGATTGATGCTCCAAAACATTATTTGACGTTAAATATCAATATATGTCATCTATTGAGTCATTAGGCAGACACAAAGGAATTGTTTTATACGATCAATGTCTTGAAGGAGCATTCAGGGGTTAGACAGTACAGAGACAGGTCATTAAGGAGCAGGTAGGGGTTAGACAGTACAGAGACAGGTCATTAAGGAGCAGGTAGGGGTTAGACAGTACAGAGACAGGTCATTAAGGAGCAGGTAGTGGTTAGACAGTACAGAGACAGGTCATTAAGGAGCAGGAAGGGGGTTAGACAGTACAGAGACAGGTCATTAAGGAGCAGGTAGGGGTTAGACAGTACAAGAGACAGGTCAGGTAGGGGTTAGACAGTATAGAGAAGGTCAATAAGGAGCAGGTAGGGGTTAGACAGTACAGAGACAGGTCATTAAGGAGCAGGTAGGGGTTAGACAGTACAGAGACAGGTCATTAAGGAGCAGGTAGGGGTTAGACAGTACAGAGACAGGTCATTAAGGAGCAGGTAGGGGTTAGACAGTACAGAGACAGGTCATTAAGGAGCAGGTAGGGGTTAGACAGTACAGAGACAGGTCATTAAGGAGCAGGTAGGGGTTAGACAATACAGAGACAGGTCATTATGAAGCAGGTACAGATGCAGATACCAGGTAGACTGAGGACATTTGAGAGGAAACATCACCTGGGAGTCAAACATCCTAACCACATTCAGGTGGGCGGGGCTTACCGTTGGTGCAGAACTCATAGGAAGAGCAGAGGGCCTCCTCAAACAGGCAACCTGGAGGGGGGGAGAGAGAGAGAGAGAGAGAGAGAGAGAGAGAGAGAGAGAGAGAGAGAGAGAGAGAGAGAGAGAGAGAGAGAGGAGAGAGAGAGAGAGAGAGAGAGAGAGAGAGAGAGAGAGAGAGAGAGAGAGAGAGAGAGAGTATTACTAACAGCATAATAATCCATCAATCTTCATGGAACATTTGGTTTCCAAACACACAGAACATCTACGGTAGGCCTGCTTAGCAACGAGGTCCGGCGACCAGACCACACCTAGCAACCGGGCTCAGATCAGGCCATAAACACGCGGATGATCACACATTAAACATTTTCCACACAGTTAACCACTCACTGCATTAGTGCTAGCGTTAGCGCTAGCGTAAGACACGTTAATTGAAGAGCTATCAATCATAACCCTAGCTCCTGCTACGCTGCTCCATGTTTCCCTGTATGAATGAAAATGACCTGCTGCCAAGGGTAGTATTATGGGCTTCTGGTCACCGTGGGAATGCACAATGACACCCCCCCCCCCCCCTCACCTGTACGGGTGAGCTCTGTATTCACCTGTTTCAGGTATCAGAGATAGGAAGGGCACTAAATAGACTCCATTTATACTGCGCATTTCTAACCAGTGGCCACTCAAAGCGCTTTACAATACTGCCTAACATTCACCCATTCATTCACACATTCGCACATCGACGGCGGTGTCCACCACACAAGGCGACAGCCAGCTCGGTAGGAGCAGTCAGGACGAGGTGTCTTGTCTTGTCTCAGGGTCACCTCGACACTCCGCTAGGAGGAGCCGGGGATCAAACTAGCAACCTTTTCGGTCGCCAGTCAACCCACTCTGCTGCCATCAGGCGTCAGGGTTTTGATTCTCAAAGTACGACCAAAGACATCGACTGTCCAACTTTTCTGTGATTTTTCTCGGAAGCGGAGCGCATATTGCGGACGTCTGTGTGGGCAGAGTGAATCAGAGAGCATTCTGGGTGCAAAGCGAGAACAAAACGTTGATGAGAGTGTGAGTGCGTCACTTAAGTCCATCACTGCCAGAGGAACAGACTACTACAAAAGCGATCGAGTTGTGAAGTGCAACAGGTCAGGGCGATCAAGGCCTCCCTGTTCCACCGGCGTCACTCCAACACCTCCGCAAGTTCCGACACCTCCTCTGGTGATCGGCTCTCTGACGTCAGCAGAACACAGCCCTGAATACAGACACAGTCACCATCCAGCTCTCTACCACTCTGTTCCTCTCTCTGCCTATCTCGCTCTATTTCTCCCTCTCTTTCTCTCCCTCCGTCTTTCTCTCTCTTCCACACTCTCCCAAACTCTCTTTCTCTATTCCACATTCTCCCTCTCCCTATTTCACACAATCTCTCTCTCTTTCTCTCTCCCCCTTTTCTCTCTCTCCCCCTCTCTCTCTCCCTCTCTCCCCCCTCCCTCTCATTGTCAAGTGTCTTCTCTTAGTGATGGTCTCGTTGTAATTCTGATAATTGCTGCGGCTCCATGATAAAACATAATAACACAGACATTTTGTTCATGCTAATAACCACACTCTGCTGAATGCTCTAAAATGGCTGCTTAATGATGGAATCAGGACTGTTGAAGCAGCACCTCCTCAATACCTACTCCTCCTCCTCCAACCTATAGCACCCCTCCTCCTCGGTCACCCTACTCCACCTCCTTTTCTAACCTCCCCTTCTCCTCTACTCCACCCCTCCAGTGCTCTCAATATTAATTAACAGCATTTTAATGAAGCACTCATACAGACACGAGCAGAGAGTGTGCATGTGTGTGTCACATAGATAACGCTTGTCTCCCTCTCTTAAATCCAACAGCGTGAACAGAGATTATTAAAATGTTGTCTTTTAATTAAAATGGTTTCTCGCTACATAACACCTCCTGCTAGCTACAAAACATCCCCTGCTAGCAGCTAGCTACACAACACCTCCTGCTAGCTACAGAACATCCCCTGCTAGCAGCTAGCTACATAACACCTCCTGCTAGCTACAGAAAACCTCTTTTTTAGCAGCTAGCTACATAACACCTCCTGCTAGCTACAGAACATCTCTTTTTTTAGCAGCTAGCTACATAACACCCCCTGCTAGCTTCAAAACACCTCCCGCTAGCTAGAGTACAACTCCTCCTATATTCTATTTATTATATATTACTATTTATTATACATATATATTTATTATATTAAGTATTACACTATAAATATGTATTGATTATTTTGTGTTATATTTGATATATTTTTTTTAATATATATATTATATTTATATATATTATATTCCTATTTATCATACTGTAAATATGTTTTATTAAATAATACTGCATAGAGGTATTTATTATGTATATATGTATTAATTATACTGTATATATGTTAACATATTTGTTAGTTTTCAGTTATTTTTTAAATTTAATTGTATAGTAAGTAAAATGTATTTATAAAAGCACATTTATAACAGTTTGCACTGACCAAAGTGCTGTACATAGTTCATTCAGAAGGCAAACATGAAGGCAAAATTACAACATAAGAATAAAATAAAAATAAAAGACATAAAACCGGACAACCACACACAAACAAAGGCAGTAGTGCAGAGGTCAGATAGTTCATGGGGAGGGAAAGCAAGCTTGTACAGATGGGTTTTGAGCCTTGATTTAAAGGCATAAATGATATGATACTGTTTATATGTATGTTCATAGCTAATCACACACACACACACACACACACACACACACACACACACACACACACACACACACACACACACACACACACACACACACACACACACACACACACACACACACACACACACACACACACACACACAGCCTCTTTACAGCAACAGACAGGAACAGGAACTGGGGGACTAACCATATTAGTTGGAAACCAATCAGCAAGCAGGAGTCAAATACTCATCTGTAACCCATCTCTCTGTCTTTCTCTCTGTCTGTCAGCTGTCTCACTTCCTTCCCTCTCCTGTTGTTTATAATGAAATATTTTCCCTCCAAGAGGACAGACCTTCATGGATCATAATATTGAACAAAGATAAGCAGGAGCAACTCCATAGCAAAAATTCCAATATCAAAAATCAAAGTCCTACATTATGCCGAAGATAAGCTTAGATGTAAAAAGAGACCATTTTCTACTACGTGATCGTGGTCAGCTCCTTGGCCAATCTTCAGGGGGAGTTGCGGTGTGTCTGGTTAACCAGCAGAGACAGACAATCAATAACTTGTATTGAAACGAATCCAAGAAGGATCAGTTTGTCTGCTATTGGCAGCAGCAGCAGCAGCCCCTGTCAGAGCGATCTGTTTAGGGAGGCAGGCCGACAGCAGATAACACAGCGAGCGCTCTGCGATCGTTTAGAGCATCGTCCAGAGCACCGTCCAGACCTGGCAGCAGACATAGAGGAGGACCGATGACCTCATAAATCCATCGCTCTACACAAATCAAGTTAGCTGGATTTGATTCCATCACCGTTTCATCACCGACTTGGCCCGGTATCACGGAGCTCCACGTTGAACCAAGTGGCGTACGCCACGCGCCCATGTCCCATAGACCACACCCACCACATCATAAACCGAACCCATGTCTCATATACTACAACCACCACATCATAAACCACACCCACTACATCATAAAGCAAACCCATGTCCCATATACCACAACCACTACATCATAAACCAAACCCTTGTCCCATACAGTATATCACAGCCACTGCATCATAAACCACACCGCGGAACCGATGGTATCCATCACGAATCGCTCCATTCAAAGATTATGCTGGATGTAGACGCTCTAGATCCTCCCATTTTGAACCTGCTTTGTGTTGAGCATTTCATTGTATGCACATCTTTAGTGGCCTTGGTTACTTCTTCAACTGACAAATCTTCCATTGAGAACAAGGATTATTTCAGTCATTTGCTGTTCAGGAAATTATTATTGCATTAGACCGTCTGTAAACAAAACAACGCAGCCTTCGGTAAGTTGGAGCAGGCAACACACGCCGGAGTGACTCAGAGACGGAGACTAAAACCGTCTTCAGGGTCATTTTCTGGCCCCACTAACATGTTCAGCGCTCCCAGCATCACCAGCCAAGGGGTGGCGGTGCCTGCAGGTCGTCGTCTCTGGAACTAAAACAGTGTCTCCAGAAGGACTCCCCCTGGGTCGGGAGAGGGGTTACCTAGCAACGCAGCATCGTCATCGAAACAAAGAAGGGCACATCTGATGGAGAAGAGATTCTGCGGTCCAGCTCTACTCATCTACTCATCCAGCATCCACCCGGGGGCTAAGGTCTGGGTGGTGTAGGGGATGAGTTAAGGTCTGGGTGGTGTAGGGGATGAGTTAAGGTCTGGGTGGTGTAGTGGGGATGAGTTAAGCTCTGGGTGGTGTAGGGGATGAGTTAAGTCTGGGTGGTGTAGGGGGATGAGTTGGGGTCTGGGTGGTGTAGGGGATGAGTTAGGATCTGGTTGGTGTAGTGGGGATGAGTTACTGTCTGGGGGTAGACATATTGGCCGGTTTGCGGCCAAACGAAGCGTCGCATTGTGATCTGAATGTTACCATCGGCTGAAACAGACAAACTTTCCCACGCCCCCACCAACACATTCTCTCACTCCCCCCTGCAGTAAACAGAACCATGTAGAGGGTCCGGTCTCCCGAAACTAACCCCATTAGAACAGTTTAGATTTGTGTCTAGGTCTGACACTAGCTTAGATTTGTGTCTTGGTCTGACACTGGTGTAGATTTGTGTCTTGTTTGACACTAGTTTTGTGTCTTGGTCTGACACTGGTGTAGATTTGTGTCTTGTTTGACACTAGTTTTGTGTCTTGGTCCGACACTAGTTTATATGAGTGTCTTGGTCTGACACTAGTTCGGTAGAGTCTTGAGACGACCCTGATAGAGCAAAGCTCCTCTAGATGTTTAGATTCTCGTCCTCCAAGCTTATGGATAAACACAAACACACGACTTAACGTCCTCCTCCAACACTGAAGGAACACGAGGGCTTTGGCGAAAAAGCAGACATGTGAACAAACTCAAATCAGTGTCGCCAACAGACTGCAACTCAACGCATGGAAGCCATATGCTATTTATACGTTAAGCCAGAATCTAGCCCAGCTATCAATGAAACATTCATAACGGCCACTCTCTGCAGGCCTAGATATACACACTCCCCCTCACACACACACAAGAATAAACAGGCTCAATTCACAAGCCACCAACACACACTCATATCACAACCCACACAGACACACCAACACAGACAGACACACGCAAGCTGTTATTCTGCAAAGGGACTTGTTAAAAACATTCCTTGTATCACTGTGACAGTATAGGACAACACAATACACAAAGACCCACACAACACAACAAACATATCTAACGCAGCAACACATACAGACAACACAAGACACAGGCGAAGAAACGTATCACAACGCACGACACCCAACCAAACTCACAATGCAACACAAAGATAACACAAAAACACACATCACAAAAGAGCAACACACAGACACACACAACTACAACACTACACATTGGCAAATAAACACATCACAACACACACACACAGACAACACTACAGCAAACCAACACATCACCCAACGACCACACAACACATGAACACACACACACATCACACCCCGAACAACACCGTCTCCCATGCCGGCTCAACACGCGGTGACTCATCCTCAACTCTGCGCTCAAATTAGCACCACGTTCAAACTTTCCCTTCAGCTCGCTGTACATTATGGTCTGGATAGCCGGCCTGTGGGTTATATCAGTACTGCAGTGCTTCATGTTATATTAAATCACCGACGGTTCTTACAAGGATGAGCTTATCTCATAAAAGTAACTCTCTCTCTCTCTCTCACACACACACACACACACACACACACACACACACACACACACACACCTCGACACAAAAAGAAACAGACAGCTCAACACACCAAGAAACACACACACAACTGAAAACACACAGCCATAATCAAAGGCACCTCATCAAACAGGTCCCACTGGTGTTGATTCAATGATCATTCTAACATGTATCACAGTGACGAGGCTGAGCGAGGCCACAAAGTTTTCCCCACGAAGCAGATGAGACGACTTAGGCCAGAAAAGTCACCTTTCTGATCATCACTGCCTTGACTGCCAGAACCTACTAGTAAATCAAGCGTGAATGCTGAACTACACAACATACTAATAACACTCCAGACAAGGAGACACACAACATCAGTGTGTGTTGATGACATCCATCCATCCATCCTCATGTTTATCAAAGTTTCAAAGGACGTCATAAACATCGTCTCACTGGCGCTTCAGCACCTTGGAAAGCGCACCGCAGAGAGACACGCAGAGTGCGGGTCCAAGACGAGCAGAACGGTCCGGAACCCAGATTGCAGACATGAAGGTGAAACCAATGGATCTTCACTTACCGATCTTCCCGATAGAGGAGAAGGAGATCGCGGAAGCGCTGAGGCTCAGCGAAAGCGCGACCAGCAGGACGCGACGCGGTGCTTCCATGTCGCTCTCAGACCAAATCCATCGCGGGTTTCTGCCTAAACACGTCGAGCGGCAGCGGGTCCACCAGAGACGCGAACCGTTAATCAGATCAATGATTGTATGGCTTTATGAGAGGTCGATGGAGAATACTGCGTGATTGACTTTTCTGCAGCAGCAGCAGCCTCGAGCCAGGCGCCCCTCCTAAGCTTCTGACGTCACGGACACACATGGCGAGTACCGCGTCGCTTCGCCGCCCCTTCCGCGCGATTCATGAGCGCCCAACAGACGGAAAAACAACAACAGCCTCATGAACGATGGACCGCTTTATTCATAGTGTCAACACATATACAGTTCTCCTGAATTAGCAAGCACATGCATACAAATGTATATTGGTTGCATTGAAACTATATAGTTTATATGTAGAAAAATATACATATTTAATTGTTGTCCACCAAGAGTCGTGCATAGAAGGAATGGCTGTTGCAGTAACTTTATTTATTCTCACACACAATGAAAAATGTCCAATGAAAAATCTGATGAATATCCATGCATTTACTCAATAGAGACTGTTGTTTTAAGTATAGAGTTAATTATAAGCTTAAGGCATAAAAACATTCACACAGTAGAAAACCAACAAAACGAATCAGAAATCAAGAACATTATTTAATGTCTTGACCGACGACTCGTAGATTAACCTGTGGAGAGAACATCAATGACATTATAGACTGGTAAACCAGATTGGGGACATTTAAGAGTTAAACCAGATTGAAATCTCTGACCTGACTTCACTTTTTAAAACAGATTAACGTGGAATAAATGTAAAGAGTTAAACCAGATAAAGTGTTCTACCTTATGTCATGTGAGGTCATGTGAAACAGTTGAACTGGATTAAAGAGTTAAACCAGGTCACGTGAAATAGTTGAACCAGATTAAAGAGTTAAACCAAGTCATATGAAATAGTTGAACCAGATTAAAGAGTTAAACCAGGTCATATGAAATAGTTGAACCAGATTAAAGAGTTAAACCAGGTCATATGAAATAGTTGAACCAGATTTAAAGTGAAACAAGGTAACGTGAAACACCTTAACCGGTTTAAGGAGTTAAACCAGGTCACCTGAAACTGTTAAACCACTTTAAAAGAGTTAATCCAGGTTATAGAGTCAGGTCACGTTAGACCATTAAACTGGATTGGGAGTGAAACCTGATTAAAGCGTGCGCACCTCTGTGTGTCTCCACCGCACCCGGCGGGGATCTTCTGCAGCCGTCTCTGGATGCACATGGCGGCACTCTTCACTGCGGACCTCGCCTGACCGGCTGGACAGACACACAGTGTTACTCAGCAGACACACAGACATGAGAGGACGGGGGGGGGATGGGACGGGACGGAGGGGACGGGGGGGACGGGGGGCTCACCGTGGGTGACCACGTTGAGGATGTGCAGCGAGGCGGCCAGCCCCGTCACACAGTCGATGTCCTCCGAGTCCACCGAGGTGCTGACCTCCTTCAGGAAGGCCCTGCAAACACACACACACACACACAGTTATGATCATGTAGATGCAGCTAGTACACAGAAGCCCATGAGCATTGTAATGAATGAATGAATAATGATGAACGAATGTATGCGCCAATGGTTTCCTGGTGTGTGTGTGTGTGTGTGTGTGTGTGTGTGTGTGTGTGTGTGTGTGTGTGTGTGTGTGTGTGTGTGTGTGTGTGTGTGTGTGTGTGTGTGTGTGTGTGTGTGTGTGTGTGTGTGTGTGTGTGTGTGTGTGTGTGTGTGTGTGTGTGAGACCTGGTGACTGCAGGGCTCTTGAGGATGACTGACAGCAGGGTGCTGGAGAGAGGAGGGAGGTCCTCTACTGCCTCAGGCACCGCCAGCTCCTCCTGCGTGGACGCCTGGACACAACGCAACCAGGCGGGACACCAGTTACAGAACCGGGTGTGACACCAGGTGTGACAGAACCAGGTGTGACACCAGTTACCGAACCAGGTGTGACACCAGGTGTGACAGAACCAGGTGGGACACCAGTTACAGAACCAGGTAGACACCAGGTGATAAACCAGGTATATAACCAGGTAGACACCAGGTGATAAACCAGGTATATAACCAGGTAGACACCAGGTGGGACACCAGTAACAGAACCAGGTGTGACACCAGTTACAGAACCAGGTAGACACCAGGTGGGACACCAGTTACAGAACCAGGTAGACACCAGGTGGGACACCAGTTACAGAACCAGGTGTGACATCAGGTGATAAACTCAGTTCGGCATCAGTTACATTACAGAGTGTGACACCAGGTATATAACCAGGTGTGACACCAGGAACAAAACCAGGTATATAACCAGGTGTGATACCAGGTAATAAACCAGTGATATAACCAGGTGTGACACCAGGAACAAAACCAGGTATATAATCAGGTGTGACCCCAGGTATATAACCAAGTACAAACCAGGTATATAACCAATACAACACACTCAGTGGTAAGTGGGCGTGTCCTAACAGCTCATATTAAAGCCCATTAATGATCTTTCTAGAAACCTTCTGCAGCCGGTGCCTGATCTCCACGATGACCCCGGCGAACAGCGTGGAGAAGACCCCCTCCAGAGGGCTGGAGGGCGCCGCCCCCCAGACCTGGACCACCTGGAGGAAGTCCCCCAGGGGGGGGGCGGCGGCCCCACACAGCGCCAGCCCCTCCTCCGGCCTCTTCCTCAGCACCCAGACCAGCCGCTCCACCACCTTCTGGAAGGTGTTGGACACCAGGCCCAGGATCAGGCTGCTGGGGTCCTCCTCCTCCCCCTCCTGGGGGGTCTGCTCCTCCCGGGGAACGCTGGCCTCCGTCACCGCCTTCAGGACGGAGAGCACCAGCGGGATGCACAGGTAGCCCCTCCCTGGAACACGGAGACCCCCCCCCCCGGTCAGTAAATGGTAAACAAACTTGTGGCCCAACATTCACCCCTCAGGGCTCCAGACTTATTTTTTTCACTAGGAGCACTGTGGCCCCTAACTAAAAAAATTAGGGGCGCATCCAGAAATTTTAGGGGCACACACCGTTAATCAACATGCCAACCAAATATTCACATTTCTACTAATTTCCACTGTATTACTAATAACTATTTTTATAATAGATGCAGAAATTACAATGTGCTGTTTCAAATTCAGTGTCACATTTTATTGTGATTTTCATCTACCCCAACGGTTTCCAGGTTTGAGCATGCATGCGTTCGACAAGTACGGAAGAGACAGTTTCAGGGGAGTGCGCCCGCTTGTCATGCCGCTTGACAGGACGCTGAGCCTCCTCTCTGCCCGCTTGCCTCTCCATTGAGAATGCATTATCAGGCCCGACAAACGCCTCCCGTGTGAACAGCCCTTTAAGGCACCTGAAGCAGTCCTGCACTGGTTCGGGTGACCCGCACAGTTTGGATGAAACGAGTCGGGTCGGACGCCTGAACAGAGCGGTTCGGGCGCAGGTTTTGCGATTGCGAGCGAGACTTCACCGGTGCTGGACATGTTAATCAGAAGCGGAGGAGTCAACTAAACCCGTCAACAGTGATGTGCTTTTTTTGCACAACAATCTAAAGCACCAAGCCAAACACCAGATAGTGTACTTCCCATCTAATGTTTCTAATTTTCCATCAGGTGCGGGTCGGGTGTCGATATCAATTTATAGCGGGTCTGGTCGGGCTACTGTCGGAACACGGGTCGGATGCGGTTTGAGGTATTGCGGTTACGGGCGGGTGCGGGGTTTGTAAAATAAGACCCATGCAGGGCTGACCTGCACTGGCACACTAGCCGAAGGTTCGGAAGAACGAGTGAATAGTTTGCTTGCTCATTGTAAACGCACGTAGCGGGTTGTGAAATCTTTCTCCTTCACACAGACATTTACTCTTGCTCGACTTACAGTGGCCACTCCCTATCCTTCTTACACTCAGTGGCCTGCTAAAGATTCCAGATTGATTGGCGCGCCCCTTTCACATTTAACGTGTAAAAAAAAAAAAAGGGCAAATTTTCTGGTCGCACATGCGCGGCCAGATGGAAAATTCGGTCGCACACTCTCAAATTTTGGGTCGGAAAATGCGACCATTTGGTCGCAGTCTGGAGCCCTGCCCATTCATGCACACACCGAAGCAGGGGGCCGGCCAGCTCGTCGGGGGCAGTCAGGGTGAGGCGTCTCGCTCAGGGACACCTCGACACTCGGCAGCTAGGAGGAGGAGCCGGGGATCGAACCAGCAACCTTCCGGTCACCAGCCGACCCGCTGTACCTCCTGAACCCCATGCCGCCCCCACTCTGTCGGTCTCTGAACCCAGGGGACACCGTCTAGTGGTTCCCAAACTGTTTCGGCATGTGGTCAGATTGCTGGATGTTATATTTTTTTTATAGAATAAAAGATTACATTTATAATAATTATATAATAACTTTCAACATCTGTGCCTAAAGTCTTTGTTTCAGTGAAGTCGTTAGTGGCATTTGCTTTTGGCCGCGAATCATTAATCCGTTTTAAATAAAATACATTCTATCTTAAAAAAGGTCAACCAGACTCTCTCGGTTAAACGATACACATAAATCCAGAAAATACAGGTCTGTATGTCCTGTGAACTGATGAAGTTACGCAGGTGACCTTTGACCTGGTCATGGGTTTTGGGTCGTGACCCGGTCCAGGTCGGACTCACCTGAGCGCAGGACCACAGAACACAAATGCAGGATTCGACCGTTGAACTCCTCGTCCCCCAAACCCACCAACAACACGTCCCGACACACCGTCACGAAACCCTGAGCAGGAAACAAACAAAGAAACATGAAGAAAGCAGCAGCCATGGTTCAACAGTTCATCTAGGAGACAGCAAGGTGGAACCAGTCAACAATTCAAAACCATTGTGACACCAGGAATATAAAACCAGGAATATAAAACCTGATATATGAACCATGTGTGAAACCCGGTAAATAAACCAGGTGTGAACCCAGAGGTTAAAAACAGGCTCATAAACCCGGTATGAAACCCGAGGTGAAACCAAGCATTAAAAAATAATAATAATATCAAAATCGATCAATAAAGTACATCCTAACTTCAAAAAACTAGATAAACTAGGTTATAAACCAACCAGGCTATGCTGGTCCGGAGGAGAGCGTTCCACACGGCAGAACCAACACAGACATACATCTCCCTGGGTAAAGCGAGCTCATCTACATGTAGTGTCCTTGAATCCGAGGCCCCGCTCAGTCCTACCCTGCAGTAACACTACTTATTAAAATGGACGGGCATTCAACGGGGCCCAGAAAGCGTCGCCTGTGAAGAATGGCTGCTGGCAGAAACCCCGACACTAGTCCTGGAGGGAGGGGGGCTGGCGTCGCAATTGTGGCTGTTTTGTGGTTCCGCCGTCAACCACGGACGGCCGAGCACTCAAGAGCCGTGTTCTGCTACACTCGGCCCTCCACACCACGCTCCGATAACATGTCAGCCACTATGGACTCCATGGGAAGGTGCTGTAGGTGAGTTCTAAGGGCTGTTAATTGCGTGCGGCTGGTTAGAAGGATGGCTCGCCATCCATCAGCTTCTCGTGGGTGAAATGGCCTCTGTTCTGGTGGGCTGCCTCCGTATGAGAACATTATGATATCTGCAGACATTATCCGGCCATACTACACACGTCTTTATTCGTCCCCATCGAAGTAACAACCCCAATAAACGGCGTTAACTAATGACTAAGCCCTTACCGTATGAAACACAGTGATAATGTGGGTGTGGTGGCCGGCTCACCTCCACAATGTCTTTGGCCAGCTCCAGCGTCCCTTTGGCCCCCGCGTCAGCCGCCTCTCCCTCCCCTGGGACGGAGCCAGGGCTGGGGGTGGACAGGTAGGGCAGCACCCTCTCCTCCAGCCAGGCCATGCTGAGCTCCAGGGAACTCAGGAAGTCACGGCTCTCTGAGGCCTGGGACAACAAGCGGCGGGGTTTGGACGGGGAGGGAGAAGGCGAGGTAGGGAAGGAGGAAGAGACGGCGAGGGAGCACAAGTGGTATTTAACGAGTATGTAAATGTGACTTTTCTATGCCAGTAAAGCCCTTTGAATTGAGAGAGACGGGGAGAGAGCGAGCGAGAGAGAGAGAGAGAGAGCAAGAGTGAGAGAGAGCGAGAGAGAGCGAGCGAGCGAGAGAGAGCGAGCGAGCGAAAGAGAGAGAGAGAGCGAGAGCGAGAGCGAGAGCGAGAGCGAGAGAGAGAGAGCGAGAGAGAGAGAGCGAGAGCGAGAGCGAGAGCGAGAGAGAGAGCGAGAGAGAGAGAGAGCTAAGGCGAGAGGGAAAAGAGAGAGAGAGAGAGAGAGAGAGAGAGAGCGAGAGAGAGCGAGAGAGTGAGAGAGTGAGAGAGCGAAGGCGAGAGGGAAAAGAGAGCGAGCGAGTGGTAGAGAGAGAGGCGAGAGAGAGTGAGAGAGTGAGAGAGCGAGAGAGCGAAGGCGAGAGGGAAAAGAGAGCGAGCGAGCGGTAGAGAGAGAGCGAGAGAGAGAGAGAGAGAGAGCGCTGTCTCAGGAGAATAAAGTCAAATCAGAATGCTGGCTCCGTGTTCCTCACACAGTGACTCATCCCCAGCACCACTCGACGCCACAGGAAGACGTGCAGCTAGGGGCTAGGGGCTACGTGCTAAGAGCTACGTGCTCCGAGAGCGCCAGGTCAAGGGAGCGGGCTTCACGAAGCCACATGGGGGAACATCAGGAGAAGAGGCCGTAGAGGGGTGGAGTTGTGGTGGAGGTGTGGTCGTGTGCGGTGGAGTAGTGGTGTGGTGGGGGTGGTGCAGTGTTGTGGTGGAGGTGTAGACGCACCGAGGCGTGCTGGAGGTGCGCTGAGAGCCGGGCCTGCAGGGTGAAGGCCTTCAGGGCGGTCTGGACCAGGGGGTCGACCCGGTCCCCCTCTCCACCGCTCAGAGAGGAGTACAGCACCGCCTGGAGGACAGACAGACAGACAGAGTCACACACACACTGAGAACAGCACCGCCTGGAGGACAGACGGACTGACAGAGTCACACACACACTGAGAACAGCACCGCCTGGAGGACAGACAGACAGACAGAGTCACACACACTGAGAACAGCACCCTCTGGAGGACAGACAGACAGACAGAGTCACACACACTGAGAACAGCACCCCCTGGAGGACAGACGGACAGACAGAGTCACACACACACTGAGAACAGCACCGCCTGGAGCACAGACAGACAGACAGACAGAGTCACACGCACACTGAGAACAGCATCGCCTTGGAGGACGGACACACGCACACGCGCACACACACACACACACACACACACACACACACACACACACACACACACACACACACACACACACACACACACACACACACACACACAGAGAGAACAACAGCGCCTGTGAAGACAGACAGACAGACACCGAGTCCAACACACACTGAGTAAAACACAAACAAAGGGTTTGGTAATAAATGACGCAGCAGCATCTGAAGTGATCTTAAGATCATTAAGTGTGACTGCTGTTAAGGTAAAAGATGAGTCCCTAAGGTAGTAACAGACGAGTCGCGGTCCCTGAGGGAAAGTATTAGATCAGTGATAATAAATAAAGACGCATAATAAAGGCGGATAGAGATCAGAGTGTGTCCGTACGTTCCAGAGCGCCAGGGTCTTGTGGAGGGGCCCGAGGGAGGCCTGGGCCAGAGGCAGGACGTGTTCCCGGGGGGAGGACCCGCTGAGCAGGTACTCCAGGTAGGAGAGGGCCAGGTCCGGCTTGGCCTCCGCCGTCTCCTGGATCGACATCTTCCGCCCCGTCTTCGCCTTGGCCTGAACCACAGAGAGACACTGGTCACAGCCCCCCCTGGTGGCTGGTGGCAGCTGGTGCACCATGGAGTCAGTGAGCAGACGCTTTTATACATAGAAACTTAAAGAGGGAATTCTGGCAGACAGTGGATCCTCTGGGGATGGAACCCACAACCTTTGGGCTGGGAGTCAGGCCCTCTGAATCAGGGGATGGAACCCACAACCTTTGGGCTGGGAGTCCAACACCATGACTCTGGAGATGGAACCCACAACCTCTGGGCTGGGACTCAGACCCTCTGACTCAAACGCTAGCCTCCCTCTCTTTAACTGAGGTAATGTTACAGCTGATGTAACAGCGATGTGATAGAGGTTAGTGACGGAGGTCAGACTAGGGGTCAGGGTTCAGAGTACCGAGGTAAAGCACCTGCTTTACCAGCAGGGCTGCGTTGAGCTGCAGACCCTCCCAGTGGACCCGTCTTACCGCTGGCCTGGGCAGGGCTTCTGTGAGCCAGTGGCTGATGAGGTCCAGGACGTCGCCCGCCTGACCCCAGCCACACAGACAGTCTATCAGCTGGCCGAACTGCACCTGGCTCGAACCCGCATCCATCCGCCGCAGCTTGGACAGCACCCCGCAGCTAGTGAACACAACACACACACACACACACACACACACACACACACAGTGCACACACACACACACACAACACACACACACACACACACACACACACACACACACACACACACACACACACACACACACACACACACACACACACACACACACACACACACCAGGAGTCAGAGCCACTAGGGAGAGGAAAGAGAGACGGAGGAGAGAGGAAGAGGATGGTGGAGGAGGAAGAGGAAGACAGAGGAGGAAGAGATGTCCTTCCTGAAGACATCAGATGTAGGATGATGGGAGGTTGATGGGACTAGAGGAGATAAGGAGAGGGAGATGGAGAGAAGAGAGGATGATGGCGGAGAGGAGGAGCAGAGAGGAGGTATGAGCTGAGGGTTGGTAAGTCGTCTCCTCGTCGACGTCTCCTCTTGAGATAAGAGGAGAGAGAGGAGGAGTCGATGCCTGATAAGAGGAAAGAGAATGAGATGAGGAGAAGAGAAGAGCAGGAGAGAGAAGGAGAGAGGAAAAGAGAAAAGAGGAGGACAGTGGAGGTGTCACCTGAAGGTTGGAACAGCAGAAGGAGGCATCATCGAGGCCAGGAACACTAGAGAAACCATAGCGCGCTCACCCTACACAGACAGACAGACAGACAGACAGACAGACAGACAGACAGACAGACAGACAGACAGACAGACAGACAGACAGACAGACAGACAGACAGACAGACAGACAGACAGACAGACAGACAGACAGACAGACAGACAGACAGACACACACGTAGACAAACAGAACCAGAAGGAGCGTGTTGAGACATTTTCAAAAAAAAAAAAAAAAAAGCAACTAATGGAAGCCTTGTCACTGTTACCGAGATGTCCTTGTGGAGGCTAGTTATCTGGTCATGCTGACCTCCTTAAGGCAGTCATGTCCTGACGTGTTATCTCCATCTCTCCGCCACACCTGCTCTGTCTGGTGTTACACTGCCCTCAGCTGGACTAGTGAGGGCCTTTGCAGGGTTTGTGTGGCTGTTTTTAATTATGAGACACGGACAGACCTGTCAAATCGGACCCGGGCGCTGCTCTTATGCGCAGAGAAAGAGCGCAGAAACGCGCTTGCCAGGCCGAGGAACGAGAGGTAAACTTAGCTTCTACTACTAGAGAAACAGAGAAATGAGTACACTCACTGTTTGAAGATTGTCTTGTGTGCAGACTAGCTCGCTCCATGCTCTTGATAATTTCTAATCCATCGCCAAAATAATCAATTTTTATCAGAAATAATCCATTTGCAAACACCGTCGGTTGCACTATTTTCGCATATTCATGTGCACACCCAAATGGCAGGACAATTACTTGTATCTTGAAATGAACCAACTGTAAGGTAGCCCAGCTGCTTTCATAGCTGTAAACAACATTTGGCACGTCGGATTGGATGTGATACATATTATTTTTTATGAGATGTCCCAGGTTCATTTCATGCCAGCAGACACTCTCCATGTCAGTAGACATCGGGACACAAACCCCGCATAAGCACCACCGATTGTTTCCTGTGCGCTCAGATACATCTCTCTCTCCTTCATCTATTTCTCCTCCACAGTCAGGCTCTGTTGGGGGCACTAAAACTCCCACTGCTCTTACTGGCTCAAAAGCATAGGCAATTGGATGCCTGCCCTCATTGGTGGGTCTATCCCATTCGTCCATATCCATTTTGCTGAGGCAGTAAGCTACCCGTGAGGCTATGAGCCGCTATGCAAACAACATAGAATGTTACCAACCATTCTCACGTCATCGTATTCTGAAAACAGAGATGGCGGCGCACAGGCAGAAAAAAATATAATTAATGCAACTTGTTTGTGCTTTATTCTGAATAATGGGTCATATTTCTGACTTTATTTGTATTTATGGTATATTTAAATATTTAACTAGTGCAATAGACATCTGTTTTATTTGATTGCTTCCTTTCCACTTTAACTTTACAGTACTTATTGACTCATATTCTGTATGAAAATATAATCTCTGTTATTATTCTATTTTTTGTGTCAAAACAAAACATGAATGCTTTTCATTTCTAAAACTGGTATTACATGGCGTCTTTGCCGCCTGTGTTGTTGTGATACCCTGCATCACCATCGGGGGGCAGTGCACCCCAGGCCTTACCTCGAAGGCGTTGAAGTACTTGGACATGACGGCGCCGAACTTGGCCACGGTGTAGTGCTGGGCCTCCTTGTTGTGGTCCAGCGCCTTCTGCACGCTCCCCCAGAGAACCACCAGCACCTCCAGCAGGCTGGCCACCAGGCCGGGGTCCAGGACCGAGACCAGGGTCTGCACCTGAGAGACACCGCTAGTTAGTGACTGGTAACCAACCACGAGTCAGCATGTCCTCCACCTGAGAGGAGAAACACCGCTAGCTACTAACTAGTTAGGAACTATCAGACAGCATGGTCTGCACCTGAGAGACACCGCTAGTTAGTGACTGGTTAGGAACCATCAGACAGCAGGACCTGCACCTGAGAGGAGCACTGCTGGTTAGGAACTAGTTAGTGTAGGAACCAGCTAGGAGACAGCATGTTCTCCACCTGATAGAAGGAACATGGCTAGTAATGAACTAATTAGTGTAGTAACTAATTGGCAGACAGCATGTTGCCCATCTGAAAACAGTAAGTTACGAATGAAGTATTAACTAGTTAATAACTAGTTACCAGCCAGTTAGTTCCCAACTAGCTGAGTTAGTTATCCATCTAAAAACACATCTCATTAGTAACTAGTTAGTAGATCTTCATGAATAGTTAGTAACTAACTAGTTACCATCTGGCAGACGGCATGTTATCCATCTGATCACATCCCAGATTATGAACCAAAGTTGTTAGCAACCATTTACTAACACCATACTCACTAATGCAGTTCCAGTTACCCAGCTTCCAATATGATCTATTATCTGACACCATCTTTTTTTGAGCGTCTTCTTCCCCACACGTTTTCTTTACCCACCAATGCCCATCACATCCATGTCCCACTGACGCCAATCACAGCCAACTAGGTGAGCAGTAGTTAGCTAGTGGCCAACAGATAGGAAACACTGCCCTTCCATCATAGCAGTAGTAATTGATAGACAACTAGCTGCTTCTAGTAGAGGGGTCAAGAGATGATTATCAAAACAGAACGAACTACAGCAGTCATCAGTAAGGAGCACACCCTAGCCTCTGTATTAACACTGATGTGTCTCTTACCCTGTCGTTCTCCTTGTTGCCGTCGCTGAGCTGGCTGGGCACTCCCTGGCCGACGTCCGCCTGGGTGACGTCCATCTGGCTCGGGAGGCAGGTGTTTAGGACACGACGGATCGAATGCATCAGCTTCACTGGAGCCAGAGATAACAGTCAGTCTGGGATTCAGTCGTAAGAAATCAGTGTGGAAATCCAACTGAAATCAGTGCGGGAATCAACTGAAATCAGTGCGGATATCTGAACTGAACTGAAAACAGTTATAAAATCAGTCTGGAAATCAAACTGAAATCAGTCTGGAAATCCAACTAAAATCAGTCTGAAATCATTCTTTTAAAACCTCTGTTAAATAGTTGTAGGTAATAGTGAAAGATGTCTAAGACGGTCCAGAGAACAGTTTATGGACAGGACGCTCTAGTCCGGGGGGTTCAATACCTATATTAGTGGGACCAGACGTTGCAGTACCTAAATTGGTGGGCGCCGTGTACAGGTAGGCATAGTGGTAGAACTTTCGGGCGGCGCGGGGATTCATCTGGATCAGGGTGATGCAGCGGCAGCACACCTCCGTCTCAGGCTCGTTGACCGGGAAGAAGGACTTGAAGAGCAGGTTCACGATGCGCTTGGAGACGGGCTGGGAGTCCAGCGCCAGGCGGGCCAGCAGGTGGTCCATGTTGCACACGGACCAGAACTGGAGAGACCAATCAAGTCCAGACATAGGGACCAGAAACGACTACCGGTGTTAGCATCAGGGTACCTTAGCGGCGTTAGCATCATGGTACCTTAGCGGCGTTAGCATCATGGTACCTTAGCGGCGTTAGCATCATGGTACCTTAGGTGTAAGCATCATGGTACCTTAGCGGCGTTAGCATCATGGTACCTTAGGCGTAAGCATCATGGTACCTTAGCGGCGTTAGCATCATGGTACCTTAGCGGCGTAAACATCATGGTACCTTAGCGGCGTAAGCATCATGGTACCTTAGCGGCGTAAGCATCATGGTACCATAGCGGCGTTAGCATCATGGTACCTTAGCGGAGTAAGCATCATGGTACCTTAGCGGCGTAAGCATCATGGTACCTTCGCGGTGTTAGCATCATGGTACCTTCGCGGTGTTAGCGTCATCGTACCTTAGCCGCGCGGACAGCCTTGACCTTGAGCAGCATGTCGAGGTAGCTGGAGCGGACCTTCTCCGAGGTGTCATGGAGGCTGTTCTTCAAGGCTGGGATGAGCTTCTCCATCAGAGGGTGGCTGAGGGCGTTGTCCAGCACCAAGCTCAGACACTGCAGTAGGCAACACAGCACACTTAGTGTTACCATTCAGTTGTCCAGCAGTCATTTTTAATCCAAGGAGACTTAGTGAATTCAGATTAAGGAAAAAGGTAGGGGTTAGACAGTAGCAGAGACAGGTCATTAAGGAGCAGGTAGGGGTTAGACAGTACAGAGACAGGTCATTAAGGAGCAGGTAGGGGTTAGACAGTACAGAGACAGGTCATTAAGGAGCAGGTAGGGGTTAGACAGTACAGAGACAGGTCATTAAGGAGCAGGTAGGGGTTAGACAGGACAGGGACAGGTCTTTAAGGAGCAGGTAGGGGTTAGACAGTACAGAGACAGGTCATTGAGGAGCAGGTAGGGGTTAGACAGGACAGGGACAGGTCTTTAAGGAGCAGGTAGGGGTTAGACAGTACAGAGACAGGTCATTAAGGAGCAGGTAGGGGTTAGACAGTACAGAGACAGGTCATTAAGGAGCAGGTAGGGGTTAGACAGTACAGAGACAGGTCATTAAGGAGCAGGTAGGGGTTAGACAGTACAGAGACAGGTCATTAAGGAGCAGGTAGGGGTTAGACAGTACAGAGACAGGTCATTAAGGAGCAGGTAGGGGTTAGACAGGACAGGGACAGGTCTTTAAGGAGCAGGTAGGGGTTAGACAGTACAGAGACGGGTCATTAAGGAGCAGGTAGGGGTTAGACAGTACAGAGACAGGTCATTAAGGAGCAGGTAGGGGTTAGACACTACAGAGACAGGTCATTAAGGAGCAGGTAGGGGTTAGACAGGACAGAGACAGGTCATTAAGGAGCAGGTAGGGGTTAGACAGTACAGAGAGAGGTCATTAAGGAGCAGGAAGGGGATCCGGGGTCATAGTGGGCACCTTGAACAAAGATTCCTACAGGTAGACTCGGCATTGGGGATCTAATATATGTGAAAATTTAGCAGTTTCTGCCTTTTTGCTCTCAGCTGAGATGTTGTTTTTGGAGTGGTCATGCCCCTTCGAGAAACATATCCATAATGCTTTTATAGCTGATCTCCTTAGTTAGCTGTTTGAGAGTAGTTATAATCCATTTTATTTAATAACCTGGAGGGCACATGCTTCCAATAGCCAGTCAGCACATGAAATGTGTTAAAGGAGACATATTATACCACCAGGTTTGAGTGTGATTAGCCTTAAAAGCCATTTCGAAAAAAACTGCCCCATGACATCACTAGTGGGTTTGTCCACCTAGATCTGTGACGGATAGATGAGCAACGCTTACTTCAGTCCACTGGGTAGGCTGGTAGACTGATCTAACCAGCACACATCTAGGAGGACACGCCCACTAGTGATATGGGGCATCACACTCACACCTGGAGGTGTAATAGGTCTCCTTTAAACAAACTACTTGATATCTTGTTATACTTTTGGAAACGTAACGATTATCGGAAGCTCGAATCTTGAAAGTATACATTGTACGGGTCAGACTTCACCCTAGATCACCACATTAGTCACATTGGTGATATTACATACATCACATTAGTGATATTACATACATCACACGAGTGATATTACATACATCACATTAGTGATATTACATACATCACACGAGTGATATTACATACATCACATTAGTGATATTACATACATCACATTAGTGATATTACATACATCACACGAGTGATATTACATACATCACATTAGTGATATTACATACATCACACGAGTGATATTACATACATCACATTAGTGATATTACATACATCACATTAGTGATATTACATACATCACACGAGTGATATTACATACATCACATTAGTGATATGACATACATCACATTACATACATCACATTAGTGATATTACATACTGTACATCACAGGAGTGACGTTAAACCATCCCAGGAGTGACGTTACCCCATCCCAGGGGTGATGTTGTGTACAGTCAGGTCCTGCACCTTGAACACGGAGCAGCGGACGTCGGCAGAGCTGCAGTCGGCCGCCAGCTCCAGCACCAGCTTCTTCAGGAAGTCCGTGATGACGGTGGGGGGCAGGAGCTCCCAGCAGGAGGCCAGGATGCGGCAGACCCCCAGGGTGGCGGTGGAGCGCACCAGGGGATGGGGGTCGTCCAGCAGGCCCTGGGGGGGGGGGGGACGGACGGACGGACGGACGGACGGACGGACGTCAGAGGCCTTGTGGTCAGCCGTTGGTGCTCAGGGGAGTGAGGGTGTATGCGTGTGTCTGCGGGCGTGTCTGCGTGCGTGTCTGCGTGCGTGTCTGCGTGTGTGTGTGTGTCTGCGTTTGTGTGTGTCTGCGTGTGTGTGTGTGTGTGTCTGCGTTTGTGTGTGTCTGCGTGTGTGTGTGTGTGTGTGACTGCGTGTGTGACTGCGTGTGTGTCTGCATGTGTGTCTGCGTCTGTGTCTGCGTCTGCGTCTGCGTGCGTGTGTCTGCGTCTGTGTCTGCGTCTGCGTGCGTCTGTGTCTGCGTGTGTGTCAGAGACTTTGCGGTCCCTCAGACCACGCCTGGGACCAGGAGTGTTAAATATTCCCTCTTCGTTCTGTATCCTGATGATGGGGCCTAAACATTTTTTTTGTTTAGATTCCGGTTTCCGACCGACCCTGTCAATTTATGTGCGACCCAAATTATTTTATGAGCTTGGAAAAAAAATAAAATATATATATATTTCTTTTTTTTTTTGATGCAACTATAATCACGTTTTTGTACAGCACCCCTTCATTCTGTACAAGGATGAGCGCATTCCCTCGTTTTTAAATGAAAACAACCTATCGTTCGCTGCCGCTGGAAAAAATAAAATAAGAAATAAATAAATTCCCTACCGACCCATGACCTCAACTGACAACCAACAGGAACCAAAGTTTTTCTTTTTTTAGGCCCAAGGACAAAAATGATAACCTGATACAAATATTAATTAATTAATGGTGGTTAGGGGTGGTAACTGATGTGAGGCGTGTTTCTGGAGGGCGCAACTTAAGAGGGCCCTTGGGGACGGTAACTGCTGTGTCTGGATGCTGTGATACGTAGATACCATGGTAACAGCTGTGTCTGGATGATGTGAGGTGTAGTTCCCATAGTAACGGCTGTGTCTGGAGGCTGTGAGGTGTAGGGGCCGTAACCTTAATAACAGCTGTGTCTGGATGCTGTGAGGTCTAGGTACGGTGACCATGGTAACGGCTGTGTCTGGATGCCGTGAGGTGCGGGTATGGTAACCATGGTAACGGATGTCTCCGGCCGTTGGGCGGTGTGGGGACAGTAACCATGGTAACGGCCTTACCATGAGCGTGTCCAGCTGTTTCTGGATGGAGGCGTCGATCTCCTGGCTGCCCTGCGCCGGGTCGTGGAGGGCGAAGGCCTCGGTGAACAGCAGCGCGGCGTTCGCCCGCACCTCATGGTTAGGAGCCTGGTCACATGACACGGCACACCGTTAGCGCCGCACCATGTGACCACAACACACACTCAGTGACACATTAGCACATACACGAGTCCTGTGTTTCCGTGTGTTTCTGTGAGTGTGTTTCCATGTGTGTGTGTTGCTGTCTGTGCGCGTGTGGTTTCCGTCTGTGTGCGTGTGTGTGTTGCTGTCTGTGTGTGTGTGTGTTGCTGTGTGTGTGTGTGTGTGTTGCTGTCTGTGTGCGTGTGGTTTCCGTCTGTGTGCGTGTGTGTGTTGCTGTCTGTGTGTGTGTGTGTTGCTGTGTGTGTGCATGTGTGTGTTCCGTCTGTGTGCGCGTGTGGATTCCGTCTGTGTGCGCACGCGGATGTGTGTGTTTCCGTCTGTGCGCGTGCGTGCGTGGGTGTGTGTCCGTACAGAGAGAGCCCTCCAGAGGATAGGTTTGTAGAGCTCAAACAGCATGCGGTCGACGTGCTGGCAGCCCTTCCTCTTGTGGAAGTAACTCATGATCTGCAGGTAGGGGTTAGACAGTACAGAGACAGGTCATTAAGGAGCAGGTAGGGGTTAGACAGTACAGAGACAGGTCATTAAGGAGCAGGTAGGGGTTAGACAGTACAGAGACAGGTCATTAAGGAGCATGTAGGGGTTAGACAGTACAGAGACGGGTCATTAAGGAGCAGGTAAGGGGTTAGACAGTACAGAGACGGGTCATTAAGGAGCAGGTAGGGGTTAGACAGTACAGAGACGGGTCATTAAGGAGCAGGTAGGGGTTAGACAGTACAGAGACAGGTCATTAAGGAGCAGGTAGGGGTTAGACAGTACAGAGACAGGTCATTAAGGAGCAGGTAGGGGTTAGACAGTACAGAGACAGGTCATTAAGGAGCAGGTAGGGGTTAGACAGTACAGAGACAGGTCATTAAGGAGCAGGTAGGGGTTAGACAGTACAGAGACGGGTCATTAAGGAGCAGGTAGGGGTTAGACAGTACAGAGACGGGTCATTAAGGAGCAGGTAGGGGGTTAGACAGTACAGAGACGGGTCATTAAAGGAGCAGGTAGGGGTTGTAGACAGTACAGAGACGGGTCATTAAGGGAGCAGGTAGGGGTTAGACAGTACAGAGACGGGTCATTAAGGAGCAGGTAGGGGTTAGACAGTACAGAGACAGGGTCATTAAGGAGCAGGTAGGGGTTAGACAGTAAGAGACAGGTCATTAAGGAGCAGGTAGGGGTTAGACAGTACAGAGACAGGGTCATTAAAGGAGCAGGTAGGGGTTAGGACAGTACAGAGACAGGGTCATTAAGGAGCAGGTAGGGGTTAGACAGTATACAGAGACAGGTCATTAAGGGAGCAGGTAGGGGTTAGACAGTACAGAGACAGGTCATTAAGGAGCAGGTAGGGGTTAGACAGTACAGAGACAGGTCATTAAGGAGCAGGTAGGGGTTAGACAGTACAGAGACAGGTCATTAAGGAGCAGGTAGGGGTTAGACAGTACAGAGACAGGTCATTAAGGAGCAGGTAGGGGTTAGACAGTACAGAGACAGGTCATTAAGGAGCAGGTAGGGGTTAGACAGTAGAGACAGGTCATTAAGGAGCAGGTAGGGGTTAGACCATGGTTTTTCAACGGGGGCGCTCGCACAACCTAGGGGGGCGCTGGGAACGGGATTTTAAACTTTCATGGTTTTCAATTTTTTGGGGTGAAAAAATAGGCTGCCTGAAATAAAGCCTATTTTAATTTATTGGTTTCAAGCCCCTCTATCGTCTCAGCTACCTTTTCCTGTCCATGCGCAGTGTAACACAGCGCGGTTCGGTCCATTACATCAGCTATCGTCATAATCTTTATCACTGATAGACATAACCCAAATTCGCGGGGTTAACAGTTCAATAACCAACACAACACAATCAAACATGGGCGACAGCAAAAAAAACTAATTTTGTTTCCTGTTTTCCTCCTCCCTCTTGCTGTTGTTAGGTTCCAGCTGCTCTGAGCGTAGTCTCCACGAAAAGACCGTTGCATTTCAAATACAAAGTATATCGGCCTAATTAGGCCTCTGCGTGCAATCTGTTTTCGTGGTGCCCGTGGTACCAGGGCCGCTGTCACGGTGCCCACGGTTCCCGGGCCATCCATTCATTCTTTCATGGGCCACAGTGGGAGTGCCCTGACCACGGTCGCGGTGCCCAAGTTCACGGTGCCCGGTAGTTTAATTGGGTTTATTACAGTGATGGACCGTGCTGTTAGCCAATCAGAGGTGAGACATTTGCATGCCATGAATATGAATATATTTTTCACCAAAACCGACTCAGAGGGCATTCATTGCTAGTTAGTGATCACCGCAAAATCAATGAAAAACGATGCAATGACACCTTTAAGCGATATAACACGAGTGTGAGTGGGGTTGTTAGTTGGGGGGGCTGGCGCCAGAGGATCAGGATAAGGTCAGGGGGACGTTTGCTCAAAAAAGATCGAGAACCACTGGGTTAGACAGTACAGAGACAGGTCATTGAGAAGCAGGTCGGGGTTAGACAGTACAGAGACAGGTCATTAAGGAGTTGGTAGGGGTTAGACAGTACAGAAACAGGTCATTAAGGAGTTGGTAGGGGTTAGAGGTCATCTTGCTCTAGGGTGCCCAGACTGCGGTTCTACCCGGGAGACCCCCCTGACCCACCTGGCGGACGTTCCCGTGCACGGGGGAGGACCTGTGCAGCAGGATGGCGTTCTTCATCAGGTCCTGGACGCACACGCTCTCCATCTTCTCCAGGAACTCGCCCGTGGCCTTCTTCCACGCCCGGAAGTAGATCTCTGCGATGTGATTGGTCATCACCCTGGAGGGAAGAATTATGGAGGAGATGAGACGTCCCCTGACCGGCGTTGCCAGATTGACTTCCTGAATATGATAGTGTTGCCAGATTGGGCCAGACTTCCCGCCCAATCTGGCAACCCAAAGGGGGGGGAGACTGGCCTAATCTGGCATTTATTTATTTTTAATCGCAGAGCAAAACATTGCTCTGGTAGGAAGGTGATAATCAAGTGAACACTTCTGGATCAAAACTATCTGGACTGCCGTGGTTCTGAGAGCCTGAAGTGATTCCTACTTGTTGTAGAACTCCAGCTGGTTCTTGATGGTCCCGTGGATCATCCAGATGAAGTCCACGTTCCAGCTGAACAGGAGAACCAGGAAACGCTTGCCCTGCGAGAGGAAGTGACATCATCAGCCCCCATGGAACTCACGTGACCTCCTTGACGTCCGTCCTGAAGAAAGTATTCATTGCGTTTGAAATATACCGGGATTGAGTGTGTTTATCAGATGAATAAATGTGCTTAGGCCTCTCATGCGGTAGGTCCTCTACGTCATCATCATTTAGACTGCAAAACTGTCTCCCAATCTGACAGTAGGCTGAGGAGCAAGAGTGTCAGTTTGTTTTTAGAAGTGGTGGGGACAATAACCATAAGCTTGAGTGTGGTTTGAAAAGCGCTGGGTACTAGGGTTGGTAACAGAGTTATTATTATTTATTTTTTCCAGTAATAAAAAAAATAAAAATCAGTGAAAATTAATAATATATTTATAATTAAGAAAATAAAAATGTGTAGAATATATATAGAACGTTATAAGACGCTGTCACCGAGAATTGGCGCAGAGAGTTGTGTGAGAGGAGAGTTGACGGAGAAGATGGCGGTTGACCTAGTTTTAAAGTTTATACCGTTTATACTCTGTAATACCGGTGTTGACACGAGTGTATTACTCGGTGTGAAAATGTCCACACCGCGACAACCCTACTGGGTACCCTTATGTAAGCTATTCATCCATTCAACGTTGCATTCCAACGTTGCAAGTGTATCATCAGGTGTTGAAAATCCTATTCGAACAATAAAAGTTGAAAACCAGTTTGTGTTTTGGCTTGTTTTGCAAAACGGCGTTGGAAACACCAGGGTATTGGCTTGGGATATGTACATCATAAGCAAATTGCCTCGCAAATAAAATCCCCTACAGTTTAGGATACTCACACAGGTCATGCGAGAACATATTTATGTCAGGATAGGCCTACCAGGCTCCAAGTCTAACGTCACATATCTCAATCAGACAAAACAACTATAACCACATTGGCATAGCAATCACACCGTGTGTAGATGCTAGCTTTAATCTATATATACACAATGCATACTAGCTGGAGCACCAACCAGAATCAGATCACAATCGCTTAGCACCGTGGGTAACCTTTGGCCAGGTCAGCACGAGCAAACAAAACCAGCAGCAAAGTTTACGTAAACCAATTTCTAACCTTATGTGCCCCTCCACATGCAGGCTAGATGATGTATCCATATCGTTAACCAGTGTCAAAACATGCTTTTTACAGGAAGCAAAAGGACCGGCTATTTTCTGAATAAAAATGTCAATTTTGGCTGTCTGTCTTGAAACTTCTCCATTATAACGCCGTGTACAGACAGCACACGTTCTCCCCCCTCCCCCTCGCGCCTATCGCATGATTTAGACTCTACGAGTTCGGTTGAGTAGGTGGGGATTTTTTCGGTCGCAAATGGTTTGCACATTATTAAAAGTGGTGGGGACAAAATTCGTATTTTAAATAGTGGTGGGGACGTGTCCCCCGTCCCCCGTAATCTACGCCTATGCTTAGGAGGTCAACACCTGATGTGCCTTCAGCAACGTGTTGGAGGCCAGGAATGGCGTTCTGATATCGGCCCACACACACAGGAGGCTCCTATGCTCCTAGCAGAGTTCACATAGACTCTGCATCGCCTCCCCCACCGTACCACCCACACCCCCCTCTTATGCACTTATTGTATGTTGGACGTCCTGGCACTTAATGCACGCACTGATTGTATGTTGTACATGTGGGTTAACCTAGCGATTGTTAGTGCTCGGGGGGCTAGGTTGAGCTTCAGGGCTGCGCTCCTAGGAACCCCAACAGAGGCCGGGACCCTCCTGTGAGGAAAGACTTGGGTCCTCACGTCGTCGCTGCGGACGAAGTTCATCCTGAGGAAGCACTCCAGCAGCTGCGGCACCATCTGCTGGTTGTCCTCCGAGGTGAAGTCCAGACCCAGGAGCACCGCGTGGAGGTCCCATAGCCGCTGGATCTCTGCTCTCTGCACACACCAGGGGCACATATAACCGTTTGTACCGACTGGCTTATATCTCTGTTTGTACCGACTGGGTTATATCTCTGTTTGTACCAACTGGGTTATATCCCTGGTTTGTACTGACTGGGTTATACTGACTGTTTTGTACTGCCTGGTTTGTACCCTACAGACTGGTTTATACGCCTGGTTTGTACTGCCTTGTTTGTATGGGCTGGTTTATGGCTGTTTGTACTGCCTGGTTTATAGGACTCTTTGTACTGCCTGGTTTATGACTTGTTTGTACTGCCTGGTTTATTGGACTCTGTACTGCCTGGTTTATAGGACTCTTTTTACTGCCTGGTTTATATGACTCTTTGTACTTCCTGGTTTATGATTCTTTGTACTGCCTGGTTTGTAGTGCCTGGTTTGGACTGACTGGTTTATATGTCTGATTTGTACTGCCTGGTTTATAGGACTCTTTGTACTCCCTGGTTTACATGACTCTTTGTACTGCCTGGTTTGGACTGACTGGTTTATATGTCTGATTTGTACTGCCTGGTTTATAGGACTCTTTGTACTGACTGGTTTCTTCAGAGAGAGGCTCCTCTGCAGGGCCATCAGGAAGGCGGTGCGTCCAAACGGCTCCTTTCCCAGAAGCCCCTTCTTCCACCACAGCTCACAGAGGCGCAGCACCTGTTGCTGCAGGGGGTCGGCGGAGGGAGGGAGAACCCCCACGAGGTCTGGAGGGCAGGGGCGGACAGGACGTCACCGCACAGACAGGAAGTGAACGCACAGACAGGAAGTCACCACACAGACAGGAAGTGAACGTACAGACAGGAAGTCACCGCACAGACAGGAAGTCAACGCACAGACAGGAAGTGAACGCACAGACAGGAAGTCAACGCACAGACAGGAAGTCAACGCACAGACAGGAAGTCAACGCACAGACAGGACGTCAACGCACAGACAGGATGTCAACGCACAGACAGGAAGTCAATGCACAGACAGGAAGTCAACGCACAGACAGGAAGTCAACACACAGACAGGATGGACCTCCAGGGGGCCTGGAGGTCAGGGGGCAGACGGGGGGTCAACGCACAGACAGGAAGTCAACGCACGGACAGGAAGTCAACACATAGACAGGTGATGAAGGCATGAGATACTATGGGCTGCCAAGCGTAGCGTCCCCATGGTAACGTGCGTAGCGTCCCCATGGTTCCTCACCGTGAAGCTGCCTGGAACACTCCAACAGGGAGTCATAGGGTTCGCCATCTTCGAGGACTTTAAGCGTCACCATAGCAACCAGCGCCACACCCTCCACCACGGCGATAGTCTGCTTCTGTATCAATACAGACATAGGGTACAGCATGCTGTATATCAATGCCTACATATGACTAACATAACATAAGTAATATAGGTGTAGATCGGTCAATTAAGTTTTCAGAGAATTCTTATGATACTAAGAGCCCAAAAAAGTAATAATAGAGAAACCTGGTATGATGTTTGGAAAACAATTCACCCCATAAGGATTCTACCCAACATAGCAGTACTGGCATATCTATAGAAACCATCGAAACCAGTTCCACTATTTGATCTTGATATCATTTCCGAGAAAGTTGGAGAATAACTAATAACAACCCACTCAATGTCAAACTCCAATAGTCCTATACACGAGGAACAATAAAGTAGTTCCGTCACAAACGTTTATAGAGGTATACTATTCATATCCAGTGTTACCCAGCCTGGGGAACCCACCAGGTTCACCCCCGTTACCCAGCCTGGGGAACCCACCAGGTTCACCCCCGTTACCCAGCCTGGGGAACCCACCAGGTTCACCCCCGTTACCCAGCCTGGGGAACCCACCAGGATCATCGTTCCCCCTGGTACCCGGCCTGTGTGGGGAACTCACCGGGTCCACCGGCCCCTCCACCTCCATGGCCTCCTCTCCAGGCCCAGGCTCCGCTCCAGGCTCCGCCCCCCACTCCCCCGGGGGCCGGTTCAGAAGGACCCCCTGCAGCAGGGCCAGCAGCCGGCCCCCCAGAACCTCCCTCTGGTCTCGGTGGAGCTCCTGCAGAACCTCCTCCACATCAAAGGGCTCCGTCTTGTCCTTCTGCTCCACGGAGAGAGAACCATGGGGTCAGAACCACAGAGACAGAACAACAGGGTGAGAACCACGGAGACAGAATCACAATCAGAACCAGAGTGAGAACCACAGAGACAGAACCTTGGGGTAAGAACCATGGCCAGATGACTACAGACAGAACCATCTCTACATGTTAATACAGACAGAACGTCTGTACATGTTAATACAGACAGAACGTCTGTACATGTTAATACAGACAGAACGTCTCTACATGTTAATCCAGACAGAACCATCTCTACATGTTAATACAGACAGAACGTCTGTACATGTTAATACAGACAGAACGTCTCTACATGTTAATACAGACAGAACGTCTCTACATGTTAATACAGACAGAACCATCTCTACATGTTAATACAGACAGAACGTCTGTACATGTTAATACAGACAGAACCATCTCTACATGTTAATACAGACAGAACCATCTGTACATGTTAACACAGGTAGAACAATCTGTTTTAATATAGTGAGGTACATTACATGGAGGTGGATGAAGCGGAGGAAGTCCTCCACCCTTCTCTGTGCTGACGGAGTCCAGGAACCCCTGCCGCTTGGACATGATGGCACCACCTGGGGTCAGAGGTCAACACATGACGAACACCTCTTATGTTATGATATTAGTTATGTCTATAATATTAGATATCATATATGTCACAATATTAGTTGTATCATATCATTTATTCTCTTATTAGGTCTATTATTTTATATAAGTTATGATACATTCTAATATAAGATATATCATATGTTATATTCTAATATTTGTTATATTATGTTATTATATTAGCTATATTAAATGTTACATTCTACACTGATTCTAAAGTAATCAGTGTGGTTCAACCAATCACCACACATGCTCCCACAAATAATAGTATACATATTTTAAATGATATGTTATACTCTAATATAAGTTAAATGATAAGATCACTGAGCTCATCTGGTTTACCGTCGCTAGACTAGACACAATACACACTAGGATGTGACAGAACCCTCCAAATGATGGAGATACCAGCCTCACCTGACTGTACTTATTGAGCCATAATGATGGAGATACCAGCCTCACCTGACTGTACTTAATGAGCCCTAATGATGGAGATACCAGCCTCCCCTGACTGTACTGAATGAGCCCTAATGATGGAGATACCAGCCTCACCTGACTGTACTTATTGAGCCATAATGATGGAGATACCAGCCTCCCCTGACTGTACTGAATGAGCCCTAATGATGGAGATACCAGCCTCACCTGACTGTACTTAATGAGCCCTAATGATGGAGATACCAGCCTCACCTGACTGTACTTAATGAGCCCTAATGATGGAGATACCAGCCTCACCTGACTGTACTTAATGAGCCCTAATGATGGAGATACCAGCCTCACCTGACTGTACTTAATGAGCCCTAATGATGGAGATACCAGCCTCATCGGACCGTAGTAGTTGTTAGATTTAGTATTTCTGTGTGTGACAGACATGTGTATTGGACATTTAATTGCCAAATAAGGGACGATTCCGTATTTTACGGGACGGGTGGCAACCGTAACTTTATGTTAAGGATCCTGAAGTGTTCACTTCACATTACTTTGAAAGGTTAACCGCTGAGTATAGCGAGTATAGTGTATATTTTAAGTTATATTTTATGATTGGGACTCTCCATTGTCAACATAAACACGGGGGTCATTCCCCTTTGATATTATCTATCCACACATAAACATATATACTAACTCGCCAAATGAGCCTCAAAGCATAAACATGTATATAGGATACCAAAATCCCATATTGAGATGATGAATACTTACTTTAGACGTCTTTACGATGAGTGATCCGTACGTCCATGTACACAACACGAGAACCCGCGCAAATTTGTTTTCCTCTGTGCGTCATGACGCAACGACGTTGTTCTATGACGCGTTGGTATTGTGCACCATTACGACCACTAGGTGGCGGCATATGCGTGTGAGAAATGCATGGTTGATTAAATTAAACAATCAAGGGATTAAACTCCTTATCATTTTACGCATGTCTAATTATCTATTTCGTCAATATTTAACTATTTCATTGAAATAATTTATTATGAGACGCATGACATTCAGGAGCAGTTGGTGTAAGAGCCATCCTACCCCCCATTAAACACTACAAATCTTATTAGCAGATTGGCAGATATTCCAAATAGGGAACAGCGGTCCAATACTAAATAAATCAGACGACACCACAAGAGAGAGATTTAATTCTTTAAAAGCCTTGGGGTGCTTATCATTCAAAGTTATAATTTCAAAATGCCAGAATTATACAGCGTTTTAAGGCACAGGGTAGATGATAAAACATGACAGGCCTAAAAGATGAAACACACTTAGAAATGCATGGTTTAAAAACAGATATGGCCACATAATGCTTTCAAAAACCCAAAATACGGTCTCAAAAAACCCCAAAGAAAAGCAATGCAAGTCAGCTTTAATATTCTTCAAGTCATTCACTTTAGTTCAAACAATCATTCCTGAACAAGTAAACGTAGAACCATTCTAGAACTCCAGCTCTAGAGGATCTCAGAGCCAGTCTAGAACCCCAGCTCTAGGAGCCAGTCTAGAACTCCAGCTCTAGAGGATCTCAGAGCCAGTCTAGAACCCCAGCTCTAGGAGCCAGTCTAGAACTCCAGCTCTAGAGGATCTCAGAGCCAGTCTAGAACCCCAGCTCTAGGAGCCAGTCTAGAACTCCAGCTCTAGAGGATCTCAGAGCCTGTCTAGAACCCCAGCTCTAGGTTCATCTTGAGTTAGTCTAGAACCCCAGCTCTAGGTTCATCTCAGAGCCAGTCTAGAACCCCAGCTCTAGGTTCATCTCAGAGCCAGTCTAGAACCCCAGCTCTAGGTTCATCTCGAGTTAGTCTAGAACCCCAGCTCTAGAGCATCTGCGAGCCTTCAGAGTCTGAATCACAACGTACTTAAAACCCGTTTTCACTCTGCCCAGAGGAGCATTCTCTTAGAAACAGCGACCGGTATACCACACGTAAATAAGAAGGAGAATCAATGGAAGAAGAAGGTCAAAGGTCAGACCGCTACGTGCATCTGCTGTCAAAAACCCCGTTGCCATGGCCACAGAATCTTCCAGAATATATCACAAACAATATCTGAACCAACACAACAGGGACGTGTGAAGTATAGAACGGTTCATAACAACCCTGGAGGAAGTGTAACAACATCATATTCAGAATCCTATTGTTTCACGTAACCGTGTGTGTGTGACGCGTGGTAACGTTTACAAGTTCACTTCAACAACGGACATCTCATTAACAGAAGGCAGTCGATGCTTTGCAAAGGCTTTACTGCCAGACACACACACACACACACATGCACACACACACACGCACACGCACACACACACACACACACAAACAAAACACCCCACCAAAAATATAACATAGCATTGGAAGAATTGAGGTTGAGGAAACAAAACTAGACGAACAAACTGGAGTTCCGACCTAGAAGTGTGTGTCCCCTGTGTGATTCACGTGTGTGTGTCCCCTGTGTGATTCACGTGTGTGTGTGTGTGTGTGTGTGTGTGTGTGTGTGTGTGTGTGTGTGTGTGTGTGTGTGTGTGTGTGTGTGTGTGTGTGTGTGTGTGTGTGTGTGTGTGTGTGTGTGTGTGTGTGTGTGTGTGTGTGTGTGTGTGTGTGTGTGTCTGTGTCCGTATTCTGTCTACTTCAAGGATGGACTCTTTGATAATCCGTCCGTCAGAGTGTACCTGAAGAAGAGAACACCATTAATACATGAATATAACATATATAATATCTACATATAATAACCTGCATCAGTTCTGCATTATGATACTAATATACTGTTAATTCATGTTTTCTCCCCATAACCCTCTGAAGATAGTCAACAGTAATAATATGATAAATAAATAAATATAGATATAATATATGCATAATAATATAAACCTCCAGAGATAGTCAAAAGTAATAAGATAATATTTAGAATATATACAATAGTATAAAGTACATACCACTGTGTCCATCCTTTAGAAATATCCTCTCCACTCAGATCTACCAGCACCTGGTAACACAACATGCATATTATACACTCAATAAACAGACATCACGTATGCTACATCCAGCCACTCTTAAGTATATGCTACGTGACGTGAACCTCCTAAGATGGCCCAATTTGATTGGTTCGCTATCTCGGGATAATGGGCAATATCTCATGATTGAGATCTCAAACTCGGGATATTGCTTGACGGTTGTCTGGTCACGCTAATAATAGACAAATAAGCCGCTAATAAAAACAAACAAATCCCGGCAAAATATGTTATCTTGTTTATTTTTGGAGCGTTCACGTGTAGCATATACTAAAGCAATTATTCACCTCAGGCTCCGTGAATAGTGGGGATTAGTAATATTCAACTAGTGGGCTATCACTAATGCTGCGTTTTGATTGGCTGAGCTACTAGTAGGCTATAAGTTATAGCCTACGAGTAGCGAAAACGCCGGCTTTGTAAACAAAAACAATGGCGGCTGCTTCGCGTTTTGATGAAGTTTCTTACGATTTTATAAGCTCATTATTAGATAAATCAGTTCCAAATGCAACAAAGAAGTCGACTAAAGTCCCTACTAGGCCCTACTAGAGTAGAATTTTACTAAAACAATTATCCCTAATTGTTAAATAGCCTTCGGCGAATAATTGTTACATATAGGCAGCATGTGAAGCGTGTGATAGAACTACCTTTCCCAGAAGCCCCTTGTGCTTGGTCAGAACTCTGCCTCCGGTCTTTACGGCCACGTCTAGAGACCTCCTGTGGAGCTCCACCATGGACACACTGAACTCAAACCTACACACACACACACACACATACACACACACATCAATACGCACATACACGGACGCCGCACGCATGCTCACAGACAACACACACATACACACAACAAACGCACACGCACGCACGCACGCACAAATAAACACACGCACGCACGCATACAGGCACAAACACACACAGAAGCACGCACACACACACATGACCCGCACACACACACACACATACACACACAATAAAACAAACCATATTGTTTGTATAATATACTGCCATCTACGTTAATGTAGTGTGTAGTGTGTAGTAGTGCGTAGTGTTTAGAGTGTATTGTGTGTAGAAGTGTGTAGTGGGTTGTGTGTGTAGCAGTGTTTAGTGTGTAGTGTGTGCGCAGTGTGGTGTGTGTAGTAGTGTGTACTGTTGTGTATAGTGTGTAGCAGTGTGTCGTCGTACGTCTGGTCGTAGACGGGGTCCAGGGTCCTCTTCATCACCGAGGTCTTCCTGCGGCCCCCCCGGCTGCGGTCGGGCAGCAGGTAGAGTCTGAGGAACGGGTCGGCACTGTCCCGGTGGAAGGCCAGGAGGTGCCTGAGCACAACACCACACATCACGCACAACACCACTACACAACACATCACGCACAACACCACTACACAACACCACACATCACGCACAACACCACTACACAACACCACACATCACGCACAACACCACTACACAACACCACACATCACGCACAACACCACACATCACGCACAACACCACTACACAACACCACACATCACACACAACACCACTACACAACACCACACATCACACACAACACCTCTACACAACACCACACATCACGCACAACACCACTGCACAACACCACACATCACGCACAACACCACTGCACAACACCACACATCACGCACAACACCACGCACAACACCACTACACAACACCACACATCACGCACAACACCACTACACAACACCACACATCACGCACAACACCACTGCACAACACCACACATCACGCACAACACCACGCACAACACCACTACACAACACCACACATCACGCACAACACCACTACACAACACCACACATCACGCACAACACCACTGCACAACACCACACATCACGCACAACACCACGCACAACACCACTACACAACACCACACATCACGCACAACACCACTACACAACACCACACATCACGCACAACACCACTACACAACACCACACATCACGCACAACACCACTGCACAACACCACACAGCACCACCACTATGAGCTTGTTGCGTTGTGTTAGAGTGTAGTGTGTAGTTACCGGCAGGCGTGGACCACCACTATGAGCTTGTTCCGCTGGCCGCTGTGTCTCAGGGTCAGCTGGACCTCTCCCAGGGGACAGGGCCCCGGAGACAGAGACCCACTGGAGACACACACAGAGGAGGAGGAGGAGGAGGAGGAGGAGTAGGAGGAGGAGGAGGAGGAGAGGAGGAGGAGGAGGAGGAGAGGAAGAGGAGGAGAGGAAGGGAGGAGGAGAGGAGGAGGAGGGGAGGAGAGGAGGAGGAGGAGAGGAGGAGAGGGGAGGGGAAGGAGGAGGAGGGAGGAGGAGGAGGCGAGGGGGAGAGAGGAGGAGAGGAGGAGAGGAGAGAGGAGAGAGGAGGAGGAGGAGAGAGGAGGAGGAGGAGGGAGGGAGGAGGAGAAGGAGGAGGGGAAGTGAGGAGAGGAAGAGAGAGGAGGAGGGGTGAGAAGGAGGAGGAGGAGAGGAAGAGAGAGGAGGGGGAGGAGGAGGAGGAGGAAGAGGAGGAAGAGAGAGGAGGAGGAGGAGGGGGAGGAGGAGGGGAGGAGGAGGAGGAGAGGAAGAGAGAGGAGGGGGAGATGGGGGGAGGGGGAGGAGAGAGAAGAGGAGAGGAGGAGGAGGGGGAGGTGGAGGCGGAGGAGGAGAAGGAGGAGGAGAGAGGAGGTGGGAGAGAGGAGGGAGGAGAGAGGAGGTGGGAGAGAGGGGGGAGGAGAGAGGATGAGATAGGAGGAGATAGGAAGGAGGAGAGAGGAGGTAATACACCACAGTTAAGTCGCTACATTTCTCTTGTTATTCTCGAAGTGATTTCACTCTGCTTGAGGTTAAGCTAAGAGGTCAGATCCCCCGACTACACAACCGACAAGTGCCAGCAGCAGACAGGAAGTGAGGTGACAGACTTCCTCCCACCGACTACACAACAGACAGGTTAGCAGCAGCCGACGGGAGGTGCGGTTCCGTACTTGTGCAGCAGGCGCAGGCGGTTGTGCAGCTCCAGGTGGGCGCCGGGCAGCGAGGCGTCCGAGGCCAGGCTGACGCTGGACTCGCCGAGGCCCAGCCGCTGCTGCGAGCCGCCGCCGTCGCCGCCGCACACCAGGTGACAGCTGAGCGCCGAGACGCTGCGGGCGGGGCTCAGGGAGTACGGCTCCCCGTCCCGCTGGGGGAGGGTCAGGGTGGAGGAGGAGGAGGAGGAGTAGGGGGCGCGCCGCGGGGCCGAGGACGGAGGGGCGGTGGGGGGAGGAGGCGGGGGGGTGGGCGTGGCCCTGGGGGAGTCGGAGAGGGTGGAGCTGGAGGAGGGGCCCGGGGCCGCCGCCTGGGGCACGCTGGTCTTGCGGACCTGGACGGAGGAGGGCCGGTCCGAGGGGTCCTGCTTCTCCAGACTCAGGACCTACAGTGAGGGGCAGGGGGAGGGGGGAGGAGGTGGCGGGGCGGGGAGCAGGGGGGAGGGGGAGAGAGCAGGGGAGGGGGAGGAGGAGGGGGGGTCGTGGGAGGAGGGAGGGAGAGGAGGGGGGAGGGGAGGGAGAGGGGGAGGAGGGGGGGGAGCAGGGAGGGGGGAGGGGAGGTGGGGGAGGAGCAGGGGGGAGGAAGGGGAGGGAGCAGGGGGGGAAGGAGGAGGGGGGGGTGGGGAGGAGGAGGGGAGGAGAAGGGAGGAGGGGGGAGAGTACGGAGGAGAAGGGAGGAGCAGAGGGTCAGTAAGGACGAAGGCCGAGGTCTTTTGATTGACATGCAAACCGTCGGCCCACGGACATTAGTTTGTGATCTGTTAAAGCACCGGAACTGGAGCGACAGCCACGCGGCGGAGCGTAGTTACCCTGAGGGCCAGGCGCAGCGTGATGCAGGCGCTGGGGCCCGAGTTCCTCAGGGAGAAGCTCTGGGTGCGGGTCATGTGCTGCTCCTGCAGCAGGTCCCGCAGAGGCACCGTCAGGTTACCCATGGTGCACTTGTGTTTGTCGTCCTTCACCTTGGAACCGCACAGAGGGAGGTGGAGGTCAGGCTTGGGGGCGGAGGAGGACCTGATGGAGAGCAGGGGGAGGGGCTTACCTCTAGCTCCAGCTCCTGTCTCCTGGGGTTGTGCACCAGGAAGGAGAAGGCCTCTTCCCACATGGGCTCTCGCGTCTTGAAGCGGACCTGAGGAAGGACTCAGCGGGTTCATGGAGAACATCTGACAGGCCAACAGCCGGCGGCGGGCTCACAGCGCAACAGCCTGTGTAGTTGTGTTTTATTGTGCAGTGCTAGTGTGTTGTAGTGTAATATTTTGTAGTATTAGGATGTGTAGTTGTGTAATATTGTGGAGTGTTATAGTGTGTAGTTGTGTTATTTGTATTGTAGTGTTATATTGTGTAGTTGGGTTATATTGTGTAGTTGTGTTGTATTGTGTAGTGCTATATTGTGTAGTTGTGTTATAGTGTGTGGTAAGATAGTGTGTAGTAGTCTTATATTGTGTTGTGTTGTGTGTGTGTAGTGTTATAGTGTGTCGTTGTGTTATATTGTGCAGTGTTAGTGTGTGATTGTGTCATAGTGTGTAGTGTTATAGTGTGTTGTTGTGTTATAGTGTGTAGTGTTATAGTGTGTAGTAGTCTTATATTGTGTTGTGTTAAAGTGTGTGTAGTGTTATAGTATGTCGTTGTGTTATATTCTGTAGTGTTACAGTGTGTGATTGTGTCATAGTGTGTAGTGTTATAGTGTGTAGTAGTCTTATATTGTGTTGTGTTAAAGTGTGTGTAGTGTTATAGTGTGTCGTTGTGTATATTGTTATATTATTGTTTAAACAGGGTGGGTGAGTCACTATTATCTGGCCAGAGGACCTTAGTGAGCTCACCACAGCAGGAGAAAGCACCTTTAAGTATTAAACGACTTCATGAGATGAGTCATTACGGAGCCAATTTGCCCTTACTCTGTGCAATAGATTTACCAGTCAGCTCACGGCAGAGAAAGGAGGGAATTTAATTAAGATACCACAGATTGTATGGAACGTCTATTGAACGGTCATGCCTTGTTTTCCAGAGCTGAGCAGCATTAGCATAAATAAACTTTAATACTGTTCCAGGTGGCTTTGATGGTGTGTGTCTGTGTGTGTGTGTGTGTGTGTGTGTGTGTGTGTGTGTGTGTGTGTGTGTGTGTGTGTGTGTGTGTGTGTGTGTGTGTGTGTGTGTGTGTGTGTGTGCTTGCGCGTGTGTGCCTGAGTGCTTCTACGTGTGTGTGCCTGAGTGCTTGTACGTGTGTGTGCTTGTGTTATGCATATGTGTGTACGTGCAGGCGTGTGTATACGAATGTGTGTGTGTGCATGCATGCTTGTGCGTGTGTGTATGCCAATGTGTGTGTTTGTGTGCGTGCGTGCACATGTGTGTGCGTGCCTCCAGTAGCTGCAGTGTGTTCGGAGCAATAAGCAGGCGTTCCTCCGGGCGGCTTCATTAAAGCCATTGGATTGTGCTAGGAGGTGTGGCTCTCTTGAGCCCAGGGTTAGGTTCTATGTGTTATGGTTTATTCAAAGACGCTGATTTGACACGTGGAGTTCAAACGTTCTGGAACTAGTTCACAAACACACATGTTTTCGGTTCACACACCATATCTGGTCTGAAACTACTTCAAACAACGCACACTTTTTGAAACTAGTTTACACAAAACACACGTTCTGAAACTAGTTTACGTTCCAAAACTAGTTCACACAACACACACGCTCTGAAACTAGTTCACACAAAGCACACGTTATGAAACTAGTTTATGTTCTGAAACTAGTTCACACAACACATCCGGCCTGAAACTAGTTCACACAACACACACATTTTGAAACTAGTGCACACAAAATACACGTTCTGAAACTAGTTTAGGTTCTGAAACTAGTTCCCACAAAGCACACATTCTGAAACTAGTTCACACAAAGTACACGTTCTGAAACTAGTTCACACAACACACACGTTAGCCTGAACCAGGGAAAGAACCAGGAGGAGAACCGTAGAACAGAACCGGAAGGAAAAAGCGTAGAACCCGCTCACCTTGCTTTCCAGCGTCTTGGTTCCCACGGAGAACCGGACGAACGGACTTGGTTCGCTGCTGCTTTTCTTACCACACTGAAACACACAAACACACACACACATACAAACACACAAAGGGACAAAGATGCACACACATACACACAGACACACACACACACACAGACACAGACACGCACATATGCACAGGTGCAAAAACATACAGACACACACATGCGCACACATATATACCCACAAACAAAGGCATACACACAGGCACACACACACACACACATACACACACACACAGACAGATACAGACACATACACATATGGCACACACACATATATACGCACACACAAACACAGGCACACACAAACACAGGCACACACACACACACACACACACACACACACACACACACACACACACACACACACACACACACACACACACACACACACATACACACACACACACACACAATATTTCACTAATTTCTTATATCTTGTGACATGTAGAAGTGATTGCCTCCGAATCTGACAACATTGAGTTTCAGGTTTGTTTCAAGCAGATCAAGTTGTCACGGAACCAACCAATCACAGGCAGCTCCTCTAAATTCTCATCTAGCCGAGCGATTCCTGGACAGATTGTTTTACTGGCTCCGTAACGTTACGGAACATAAATCTATAAATAAACATTATTCCTACTGAGTACTGGAGACTTAAAGAGCGCCTACACACCACTCGCCTCTCTGCGAGTTTGGTGTCCCCTAGAGGCCAAACCCATGAACTGCATTCCAACATTAAATATAAGGCCTTGAAAGATAACTACAACTCACTCAAACAGAAAAATGGAATCACTAGCACTTATTTAAACCTGCACTAGGTGTGATTTCCCATTAGCAGCCTCTAATGGTTTGAGTTATAGCTGCAGTTAACACTACATCATCTCAGACAGTGGGGCCAAGAATAAAAGAGTTTAGAGAATAATTCCTAGGATGGTTTTAATCTTGGATGCGTGCTTTACTCTTGAGAAACATCCTGGTTCGATTCTCTTTAGTGGAGTAAATCGCTGCAGTAGAAAGGTGACATAGTGCAGGTTTAACTATGTGTCTCCCTCCTCCCCCATCGAATCCAAAAAACAGTCAGTCAAGCAGGCTGTGAACCGGTCAGTAAGGAGATGAGCACATCACAACACAACGCCCACGGACACTCCCATGCATGTTTGATACAGGTGCTCGCTAGTGGGTTCATAATTCATAATTCAAAAGGAGTCATCACAGTAGCAAGGTGCAGGGGATGCAGGCGAGGGGAAGAAGAAGAAACACAGGAAGTGATGTCATGCACGCCGCCTCTCTGACGGTACCTTCAGGGTCTTAAAGACCGACAACTGCTTGGCCCCGTCATGGCTGTAATCTGACAGGCTGCTCTTTAAAACCACAGGAGAGAGACGGAGAGAACCAGACCCAGGCGTTAGTCAGGGGCCACACACCGCGAGAACACAGGAGAGAACCAGACCCAGGTGTTAGTCAGGGGCCACACACCCAGAGAACACAGGAGAGAACCAGACCCAGGCGTTAGTCAGGGGCCACACACCCAGAGAACACAGGAGAGAACCAGACCCAGGCGTTAGTCAGGGGCCACACACCCAGAGAGCAAAGGAGAGAACCAGACCCAAGGGTTAGTCAGGGGCCACACACCGCGAGAACACAGGAGAGAACCAGACCCAGGAGTTAGTCAGGATACACACACCCAGAGAACGCAGCAAGTCTGCAGTCTACAGGTCATGAGTTTCATCCCTATGGTCTTTAGTCTACAGGTCATTGGTTCCATCCCTCTGGTCTTCAGTCTACAGGTCATGGGTTCCATCCCTATGGTCTTCAGTCTACAGGTCATGGGTTCCATCCCTATGGTCTGCAGGCTACATGTCATACATGCATCAACAATGAACAATTTCCTGACCCCTACCCACCTGATGACCTGTACAAGTCAGATAATAGAATATACTAAATGAATGAATAGTAATAGATAACACACAGTAGCAGTAGTGTAGTGCCTATACAAGCTTCCTGTGTGGGGGAGGAGTTAGGTGGTGGGAGGAGTCAGGGGTGGGAGGAGTCAGGGGTGGGAGGGGTCAGATAGTGGGAGGACTCAGGTAGTGGGAGGAGTCAAGTAGTAGGAGGAGTATGCAATAGGGAGGAGGAAGGGAGTGGGAGGAGTCTGAGAGTGAGTGCGCTTGAGGATGGGAGGAGTTTGACAGTGGGAGGAGTTTGCAGTGGGAGGTGTTTGAGAGTGGGAGTTGTTAGAGCAAGGCAGGGGTCTGATAATCCATACATTGGCGTCTCAGTGCTGCAGCTGAAAACCTTCTGGAGACCAACCAGTAGGAAGACCTGCTCCTAGTGGGGGTCTATAGATCCACCAGACCCACCAGTAGGAAGAACCCCCTACCCTGCTCCTTGGGGGTCTGAAGAGGTCTGGTCTCCTCGTAGTATGGGATGTGCTAATGGTTCCTCTGGACCATTCTTCATGGACAGTAGATCCATGAGACATGCTTCACACCACAGACACAGCTACTGTTTGAGCCATGTTAGCACACAGAGCTAATGCTAACGCTATCATGATGCTATGTTAGCACAGTGCTAACGGTATCATGATGCTATATTAGCACACAGTGCTAATGCTATCATGATGCTATGTCAGCACACAAAGCAAATGCCATCATGACGCAAACTTACTGTTTGACCTATGCTAGCCCGCCAAACTAATGCTAACGCTAACATGATGCTATGTTAGCACACGGCGCCAGCGCCATCATGATGATGTTATGGCACGAAACCGACGTCGCTGCTCGACGTATTTTAAGACACAGCGCAAAACAAACTATCATGATGCTGTGTTAGCACTCAGCACTGACGCTAACGTTATCATGACGCGCAGTTATGGCCCATAGCTGGCTACTGTTAGCACACCCGAAGCTAAGACTGAGGCTAGGGGGATGCAGCGTACGGGGGACTCACAAGTAGCTTCCTAGACTGAGAGGCCTGGGCCTCGGTAAAGACCAGGCCAGACGCCCTGCGCTCGGCATGGGCTCCACTAGCCTGCAGGCTCCCTGTGAACACACTCTGGAGGAGGAGCAGGAGGAGGAGCAGGAGGAGGAGGAGGAAGAGGAGGACAGAGGCATGAGGAGGAGGAGGAGGAGGAGGAGGACAGAGGCATGAGGAGGAGGAGGAGGAGGAGGAGGAGGAGGAGGAGGAGGAGGAGGACAGAGGCATGAGGAGGAGGAGGAGGAGGAGGAGGAGGACAGAGGCATGAGGAGGAGGAGGAGGAGGAAAGAAGTATGAGAAGGAAGAGGAGGAGAAGAAGGAGGAAGGAAGACAAGGAGAGAGATGACGAGGATTTTGAAGGAGAAGGATAGAGGAGGACGAAGAGGAGGAGAAGGAAGTTGGAGGAGGAAAGAGAGGAAGAGGAGGAGGATTGATGAGGAGGGAGAGGAGAGAGAAGAGGAGGACGGCTAGGAGATGAAGACGGACGGAGAGTGTAGGAGTGGTGAGAGAAGGATGGAGAGGGAGAGATTGATGGATGAATGCCCTGACGGGCTGAGATGGCACGGGCTGTGTTCCAAACGCATACTTCTTCTTTTTACTTACTTGTCGTACGTACTGCAGCTACCCTTACAAAGTCTGCACTGTTGCACACAGTATGCATGGTCATAAAATCCACGGGTTAGAACACCTGTAGTGCCCTCCACGTCTCAGTAGGCCTGCCTACTGTGAAACGCGACTGAATGTCGTGCAACATCCTGGTATTGTTGGCATACTGCCTCTTCCATATTGGGCCAAACTAATTTTTACTCTATCATACTACATGGCATGGTAGTGTGGGTACTGGACCACAGGGATGCTGCACAGAATCTCTACTGGCGTCTCTGCTGGCCGCCACCTCCTCCTCCTCCTTCTCCTCCTCCTCCCTCCACCTCCACGTGGTCGGAGGGAGGGGAGGGAGAGGGGGGTAATGGTAACTTGCTGTCCCGTGTGGACAACATCCCTGTGGAAGGAATAGAGGGCAGTGCGGCGTGTGATGAATAATGAACTCGCTCTACGCTGGGCAGGGAGAGTAGTTCTGTGTGCCTCATGTCAAGGCTGCATAAGTCCCTTATCAGGCTGATGGCTCCTGCTTACTCCTGCAGGAGGACTGTGCCGAGGGGAGGAGGGAGGGGGGAGGAGGGGGAGGAGAGATGAGGAGGAGAAAGAGGAGGAGGAGAGAGGACAGGGAGGGGAAGAGAGATGAGGAGGAGAAGGAGAAGGAGGAGGAGAGGAGTAGGATAAGGAGAGAAGAGGAGCAAAAAGAAGTGAGAGGAGAAGGAGGATGAGAGAGGAGAGACGAGTAGGAAGAGTAGAGAGGAGAGAGGAGAGGAGTAGTGGTTCTAGAACTCACTGGGAGGTTCTTCGCTGAGTCCAGATAGACCATCAGCAGGGCGGACGACAGCCCCTCATTGGCCAGACTTCTGTCCGCCCGCACGCTTCGGAGCACCTGATTGGACAGGGAGACACACAGAGGAAATTACCTCATGATTAAGCGACAGCGCCACGGAAACACCCCGCTCCAGTGAGTAGCTTTGATATCACCACCGATGCCACTGTGTGAGTGTAACTTTAGGAGTGCTTGGTTTGTCACCTGGTCCATCTTGTCTGGATTGGAGAACAGGGAAAGCCACTCCAGCTTCAGGTGGAGCTTACCGGTCGGGGCCTCTTCCAGGTCGAACCACTAAACAGACCAAACGCACCTCAGATCACTACACAGAACACAAGAACCTCACATCACCAGAGACATGGACCAAATGCACCTCAAATAACGACACAGTACACATGCACCTGAACCACAAAATACATGAACCAAGCGCACCTCAGATGACTACACAGGACACAAGCACCTCAGATCACCAGAGACATGAACCCAACGCACCCTTAGTCCCTAGAGACGTAGAGCGAACACAGTGTAACTCACGAGAGACATAAACCAAGCACACCTTAGACCACCTGACACCCAACACACCTTCCATCTAGCAACCATGTGCCCAGAGGCCAACCTGTATCTCACCTTGTTTTCCGCAAGTTATTTATGTTTCATCTCTCACCTCTCAGACAACACAACAGAGAGGTGATCTTCCAAGTGACAAGCTTGACATTCTATGTTTAATCTATCATCACAGTGACTAGCTAGTCATTCTATATTCAATCCATCATCTCCACAGTCATAGAGACCGAGAGATGGTCTTCACAGCGATGGCAGGCGTTACCTCGTCCACTTTCTGCTCCTGGTGTAGCTGACTGAGGTCCATCATGAGGCTGAGGAGAACCACAGGTCAGAGGTCAGGGTTCCCAACACGGCAATGAGGAGCTCAACCTCTATTGGCTGTTGTTGTGAAGGGCGGTCCCAGCTCCAAGGCCACCCGTCTCATCATCATCACCATCATCATCATCACCATCATCATCATCATCATCATCATCATCATCATCATCATCATCATCATCATCACCACCATCATCATCACCATCATCATCATCATCATCATCATCACCATCATCATCATCAGCGTTTCATTAAGAGCAGAGCTCAGGTCTGTGGCCCCCCGGCCGGCCGACGCTTGAGTTTCATGTACAAACGCCAGGAGGGGCTGTTCCGTTATGACACCTAGCGCACCAGGGGGTCGTGGTGCTGATGTGGGGCAGACAAGGCCACCTACCGCCAGCAAGTTTATACCAGAGATTACACCTACGTTTATACCAGAGTTTATACCAGAGTTTATACCAACGTTTATACCAGAGATTACACCAACGTTTATACCAGAGTTTATACCAGAGTTTATACCAGAGTTTACACCAACGTTTATACCAGAGTTTATACCAGAGTTTACACCACAGTTTATACCAGAGTTTACACCACAGTTTATACCAGAGTTTATACCAGAGTTTATACCAGAGTTTACACCAACGTTTATACCAGAGTTTATACCAGAGTTTACACCAGAGTTTACACCAGAGTTTATACCAACATTAATACCAGAGTTTATACCAGAGTTTATACCAGAGTTTATACGACAGTTTATACCAGAGTTTATACCGCAGTAACCAACAATGATTACAAATTAGATCCTTCATCCATCTCGTTATTTTTTTAATCAGCGATATAATCATCTCATCTCTTCCATGGCGCTATGAGCAAGTTGTTTCTGCATTGCCAAGGAAACATCCTGCTGCTGGTTGGGTTTGACCGCTACTGTTAATGTTGAATGCGTAGCGCATTTATTCAGATCTGTTAAGGCGCAGAGGTGTCTGTTTATCGAAGACTACCACCCACACACAGGAGTTACCAGACTACAGTATCCAGGCGGACTCACCTGCCAAGGTAGTCATCTTTATCGGTGTCTTCATCAAACAGCTCGATCTCCAGGTACTGCCCGGTGAACTCGTACACCAGCGCCTGGGGAACACAACTGTTGTTTACGTTTTAATAAGTTAAAGGGGACACATTATACCACCAGGCGTGAGTGTGATTAGCCATTAGAAGCCGTTTTGAAAATGTGCAGCTTCTGACATCACAGTAGGGCGTGTCCACCTAGATGTATGACGGAGAGATGAGCAGCGTTGCTGCAGTCCAACGGGTAGGCTGGTAGACTGATCTATGCAGCACTAGGTGGACACGCTATGTGGTTTCCTTCAGGTTGTGTTAGCCACCCCATCTGTGAACCAGTGTTGTCTAGTTCCCTTTTTCTAACCCTTCCCCACGGTGAACCAGTCACCAGCTCCCCATAACCTACACTAGAAAGACTCTTGTAGGTACACATATCCCTCATGTACGAACGAATGCATGGTGGAGAGGGGGTGAAACTGCGTTTACAGGATGTGTGAAACTGTATTCTGGGCTCACTCTGCACTCTGTGTACGCATACATCTAAATAGGTTTACTATCCAGCCCAGGGTCACATGATCAATGACATCGTCGCCCAGGGTCACATGATCAATGACATCGTCGCACAGGGTCACATGATCCATGACATCGTCGCCCAGGGTCACATGATTGATGACATCATGGCCCAGAGACGGTTTTAGTTCTTAATGGCTTTTCAATAACACTGTTACTAATTAATCACAGCTTTGTGGACGAGGTACCAGGTGAACTGTGAATCATAAACATTTAAACGTGTGCTTAACAACTAAACAGGTAGTACAAAAACAAAACATCTTCTATACAGTTATATTCCATAGAATATTCCATAGAATTAAATGGAATATACATGTCAGTTAAAGCTGGACTATATTATTTGCATTGTAGAGTTAAAGATGGCCTGTAAGTGTATATGAGTCTTTGTCACCTCGAAGACCTGGTTCCACTTTGGGTGCAGGTTCGCCTTGATGGTGCGGCTCCGGAACTGCTGGGTGCCGATCTGCAGGACCCCGTACGGGTCCGACTTGGCCTTAATCAGACCTCCCAGGAACTGGTCCTTCCCCTCAAGGTCCTGGGCCTCAAGGAAATGGATTCGGAGAACCCCCTGCAGAGATACACCACCAATCATCACCTCTGGAGCTAGCTATAAAATAATAACTATAATATAATATCCCTGTAGCCACCGAGCTAGCTAGCCAGGGACCTAGTTAGCCAGGGGGATAAATAATCAGTGCGGTAGACAGAAAGGGAGCTAGCTGGCCAGAGAGCTATTAAGCCAGGGAGCTAGCTGGCCAGGTAACTAGCTAGCTAGGGGGATAAACAGCCAGTGCGATAGCTAGAAAGGGAGAAAGTGAGTCTGGGAGGAAGCAGTACCTTAGGCATGGGGTACCGTAGCTGTGTCAGCTCAACATCGCCCACCAGTGGAATGGTGATGCGGTTGGGGAGGACCAGGTAACTGAAGATAATATCCTGAATAACACTCTCTGAAAAACCACTAGAGCAGAGAGAGGAGAAGGAAGTGGTGAAGAGAGAGGAGGAGAGGGAAGGGAGAGAGGGGGAGAAGGTGTTGAGGAATGAGAGGAGAGAAGAGGGGAGAGAGAAGTTCAGTTCAGTTAATATATTATTGTCCCGCAAGGGAAACTCAATTTGCATCAGGGCTTGGCAAACATTCTCAGAACATAAAAGGCTATAAGATGAAAAGAATAAAAACGGATAGAAATGGATCAAATAAAATGTAGCAATTTATTGCACATGGCACAAAGGAGACTTTATATAAATTGCAGTTTGCTCTTGGTAATCTCTACCTGGTGCTTGAAGGTAGGACCAGCTCCTCATATAGAGGGGAGGATTCACCAATACTGACTAATCTGCACCATGTCCTGCTGACCTGAACTAACAGACCTGCTGGGAGGAGGACTCAGGAGAGGAGAGGAGACTGAGTGAGTGACAGACAGACAGACAGACAGACAGACAGACAGACAGACAGACAGACAGACAGACAGACAGACAGACAGACAGACAGACACAGACAGACAGACAGGGAGCGATACAGATAGAGAGAGAGGGGGAGACAGAGACAGAGAGATGCGAAAGAGAGAGAAAATGAGAGAGAGAACAAGGAGAGAAAGAAAGAAAGAGAGAGAGAGCGAGAGAGAGACAGAGAGAGAGAGAGAGAGAGAGAGAGAGAGAGAGAGAGAGAGAGAGAGAGAGAGAGAGAGAGAGAGAGAGAGAGAGAGAGAGAGAGAGAGAGAGAGAGAGAGAGAGAGAGAGAGAGAGAGAGAGAGAAAGAGAGAGAGAGAGAGACAGAGACAGAGAAAGAGAGAGACAGAGAGAGAGAGATGATAAAGAGAGAGAGAAGGAGAGAAGGAAATAGTTTTTATGAGGAGGTATTTGAAGACAACTAAAGGTTTGTCCTTGGGTTATTAATATCTGGATGTAATCCTCGGGTAGGTCGAAGTTCCTTCCATGTGTGAACGGGTGCAGTTGTTGACTCAAAATAATCCTCTGATCTGAAGAGAACACCACCCTGGCCGGCCGGATCACATGACCAGCGGTCAAACGCGGTGCAATAACCCCCTTGGGTCAGATAAATAGACTGGGTGGTAATGGGAGGAGGAGGAGGAGGAGGAGGAGGAGGAGGAGGAGGAGGAAGGAGGAGGATGAGGAGGAGGTGGGAGGAGGGAGGAGGAGGAGGAGGGGGAGGGGGGAGGGTAGAAGGACCAGCAGCAAAGGAGAGCAGGGGTTAACTGTATCATGATGGATCGATGAAGTCTCCAATAACAAGGTTGTGAGTTCCAACTCCCAATATAGGTCTCTGTTAGCCTGGCATCCCATAATAACCAATTAGCCAAAGACTCTCAGTCTGGAACCATTCTGTTCATTTTAGATTTCCAAGGGGCGATATCGACATGCTCAGGCCAAAATGCATCTGGGCAAAATTGGATCGGCCTACAACCAATCAGAGCAGCCCAGCATGTGACACATCACCAGCAGCCATCATGATTATTTGTGGAATCAATACAAATAAATGTTATTTTTCCCCAAGGGGAAGTTTGAGCTAAAGGGTTAGTAGCACGTAAAACAACTAGCACTACAGTGTCAGTGCACGTTGTATGTATGCACTGGATGACTGGTCTGTTAAGGTGTCTGTGGCTGGATGACTTGTCTGTTGTATGTATGTACTGGATGACTGGTCTGTTAAGGTGTCTGTGACTGGATGACTTGTCTGTTGTATGTATGCACTGGATGACTGGTCTGTTAAGGTGTCTGTGACTGGATGACTTGTCTGTTGTATGTATGTACTGGATGACTGGTCTGTTAAGGTGTCTGTGACTGGATGACTTGTCTGCTGTATGTATGCACTGGATGACTGGTCTGTTAAGGTGTCTGTGACTGGATGACTTGTCTGTTTTATGTAGGCACTGGATGACTGGTCTGTTAAGGTGACTGTGACTGGATGCCTGGACTCCTCAGACGGCAAATCTTCCAGCAATCCGTTCTTAACTAAATTATTCAAAATGTTTTCATGTATTACTACGTATGTCAGTTATGGCAGCCATTACTCTCCTGATCATCTGGGTGGCACAACAGGGACCTTTGGAGTAACATTCCCATCCACAACCAGAAACCCAAACACACAATACTAAGAAGAATGAAGTCCCTTTGCCTTTTGATTCTCACGTGCTGGTGATGTGCAGCCAAAAAAAAGTGTAAAATCACAGCACAACGGTAAGCTGATTTATTTACGAAAAAGTGTCGTTTGCATAAAATAATCAGCTTACAAGTGTGCAGATATTTTAAACTTTTGTGGGGCTTTATACAGAATCCATAGTGTTTACCCTGTGGACAGATTCAGTGGCGTCACCTCATCATAACGACTGCAATAATCAGTAGTTCTCACGCCTCAGCAGTGCTGTCTACAGGCAATGTGTCGATGCGGGGAAGCCAACCGCCTGAAACACAAGCTGCCGATACTCAGCGCAGTAGACCGCCGCATGACCACCACCGTCGCCATTAATCAAGCCCGAACCGGTCGGTTTTTACGGGTACGCTGAGCAGGAAGCGACCCGATGGATGAATCACGTCCTCCTACTTCGGTTAACATGTCACGGAGAACGTGACAAGAACGCTATGTTGGACCACAGCTTCCTCTTGAATCGTAGATGGACTGTGTTTATACAGTGCTTTTCTAAGCAGTGGCCACTCAAAAGCGCTTGACAATATTGCCTCATTCACCCATTCATGCACAAATTCACACACCGACGGCGGAGTCAGCCATGCAAGGCGACAGCCAACTCGTCGGGAGCAGTCAGGGTGAGATGCCTTGCTCAGGGACACCTTGACAATCAGCTAGGAGAACTCACTCTACCTCCTGAGCCACATGCAGCCCTTTAAATCTTTTCTTGAGACGCACCCTGTCTCCTCCAACCACTCCCTCACCTATCTAATTTGACTTCCTGACTCTGTGGACTTCCTGTCTCTGTGGACTTCCTGTCTGTGCTGTCTTCTTGTCTGTGTTGACTTCCTTTCTGGCTCGACTTCTGGTCTATGTTGACTTCCTGGCAGAGGCCGCTAACCGTTATGGCGGCTCTGTGTCTGAGAGATTGGCAGCAGTCGGTGCCGCTGACACCTCATCAGTTTGAGACAGCCCTCAGATCTGACGTTAGAAGAAGCAAACTGGGTGGTTGAGGATATCTGAGCTCCACTGGGGGTGAACCTGAGGATGGGGAGGTTCTCCTGACCAGTTGTGTATTTAATAAATAGGTTTTATGATCTGTTTTGTATTTATGTAAATCATTGCGTTCAGGGCCGTAGCCTGGGTTTGATAAATCGTGAGGCCCTGTGTGACCAGATGTCACGCAGTGGACACAGAGCCTAGGCTTAGTCTAGACTGATACCCAGAGAAGTTCTCCAGTGCTGATTCTTTATGCAGTTGTCAGAGAAAGAGACAGCGAGAGAGAGAGAATATTCTTCAGCCTTTCTTTTCTTTTAGGTGCGGACCACGGTAACCTCATCGCTACGAGCGTGATGGCATTGTAATAAATAAAATACACCTTTCTTTATCACAACCCGTAGAGACCCGATCACTATGGATAGTCAAAGGTATTGCGGGGTTAGCAGAACCATCACGATTCAGTGAGTTTTGTGTTTCCACATTTTAAACACTCACAACCAGTGATTCAACAGAGTTTTTAGCTTTCTAGAAGCCTGAGAAGGAGGCCCGAAACCTCTTCGGCCAAATCTTCGATAATGATGGCTAAAGTTATAGACTGTTGAAGAGTGAGTACATGAAACTGATTGCTGTAGTAGTATTGTATTGTTAGAGTGAATCATTCATTGTAACGGCCAGCGAGTGCACAACAAGACTCTTTGTGATTCCTCCTTAAAGTCCTCCTTTTTGCATATTCAGATTCTCCTCATAAAACCCTCCCGTTTGCATACGCGGTCTGATCACGCCAAGAGGTCACATTAACAGCCGTGATTGTCAGGCTGCGATTGGCCCAGATCGCCCCCAGTCGATCGCTCAGCTGTCCCGATTCCAAAGCGCTCCATTTATCGCCTAGCGCTTGACGAATTCCGCTCCTTGTCTCGACCATTGGGGGATTAAAGGTCGTATCAGCGATGTTGGGTCACATGTCTTCTGGTATTTGAAGCCCCTCCCTTCCGTGTTTCGTGCATCCAGTAAAAACGATCATGAACGCAGCGCAAAACCCCACAACATCCACCCCTTGTCAGTGATTGGTTGGAATACTATTTATTTTGGTCTTGAGTGGTTGGTGGTACCATTTGTTTTTGTGTACGATCTTGGAGCACAGGTTGCCAACAGAGACGTGTTTTTTTTGACGGCCTGCTTATGGGACGGGCAGCTGGCGGATCATGAGGAAAGATCAGATGAATGTGATCATTTATGTTTCGGCCTAGAATCGCTGATACAACCTTTCAGTGTTGGCACGGATGTGCTGCTGTCGGCCGAGCTAAAGGCCGAGGTACACCGACATCAGGACGGGCGTGTTCAACAGAGTACATGTAGTCGCACTGGGTTTACTGACACCGGGAGTGTCCCGCCGTCTCTGTGTCTCTCTCCTCTCTCCTTATCCCTGGTGGAGCAGTGGACAAACGCACATAATCCCTCTCAATCTCAACACTTCTCTCCTCCCCGTTGCCGGGATCCTCGTCCTGAAATAAACCGAGCGCCTGACGCAGGTGTTCGGCAGAGGCTGACATCATCGTTCCCGTGGTGCTGTTGACGACCAGCAGGTCGTGCTGCATCGAGGCTACATGTGGCTCAGGAGTCGGAGCGGGTCGGCTGGTAACCGGAAGGTTGCTAGTTCGATCCCCGGCTCCTCCCCGAAATGTCAAGGTGTCCCTGAGCAATGCACCACACCCTAACTGCTCCTGATGAGCACGCTGGCACCTTGCATGGCTGACACTGCCATCGGTTTTTGAATGTGTGCATGAACGTGTGAATGGGAGGCAATATTGTAAAGCACTTTGAGTGGCCACTGGTTAGGAGGGCGCTGTATGAATGCAGTCCATTCAACTGGGGCGTTGGGAGAAGATGGACTCTATGACGGAGTTCCCTGGTCAGAGAAGGCCCAATTCACAATCAGCTCTCCAACTGGGTTGTAAATCGAGTTTAACCGATCCAACATGGCCGCCTGAAGATCCATCCTCCTAAATGGTTCATAAACAAACTGTCTTCTGCTGCTGCGGCCCCGAGAGCTACAACCATAATGAGACTACACGCGCGACACACACACACACACACACACACACACACACACACACACACACACACACACACACACACACACACACACACACACACACACACACACACAGACACACGCACACGCACACATACACACAACGAACCACACACACACACACACACATACACACACTTTATATATTGGTTTGCTGTTGGAGCTATTAATCAGGGATCAGTGAACATAAACTGTGCTGAGTTTCTCCTCTGAGACGGGTTCCAGAAAGCACTTGAACAACATGTTGATTTAACACGGCGGCCCAGCCAGAGGTCTGTCTGCTAAGTGTTAGCCTCAAGGGAGCCTCATGCTAACGGAACAGGAAGCACTTAGTCCACCTCAACACCCTCAGCACAAGACGCACGCTCTAGCCCACCTTTACTAGCAGAACGCAAACTAGCAGGAGACACTCGCACCACAGCACTGGCACTGTGCCAGTCAAGTTTGTTAGCGACGCCTGGTGCTAGGTTAGCCCAGCGCGAGGCTAGCAGTTTGCTAAGACAGTTGAGCGACCATGAGAAGGAGTGGTGAACATTTGTCGTTAGGCAGCTCAGCCTGACAACAGACAGACTCACACACACACGCACACGCACAAACGCACACACACACACGCACACACACACACACGCGCACACACACAGAGCTCACCTGAGGCCCGGTATGTCCAGGATGTTGGTGAGGCCCGTCCAGGTGATGTCCAGGAGCTGGGAGGAGGAGGAGGAGGAGGCCAGTCCAGGAGAGGAGGAGCTGGGAGGAGGAGGAGGAGGAGGAGGAAGACGAGGAGGACAGGGGATGAAGAGTGGTTAAACCGGTTTTAACAATGGGTTATCAAACACCCCAACAACACAGAGCAGCCTATTGTTCTGGGGCCGCCACACGCCACTCAGACCGACAGCCCTGACATCCAATCTGTGGAAGTACAGCATACCACCGCAGCACGACAATGGCTGGCTGGCGGGGACCATTTACTAAAGTGTTTGGGTTTAGTTCCTGCATGAATGAGTCTGCAATTAGCTTGAATGGACAATCACACACACACACACACACACACACACACACACACACACACACACACAACACACACACACACACACACACACACACACACACACACACACACACACACACACACACACACACACACACACACACACAGACATGTACAGGCACACACTCGCATACCAAAGAACATTATGTTCTCCATGAAATGGGGCGAGGAGAGGGTGCAGGAGGAATAAAAAACAGAGGAGAGGAGTGAGAGGAGAGAGAGGAGTAAGAGAGAAAGGAGAGAGAATATGAAGATGGAAAGGAGAAAGTGAAGGAGGGGAGAGGAAATAGTGAAGGAGGAGAGGAGAGAGGAGGAGGAGAAGAAAGGAGAGAGAGGAGACAGTTAAGGAGGAGAGAATAGAGAGGAGAAGAGGGTGAAGGAGGAGAGAGTGAAGTAGGAGAGAGTGTGAAGGAGGAGAGGGAAGAGGAGAGAGAGGACGAGGAGAGGAGAGAGGATGGACAAAGAAATTTCTCCGCCGGAAGACTCTGGAAGACATCTAGCCTTGGAGCTGTTGACTCTTCCACGGTTGCCCTGCTAAGTATGCTTTGCAGATCTCACTGCATTAATAAAAGCTCCAAAGGACGTACCGCAGTAAGTCACACAGTACAGCGTAATAGGTGCAGTCCACACTGTCCCGCAGTCAGAAGTACAGTAGTACAGTGTAGTTTAACCAGCCATAGGGTCCTGATGTGATATTGATGGCTGGCGTTGGATAAATTGTATATAAAGATGAGACGGAGGAGTTTAAAAGAGCCAACTTTCATCGGCCTGCTGGGAGAACTACCTTCGCAATGAGACCATAAGATCCTGTGGGTGTATAGGAATACGTATACTGTCACCGTGCTCCAGCACTGCAATATTGGATGGGCTGAGAGTGCATGTTCTATACCCTGCAGAGAGAGAGAGAGAGAGAGAGAGAGAGAGAGAGAGAGAGAGAGAGAGAGAGAGAGAGAGAGAGAGAGAGAGAGAGAGAGAGAGAGAGAGAGAGAGAGAGAGAGAGAGAGAGAGAGAGAGAGAGAGAGAGAGAGAGAGAGAGAGAGAAAGAGAGCCAGACATACACAAACACAGACACAGAGAGAGAAAGAGAGACAGCAAGAGAGATAGAGAGAAAGAAAGAGGGAGCGAGAGAGGAGAGAGGAGGCAATAGGATGCACACCTGCTCCTAGGTGCCCCCCCCCCCCTCAGGGAGAACACCTGGGAACTGACGCCTCCAGTGGGCAGAAGTGGCTGCGAGTGCGGGAGCGAAGAGGAGGGACTTTCCAGGGAAGTTTCCATCGCAGATATAATCGTGTTAAATGAGCCATAGAACTCCTTGTTTCTTCTCCTGGTCTTCATCATTATTGTTGTTTATTGCCTCGCCGTTTGTCTAGTACAGCTCACAGGGAGTGAGACATTAGAAATTGCATTTTGTTATTAAGGAGGATAACACTCCCAGCTTCCTCTCCCAGACTAGCTAGAAGAAGGCTAGCTGGATGAAGGCTAGCTGGATGTAGGCTAGCTGGATGTAGGCAATGTAAGTGTGGGCTGGCTAGATTCATGCTAGCTGGCTGTAGGCTAACTGGGTGAGGGCAATGCGCATGTAGGCCTGCTTGATGTAGGCTTGCCAGATGTGGAATAGCTGAATGTAGGCTAGTTAATTAAAGCAGCAGTTCAGCTCCAATAGAAACTCTGTCCTACTGAACTGGGCTACATATTTTTAGACTGCAGTAGGTTTAGAACTAAGCTGTCACGATGGAAATGGAAGTGAGAGAGAGAGCGAACGCTACAGGACTGAAACACCAGCCCAAGGTGAAAGATAGTAGGTCAACCACTCCAGAAACTGTATGAATCAGTCTACCATGAAAACATACTGAGCAGGCTATCCACATTTCCTCCAACCCTAACCACGTCCTGAACATCTACCACAATCAAACCTGAGATATCGGGTTCCAACATTCAGAAAGGGTTAGACTGAAGCACTCTGGTGTTAACCAGTCAATCCCTGAACTGAATCAGGCACTTAACCCCAGATCAAATGCACGCTGACGGGCCTTAAATGTTGTCGTCTGTTGCTGTAATGTTATGATGAATGTATGTACAGTATTTTTATTTTATTTTTGGGTCCTGTCCTGATGTCTTGTCTGTGATGTTTGTTAATGGAGCTGCTGGGATGCAAGACTAATTTCAGACTTGCTCTGACAATTAAGTACTATCGTATCTATCATATGGACGACATGAGGTATAATACTTAAAAAAGCTTTAGGTTAACCGAAACCTGTGGAAAGGTCAGCTCTGCAGTTGAAAAGTCAATTTAACATAAGGAATCGAGTTTGCTCTAAATGTCATCTAAGAGTCTGAATCTCTAACCTTTGAGCAGATTTCATTAGAGATAGAAAAGCCAGACGCGGTCAGCGATGGATGGGACATGGCCATCTGACCTCTGACCAATCGTCTTGGACGGCTCTTAAGACTAAACCACCAGTTACACAACTGTTCTGTCTTGCACAACAATGGGCAATCACTCAGTTATTAGCCTCACAAATCAGCTTTTGGATTTCATTCTTAAAGGTTGTATCAGCGATTCTGGTTGCCCTGACTTCCGTTGCGAGATTCCAAACAAACAGAGCCAGCTAGCCCCTCCCTCCCGTGTTTTGAAAATGATCATGGACGCGCATTTTCATGAACGTGCATGAAAATGCAACAGGAATTTGTAGCTACCACTTCGCGTGCATTTTGAGGTGTTGGTAGTACCATTTCTTTTTGTGTGCGATCTCGGACCCTAGGCTGCCTAGAGAGACGGGTTTTTTGACAGCCTGCTTACGGGACGGGCAGCTGGCGGATCGTGAGGAAAAAGCAGATGAATGTGATGCTTTATGTTTCAATCAGAATCGCTGATACAACCTTTAAAGGGGTGATATTATTTCACCAGGTGTGAGTGTGATAGCCCTTACAAGCCATTTTGAAATCTGCCTGTCTTAGCGACGTCACAGGTGAGTGTTTCCACCAGTGGAGACTTCTCCAGTGAGGAGAGGGAGGAAGATCCTCCCTAACATTGTTGAGAATAAAAAATGTAGATTGCCCAGACTACTGTAATGAATTAATGCCCTTAAATATGACTACTTTAATGCCTTTGAATATATAATGTTTGTTTTCCCTGGGTAAAGAGACATTAGCACCCACTATCGCCTATTGACAATTACTTCAGGGAGGAAGGTCCTCCCTCAGCCTCCGTTGACTCCCATTCTTTTCCCCGAAAGTACTGGCGGCCGGTGAATAACATGGGATTCAATCGTTTCAATGGGAGAGAGGAGGAAAGTCCCAATCTCGCAGTGTTGCCAGATTGGGCAGATTTCCTGCCTGCATTACCGCTCAGTCTAAGAGACGCAAAGCAGGTGAAATTATCTGACGGATAACGAGATTCTGACATTTGCGAATAAAGTGTTCAATGGAAACATTGGAAACAGAAGACATTGTTCATGTTTAATTACAAAGCATTCCATTCATTGAGTTACAGTGCGACCAGTAGTAAGCGACCAAAGAAAAAGGTAGACCACTTCGCAAAAATCGAGATCACCAATAGTAATGGCAACGCCAGCGTTGTGGGTGCTACATGGTTTGCTAGGTACTCATGGCTTACTGGTAGCATTACTGGCAATCGACTGTATTGCTGGCCCTGTTTGCTAATGAATAATGGCAAATCTCCAACGTGGGCTGTTCATGGTTTCACTCTTGATCGGGCAACCAAACGCCACGACAGGTGTCAAGTTCACGTTAGCGCTGCTATGCGACTTCCCTCGGTAGGCACCATGCCTATAGATCAGGTTATTTGAAATAATGTTATCGTTCTTTTACTAGTTTGTTACTCTGACCGTTCTGTTTGATATTGTGGAAAGGGTGAATGATTCAGAGCATGATGCATTTTAAATGGCATCACATTTGGTCTTGAGTCTTTTCTTAAAACAATTGTAACTGAAAATAGACATCGCTAAATCACTACCAATAACTTCAGTCATTAAGGGCAAAAATAGGCCCAGTTTTTTTATTTACTTTTACAAATCAAGAGTAGGCCTGATTTGACTAATGGGCTTTGTGTCCTTTCCTTCTGCCGTTGTAGTCCATTTCAAAGGCATGCTGCCCACCCGCCTTCAAACTACACTGAAGCCACTGGTGGCTTTGTATCAATTTTATTCACATAACTATCCCTCCCTACTATTTTGTAGTTCACCAAAACACCCTGAAACAATTTGAGTCTCACATTCTCACGCAACCAAGCGCGCAGTCCTTCCTCCCTCACTTTAAAAACCACCACTGGTGTCCACCTAGTTGTACGCTGGATAGACCAGCCTACCAGCCTACCCAGTGGACTGTAGCAAATGTCGTTGATCTATCCATCATACATCTAGGTGGACACGCCCACTTGCGTGTCACTCAAAGGCAGATTTTCTAATGGCTTGTAATGACTAATCAAACTCACACCTGGTGGGATGACATCCCCCCCCTTTAGGGCAGAAGAGCCAAACTCCGGGTGATCCTGACGTTTCGCTTTCTTTCGCACCGTATTTGTTTATACCAATAATATCGCTACAGGCGAGGATCTGTAAGCATGTGATTGGCTGGCAGCGCACACGGCCAGCTCAGACAGCACTGGTAAACATCCCCAGAGGTAAGTCAAGCTGGGACGTCCTGTCCAGATACCAGTGCTGTGAGAGACAGGGTGTGTAAAGGTAGGAATCCCCACCGGGCGGACCGGTCGCTGGAGATAAGACATCATGGGGTCAAATATCGCTGTAACCAAACAGGAATCAAGGTATATCTTTAACCAATTAGGGAACAGGGCGTGACCCCGCCCCTTTTTAAATGAATGCAGAAGGACTGCTGGCTTTGAGATGAGTTAGGGTTAGGGTTAGTTCGTTAGAGTTAGGGTTAGTTAGTTAGGGTTAGTTACTTCTACTCTTCTAGACTTCCCATGTGCCCCGGCAATACAAAACTCAAGTGGGGTGAAGTGATCATGTGACTCACCGGTTTCTTGAGGAAGAAGAGAGACAGGGCTCCGACCAGCGGCATGTCGCCTAGCAACGGATCCATCAGCACCCGCAGCACTCCGTGGAGCTGAGGACACACACACATACACACATTAACCACACACATATTAACCATACGCACACACATGTTAACCGCATACACACAAACATACACAGACATTTACCATTCACATACATGCAGACACACAAACAAGTTAACCATACACACACACAAATTCTACACACATTCACATTCACACACACACACACACACACACACACACACACACACACACACACACACACACACACACACACACACACACACACACACACACACACACACACACACACACACACACACACACACACACACACACACACTGCCTCTAGCAGTAGCTTGTTCAGCATCCCCCCTGTAACACCAGCTACAAAGCTTTGAGCTTTGAGCTCCCGCTCAGAGGAGAGGAGAGGGGGAGGGGCTGCCGGGAGGAAGAGGAGGAGGAGAGTAGGGAGGAGAGAGGAGGCGAGGAAGGAGAGAGGAGCCGAGCGAGGATGAGGAGGTGAGGCAGAGGGAGGGAGGTTCTGCTGACCTGTATGCTCTTAATGCCGGCTCTGCAGAAGAACCTCTTCACCTCCACGTCCACCTCTGTGTTGCCCACGAAGCTGAAACACCAACGTCAGCTCAGCTCACACACCTGACTTCAATCCCTTTATTAATGAATCATAAATGTCTACTACTCCAGCGGCGGAACGGGGGGGAAGGCTGGCCTTGCATCCCCGGACTCAGAATGTTAGACAGTAGAGACGGCAGAGACAGTAGATTATAGCATACGACAGTACGGACAGAATATTAGAGTAAAGACAGAATATTAGACAGTAGAAATAGTAGACTATAGAAGAGATAGTAGACGACAGTGAATTTTAAACTAAAGACAGTAGAGACAGTATATTATAGTAGAGGCCGTAGGAAAAAGTAGATTATAGTAGAGGCATTAGATAGTGTCAAACAGCAGTACAGAATCTTTAGGCTATAGTAGAGACAATAAACAGATATTATAGAGCCAGTAGAGTCAGTGCATTAAAGTAGAGAAGGTATGGACAGGAGAGACATGGAACATAAATATGAAGACAGATAGTAGAAGACAGTATATTATAGCAGAGACAGAAAGACAGTATACACAGTAGGGTACAGTGGAAACAGTAGATTATAGGAGAGATGGTAGAAGACAGTAGATTCTGGTAGAGACCAGTGTGTAGCAGCAGTACCTGACCTGCAGGTCCATGATGATCTGGTGTTTGTCGACGTTCTCGCTGTAAACTTTGACCCCGTTGACCCTGAGGGGCTGAGGAAGAGGAGGGGAGGGGGTCAATCATTAGCACTTCATCACAGTAACACACACACACAGACACATATGCACACACCCACCTGTGTGTGTGCATACAAGCCTACATACAGTACAGAAATATACATGAGCTTTCATTCAGCAGGTGTCTGCACATCCAACACCACTCAACTCTGACCCAGGATCTGCAGCTCTCCTCCGAGGGTTGACCTATGACCTCATCAACCTGGTTGAACCCTGACCTCATCTCCCAGGTTGACCTATGCCCTCCTCTCCCAGGTTGACCTCTGACCTCCTCTCCCAGGTTCAACTATGATCTTGTATCCCAGGTGGCCCCTCTGACCTTGTTTCCCAAGTTGACCTATGACCCCATCTCCCAGGTTGACCTCTGACCTTGTCTCCCAGGTTGATGGTGGTGAAGCAGAAGGAGCTCAGTTGTCCGTGCGTCTGTCTCACCGCCGGCTCGATGGTCTGCCGGAACAACTTCTCCACAAACTGACAGACGTACGGCCACATCTGTTCCACCGTCTGAAACACACACACACACACACACACACACATAAAATCTGGACACCATCTGCAACACACACACGCACACCATCTGGATAACATCAGCAACACACACACACTCGCAAACATAACATCTGGTCACCGTCTGCAACAAACACACACACACACATAACATCTGGACACCATCTGTAACACACACATCTACACACACACACACACACACACATAACATCTGGACACCGTCTGCAACACACACCCACACACATAACATCTGAGAGTCTGCTCAATACCTCTAGTCACTAGAGTGTGTAGTAGACACTACATACTCTAGTGTCCACTAGATGATCTAGTGTTAACTAGAACTCAGAACAGAGATCTCACCACTGCAACCATCACTTGCAGACTGTGACTCAGAGCCGAAGCAGAGAGAGAGAAAACAATGCAATGATCTCGAGGGAACTAAAACGCCGTCAGCTTTTTCAGACGGAGAGGAACTCTTTACCTTGTTGACCCACTCCACTCGCTCCACGTCTGGGAAATGAACCTGCAGAGAAACACCAAATAAGTCAGCGAGACGGGGGGGGGGGGGGGGAGGGACAGACAGACAGACAGGCAGGTAGAGAGGCAGACACACAGAGATAGACAGAGAGACAGACACGTAGAGGGACAGAAAACACAGACAGACAGACAAACAGACAGATGGAGAGACAAGACGGTCGGAGATAAGAGTGAAGAGATAGAAACAGACAGAGAGACAGACAGAAAGATGGAGGGACAGACCGGCAGACAGACGTGTAGCGGGTTTTCCTGACTGTGAATCAATAAGAGGATGAGAGAGAGTGGGAGTGGGAGAGAGAGTTGGAGGGGGAGACAGAGCGAGAGAGAGATAGACACGGAGAGAGAGGGACATTATATAATGATTTGGAAGTGGCCAGCAAGCTGTACAGGTAACCCTGACAAATGGACTGCTCCCCCCCTAGCCAGGAGAGGGGGCCGGTAGCGGTGCATTATTGATGTCTCCAGTACGACCCCCAGTTGAACATCAACATAAAATCTTAGATGATAAAACCTTCACGTTTAGAGGGACTTTGTGTTGAAAAACGATTCTTCATGTTTTATTTACTCTTGGTGCGACTCCTTCATGAATCTCATCAGAAAGAGAGGTGCTTCTGTGTGTGTGCGTGTGTGTACGTGTGCGTGTTTGCCTTTCTGTACGTGTGTGTGCACCTGTGTGTGCATGTGTGTTCCTGTGTGTGTGCCCGTGCGTGTGTGTACGTGCGTGTTTGTGCCTGTGTGCATGTGTGCGTGCCTCTGTGTGTGTTCGCGTGGGCCTGTGTGTGCCTGTGTGTGTGTGTGCGCCTATGGGTGTGCACGTGCGTGCTTGTGTGTGTGTGCCTGTGCGTGTGTTTGTAACTGTGCATGCATGCGTGTGTGTGTGTAGGTGGCTGTGTATGTGTGTGTGTGTGTGTGTGTGTGTGTGTGTGTGTGTGTGTGTGTGTGTGTGTGTGTGTGTGTGTGTGTGTGTGTGTGTGTGTGTGTGTGTGTGTGTGTGTGTGTTTGCACGCGTGCAGGTCTGTGATATGATATCATTTATATTTTTAACAAAACTCATATGAATGATATTGATTCAAATGAATATTATAGTTGAGTTAGTTAGTTTACCCTTGACAGATACGAGACCTTAAACCAGAAACCCTCACATTCCAGGAGGGGCCTGTGCTGACATGTTAACATCTAACATCAGATCTAAAACACATCTAGAGGACTCTCTGACAGGACCCGAGCTCACAACCAGTCGCCATGACAACCGACCTGAGTTCCCCCCACTGGGGGCTGGATGTGAGTCGGTTCTTCACCACGACGCCTGATCTCAGACCAGCACCAGAGCTGTACTCTAACCCCGGGACTACAAACAGCTGACCTCGGATCAGCACCAGAGCGCAAGTCCAGTGTGTAAACCCTGTTATTAAGGCCTGTTATTATTGAGTCCAACAATTGATCCAGTTCATTGATTAACATGGAGCTCATTGATAAACAAAGCTCACCGATTAACACGGAGCTGATAAATTCACATGGAGCTCATAGATTAACATGGTGTTGATAGATTAACATGGAGCTCATACAGTAGATTAACATGGGGGTCTTGGGAGAGTCTCTGCAGAGCGGTTGCACCCTGGTGGGGGTCTGGGCTTCAGCACAGACCGGACCAGGGGGGAATCGGCAGCCTCTCTGGCCCGTTGACAGCAGCCGGCATGTGGCTGCGCTCCCTCCTGGCTCCCTGCCCTCCTCGGCTCATATCCTAATTGAAACATCGTATTACAATACCAGCTCTGGGCTGTATGGGGGGAGGCCCCAGACAGAGCAGGGGGCACGGGTACGGAGGGTGGCTCCTCACCATCACTCCCCCTCATGAATCACTGCTTTAAACAGCAGGGATTCATAAAGCCATTATGCTGCCGTCAGACCTCTGACCGCAGGGCGCTGGAGACGGAACGACCACGTTCACTGGCCTGCAGAGACACACCCCGGGACTCTACCCCCTGGGTCCCGGGTCCCTACCAGGGTACACTCTGGGTCTCTACGTGGGTGTCTTCCCCCTGGGTCTCTACCCATTCGGTCACTACACGCCTGGGTCTCTACACCCTGGGTCTCTTCCCCACTTGACAACCACACACAGACCCCTCAGCAGACCTGGGGATCCCCTCCAATCAGCTTCGGGATCACTAGACAGGTCCAACTGACACTGAGAATGTATTTTATTTCCAGAGAGGAAAAGGTTTCAGGAGCCCAGCTCTCAACAGACAGCGGCCCACTCAGAGACTAGTAATGAGCAGAGGGAGAGCACCGCTCGATAGAACCGTTAGCATTGGTTAATGAGCCTACGACGTCCGTCCCTGAGGTTCAGGAAACTGTTCAGTAGGCAGCTCAAGTTTGAATAAAGTTTCATGCGCGTTCGTACATGCCGGTGGTGTCTATTTAAAGCCTGACACCTCCGGCCTCTGATTGGCTAAGCCTTCGTTTCCCCCCCTAAACCACGTGACCTGCCAACACCTCCACTATAATCTCACAATCGAGGACTTTTACTGCAAAACTTTTCACAAAGGACACTTTCTGATACGGCATTGATATCCTGACCCCTTTGGATATCGCTCTCGCTTGGCACCCTGGGTCCCGTCCAACGAGGAGGGGGGGGGGCGGCGGCTGTCATCCTGAGTTATCCAACACCAGCCGTCATTAACCGCTCTTAAAGACATGTACCCTAATTGTTTTACACGGTGTAACGGACCAGGTCCTGAAATAACCCGCAGCGGCTCGGAGAATGTCTCCTCCGCTACCCCGTATCTAGTTCCCCATTGTGGCCGGGCTGCTGGATGTATTTAGCCTGGGAGGGTCCGGGGGGGTGGGGTCCCTGCTAGCCCGGGGGACAGCTGCACCGGCGGGGCTTAACAACTCAACGGAGCCGCTCCATCTGCGGTCAGCTGACCCGGGGTTCCTGGAAACCTGGGGACCTGGAAACCTGGGGACCTGGGAACATGGAACGTTTTCCGCGGAGACCTCCTCAGCAGAGGTCAACCAGAGGCACGAGGGGGGGTGAGGGTCATGCTGACGACGGCCGGAGGTCCGCGTGCTTACCCATGGCGGTAGATCCGAACTTGTGAGGGTGTGTCTGGGGGGGTCTTCGCGGGCCAGGAACGCAAGGGCTCGGTTCAGCCGGCTGCTCTTCCCGCCCGCGTTCCGCCGCCAGCAGAAGAACAGTACGAGGCCGATGAGGAGCCAGCTCAGGCTGAACTCGAAGTATCCCAGAGCGTAGATGGGGAAGATCACCACGAAGGTCTTGGCGAACTGGACCCATGTCCGAGTGAGCTCGCCTGCCGAGGACGGCGGGGTGTCGCTCTCGGAGCCCTCCTCCGGGGGAGCCGGGGTGGGGAAGTTCGGGGCGGGCGACCCGGGGTCCGCCGTGTGTCCGTTCTCCTTCGGGGGTGCCGTGGAGCCGGGGGTGGGGGCGTGGGGGTGGGCTCCTCGGACCGCGGTCATGGTGTCTCCGGACATGTGCTGCTGCTGCCGCGGATGTTTACACGGTGAGGATCCCGCTGAGGCGGTGGGCTTCCATCGGCGTGCGGAATGATCGCTTCATGCTCACGTATAAATGGCCTTTAAGCGCCGAGGCGCCTGCCGCTCACAAGCGATCCTTCTGAGCAGGAAACCGTCCACGGACCGGGTCTATGGACCGGGTCTTCCCCGTCCCTCGGCAGTGTGTTACCAGACCCAACTATCTGCTGTCGGCCACCGAGACGCACTGGCTCAACGCGCCGCGGTGCGCGGGGCTCAGCCTGCAGGAGCCGCTGAGGCTGCAGGGCACCGCCCCCCAGTGGCCATTGGCCGCTAGTACACTCCACGTTAGGATTTTCAATAATGTTAAATAATAATATAATATAATTTATTATAATATATTTATTATAATATAATGATGATAATAATAATAATGTTTCTGTCATTTAGCTAATTTATCTGTAAATTTGGTCAAACTCAACCGTCTCTCAGTTACCGTTATTGTCCACACAGCCTAGATATACGGCTGACATTGTTACGCTTATTTTAATCTAATAGTATTCGACATTTTGTTCGCTGTTTTGAAGTCCAGATAATCTAATAAAGTCAATATTAAATTATATTTATCTGTTTCGATCTTATCTCAACAAAAAACAGATGAACATATAAGGAACATGGACTACTCCAACGGACTGCTCGTTGTAAAACAGCTGTAGTTTACCGTCTATAAACAATTAATCAAATCGAATAAAATATCAAATAATCAACCCAGCGTATTGATTAGCCGTCCTGTTCGTTTCCATGGTGATCAGCTGTTGATCCCAGCGATCGCTCGGTGATCGCTGGGCGGGTCTGTTGTCAAGAAGAAGTGACGCGTTCTCCTTGGTTTCAGACCGCTGCGCGTGCGCAGTAGACGCACATCAACATGGCGGCGTCAACACAGCAGCGTCCTCCTGATCTGAGGGTTTATTGAACAGCGGACAGCGATGCTAACATGCCGACTGAGAAGGTAAACCTCCGCTGAAGCTCCCCAGATAACGTTAAGATGTGTCCTAATGTCAGTAGATCGGACATATATATGTTTAAACTATTTCTATATAGTAATACTTTATAACCATCTGTTCATCTAAAAGAAACTCACCAAGGAAGACACTTGGAAACCAGCCGAGCTGACCAAACACATGAGGGTGAGTTATTTTAGATAAAATAACGAGTTAACTAACTAGTTAACTAAAGTTATGAATAGGAGTCGAAGTTTTATTATTTCACCCTAATAAATTATTATTGCTCTGCTCTCCAGGACGCTGGTCATGGAGACAGGAGGAGGGAGGAGAGAGAGAGGAGAGCGAGAGACAACACCAAAGAGGAGGAGAGAGAGAGCAGGAGGGCGAGAGACAATAAGGAAGAGGAAAGAGAGAGAAGGAGGTCGAGAGACCCCAGGGAAGAGAGACAAGTAGAGAGGAAGAGAGAGGGAGTGGAGGAGAGAGAGAAGGAGAGGAGGAGGAGGGAGGGAGGAGCAGAGAGAGAGAAGGAGAGGAGGAGAGAAGGAGGGAAGAGGAGAGAGAGAAGGAAAGGAGGAGAGAGGGAGGTGCAGAGAGAGAGAAGGAGAGAAGAGAAGGAGGAGAGGAGAGAGAGAAGGAGAGGAGGAGAGAGAGGGAGGCAGATACGAGAGGACCTGATAGAGGCCCCCAGAGACACCGAGAAGGAGAGAGAGAGAGGCACAAAGACCGGGCGAGGGAGAGAGACATAGGAGACGAGAAGGAGAAAAGGAGAGAGGAGAGAGAGGGGCATAGGAGGAGAGAGGGAGGGAGAGAGAGGGAAGGAGAGGAGAGAGAGAAACACAAAGAGAGGGAGCATCGGGAAGAGGGCGATCGACGGCACGATGAACGGCCCGACAAAGAACGACGATTAAGACGCTCCGAGGAGAAGGAGGAAGGTAGGTTCACCTCCTTCTGCTCACGGTTCTCCTCACCGGAGCAGGACCCCTCACGATTCTTTGATTTCAGAGAAAAACAAAGAACCCAGAAGCGACGGAGACAGGAGGAGGAAGCAGGAGGACGGAGAGAGAGGGAAGGAGGAGGAGAGAGAGAAGAGAAGAGAGAAGGAGGAGAGGAGACGAAAGAAGGAGGATGGAGGTGGGAGGGATGAGGAGAGAGAGAGGAGACACAGAGAGCGGCGACAGAGGCAGGCAAGTCACTTCAGACTCAAACTTCAGCTTTGAAAACACAAGCAGAATTCACCTGGTTCCATCTGGCAGCACCGCGTGTTCTGATATTCTGATGTTATGAGAGGGGCGTGGACAACGGCGTGTCATCGTGGTGTTGGTGGTGTTCAGGTCGAGGATGTTGGTGGGGGCGTGTCCACGGAGCTCAGGGGGATGGAGGTGACCAAGACTCGTCACCATGGGGACCAAGACACCGGGGAGAAGGAGCGGCGGCGAGCGAGGAGACACCCGGTCCTCCAAGAAGCAGAAGCAGCAGGAGCAGATGCTCCTCCTGCTGCCTCAGAGAGGAAGGTCTGTTTCCCCTTCAGACTCAGCCTGCTGTGCAGCACTCCACAGAAGAACGCTCTCGCTAATGTGCTTAGAAGTGATGAAGTGCTCGACTAAATGTGTGGATCGTTTCTCCAGGCTGCTGCCGAGCCAGAGTCGGTGCACGGAGAGCCCGCGTATGAAGACGACTTCGAGGTAAAGCAGAACTTCTTGCTCCCATGACTGTCATTCTAGTGTTTGATCTGTTCTAACGGCTTCTTCTTCTGTTTGTGAACATCAATGGCATGCTTCTGTGATCTTTAACAGAGAGGGGTACGTGTTTTGACGTACAACATTCATTCATAGCACTATTTCTCCTTAGCTCCTTGTGAACTGAGCTCCTCTGTGACCTGAGCTCCTCGTGACCTGAGCTCCTCGTGACCTGAGCCCCTCGTGACCTGAGCTCCTCGTGACCTGAGCTCCTCGTGACCTGAGCCCCTAGTGACCTGAGCCCCTAGTGACCTGAGCTCCTCGTGACCCCAGCTCCTCTTGGCCTGGGCTCCTAGCATGCAAGTGGTGGACGTTCAGGTCTCTCTTCCTGATCAGTCGGTCTGGTGTTCTACAGGAGTACGAGGAGGACTTTGAGGAGCTGGATGAGAGTGGGGAGGAGGAGCAGCAGGAGGAAGGGGAGAAGGAGGAGGTGGTGGAGTCACCTCGCCAGAAGATGGGAGCAGAGAGGAGGAAGGAGGTGGAGGCCATCCAGAAGGCCATGGAGGAGGAGAACAGAAGAGCAGCAGGGGGGAGGAGCAGAACCGAGGAGGAGATCAGACCTCAAGGTGTGCTCCACTATAACTCCTCCCAGGTAAGGAGGTATCACAGTGAAGGTCCTGACTCTGCTCTCTGCTCCGTCCCCAGAGTCCGAGCAGATCCGTCGGGGCTCTCCTCATCGCGCTTCTCCAAGGGGTCCTCAGCGCGGGAACTTTATCGACTTTGTGGCAGCGAAGCAGAGAGAAATCAATCAGAAAGTCGCCAGCAAGCAGAAGTAAATCTCCTTTCCAATAAAGCGCATTAGAGTCTTGTGAAGGGTTGAGGTTTTAAGGCTGTTGTGTGTTTTCTGAAGGGAGCGCAGTATGGAGCTGCTGCGACTCGTGGAGTTGGACTTCTCTCCGACCTTCTCCCTCCTGGACCTCCCACCGCTCAGCCAGTACGACGTCTACATTAAGAGCTTTGGGAACACCAACACCAAACAGGTCAGAGGTCACCAGGGTCCTGCTTCGATGGAGACCACAGCGAGATGTCAGTCTGTCTGTTTCACTTTCTTTTGTCTTTATAATCTCTCTCTCTCTCTCTCTCTCTCTCTCTCTCTCTCTCTCTCTCTCTCTCTCTCTTCTCTCTCTCCTCTCTCTCTCTCTCTCTCTCTCTCTCTCTCTCTCTCTCTCTCCTCTCTCTCTCTCTCTCTCTCTCTCACCTGTCTCTCTCTCACCTGTCTCTCTCTCTCTCCCCGGTCTCTCAGGCCTATGTCCAGTGTCGTGAGGACTGATGGGGAGCGAGACGTCCAGACGGACCTCATCCAGGTCCTGGACAGATGGACCCAGCACCCGGCGGACCACAATGGAGCCTGTGGGGGTAAGACAGGCAGAACAGTGAGACAGGCAGACAGAAAGAGAGACAGGCAAACAGATTGACTGTGGTGAGACAGGCAGACGGGTGTCTGTCTGATGACTCTCTCATCATGACAGAACCGGGACGGTCTCAGGACGCCCCAGATGGGAACACAGCGCAGATTATCATCGACTCCCAGCGCCTGGCCACCTTCCTACACTCAGCCGTACAGGTAACACACACCTGGACAGGTAACACACATCTGAACAGGTAACACACACCTGGACAAGTAACGCACACCTGGACAGGTAACACACACCTGAACAGGTAACACAAACCTGGACAAGTAACGCACACCTGGACAGGTAACACACATCTGGACAGGTAACACACACCTGGACAGGTAACACACACCTGAAAAGGTAACGCACACCTGGACAGGTAACACACACCTGAAAAGGTAACGCACACCTGGACAAGTAACGCACACCTGGACAGGTAACACACATCTGGACAGGTAACACACACCTGGACAGGTAACACACACCTGAAAAGGTTACGCACACCTGGACAGGTAACAGACAGCTTGATGATGGTTCATGAGATGAGATGATACATACCAGACAGGGTGGACCTATTGTCACAGTTGTGCGGTGCGGCGCCCCGTGTGGCCAGGTGATGTCGGTGCTGCTGGAGGAGGACCACGCTGAGAGACAGTCTCTGAGGACGACCAGCACCCAGACGGACACCCTGTCCTTCAGCGAGGGAAACCTGCAGCTCAACACCCAGCTGCCCTTTCTCCACGGTAACACTCTCCAGGACGTTCTCTGTTCTAAAGAACAGACGTCCTCTGTTCTAAAGACACACTTTTTCCCGTTCTAAATAACACATGTTCTCTGTTCTAAAGAACTCATGATTTCTGTTCTAAAGAACACACGTTCTCTGTTCTAAAGACACGCGGTCTCTGTTCTCCAACCCCTCATGGTCTCTGTTCCCCTAACCCTCATGGTCTCTGTTCTCCCTCATGTTCTCGTCAGGTCGGCCCTGCAGCCTGCTGCTCTTCTGCGCGTCCCAGAGACAGACCCTGCTGTCAGTCCACGGCCCCCTGGCCCAGCCCGGGGCGGTCCGCCTGGACAGCTGGACCCTGCTCTGCGTCTGGAGCATGTGGGAGCCGTCCCGACCCCAGAAGGTCCTGGTCTACGAGTCTGAGGTGAACCCCAGGAACACTCTGGCCTGTTTTTAGCGTGTGCTTAGCGTGTGGTGGGTGTGTCACATGACCTCTCCCAGCTCTGTCTGCAGTCCGATGTTTTATACGCGAGAGAAACCTGATCAACCCTGACTAGGGGTGCAACGCATCAAAAAACTTACAGTTCGGATCGGGTCACGGTTTTTGAGTCAGTTTTTGAGTCGGATCATTTTTGTATGAACAACAACAAAAAAGATAACAAGACAAATGTGGCTTTAAATAAAATCTTCAAATGTGTAAAAACAAAATAAAGTGAAAAATTTGGTACTAATGCTGTTTCCTTTAAGCATAGTAAATATTAAAAAAAAAATCATTGTGTCCACATAAAATAAAAAATTTACTCAAGATGTCCTTCAGTTAATTTTCTTTAGAACAATTTTTTTTTTTTAGAACAATTTAAAACAATATAAACTGCAAACTGAGGCATTATTAATTTTTATTTTAAACATGGATAGTAAATAAGATAAAAAACCTGTGTCCAAATGAAGCACAGCAGACCAGGATTTACAACTTTAAATTCAGGTTGTCTGCATTGCCTGGGGAGAGTGTTGAGTCTACACTCTCCCCGTGATCCGTTGCACCACTAACCCTGACCTAATATCTCCTTTCATTGACGTCCTCCTTATGGGCGTGCAGCGATGGAAACCTGTCCATCACCGTCTCCCCTCAATGGCCTTAATCACCCAGCGGCCATCTTGGTTGTAAATGCTAGATGGGTTGAGGGAAGTGAATGCAGAATCTGCATTGAGTTCCCCCCTCCCAGCTAGCGTTTAGATCCAAGATGGAGTATGAAGTCGCCCAGATAGCGTTTAGATCAGAGATGGAGCCAGAAGTCAGCCAGCTAGCGTTTAGATCCAAGATGGAGCCAGAAGTCAGCCAGCTAGCTTTTAGATCCAAGATGGAGCCATAAGTCAGCCAGCTAGCGTTTAGATCCAAGATGGAGTATGAAGTCACCAAGCTAGCATATAGATCCAAGATGGAGCCCCAAGTCACCAAGTTAGTCTTCAGATCCAAGATGGAGTATGAGATCATGTTTCAAGTAGAGTCTCCAGTGGTTCATGTTTACCCTGCTTCCTTCCCCCGGGCAGGTGAGGTGCTGCTGCTTCAGCCCAGGGAGAGGTGCCCTGGTGCTGGCCGGGACGTCGGACGGCTCCCTGGTGCTCTGGGACCTGAGAGAGCCGGCCGGGAGCCATCACACCATGACCGTCGCCGGGACCGAGTGGACCTTCAGACAGCCCACCTTCTCCACCGGTAACCCATGGATACGGCCACACGCACTGTCACTAGCCCCCCCCACCAATCAATACGTCACCATCGAAACATCACCATCGAAACATCACCATGACGTCACCAATCCACCCAATCATCATTCCCCATCGCTAGCACTGAATAATCCAACCAATCGTCATTCACCATCACTATCACTTAAAGGTTGGGTATGGAATTCTCTTTTTTGGCCATTTTTGCAAAATTACTTGAAATCCTGATCATAACTTACTTACAGCCACTGAGTTAGAAGTACTGACATGAAAATGAAACAAGTCAATCATCTGTGGAACGAGCAGGGCTCAAAAAACTCGCCAAAGATTTCTAGAACCACCGAGTGGCATTGGACAGTAAGTACGTCAATCAAACGGTCGTACTGCACTCCCCCTCCCCCGTGCGTGACCCCTTCGTGCACGTACTCAAAGCTCGTGACCCAGAGCAAGCTTCTGTTTGTTGTTATCCTGCAGTAGCTACTGGAGCTAGCTAACTAGCTAATGGCCCGCTGTCGCGCATCTGTGTTCGCGCTCTTGCATGATTGGGCGTCCATGTACTTGGAATGGGTGGAGTCAGAGTCAGCGTTGAAGGAGAGGGGGTAGGACCCTTTGAGTTGGGTATATCCAAAATCTGCTTGCGTTTCGCAAATCCCATACCCAACCTTTAACAAATCGACCAATCATCGTTGACCTGCTACAATCAACACATCGCCAATCCACCAATCAAAGTAGATATGTGATCCGTGAACATCCAGTGTGTGTGTTCCTCTGAGTGTGTGTTCGTCTGAGTGTGTATTCCTCGCAGTCTGTGTTCCTGTGATCGGTGTTCCTCCGATTGTGTGTTCCTCTTGAGTGTGTGTTCCTCTGCCGACGGTGTGTGTTGTGTCCTGTAGACGCGGTTCTCTCCGCCCTGGGGCACCACTCAGCAGTCAACACCATCGCGGTGCTCCCCTCCTCCTCCTCCACCACCTCCACCTCCAGCACAGCCGGCGCAGAGCCCCAGCTCCCCCTGCTGGCCAGCGAGGGTAGGACACTAGGCTCCATCCACTAGTACTGCTGCTATCACTGCTGAGTAGCCCCGGCTTCTGGTCTCACCCGCTGCTCTTCTCACTGTCTCTCCATTGGGTTCCAGAGTCGGCGGGGACGTCCTTCCAGCTCGCCTCTCTGGATGAGAGGGGGACTCTGAACCTCTGGGTAGGTCATCGGTCGTTGGTCATAGTGAGTCTGCTGTAGGGTCACAGGTCATAGGTCGGACTGAGCCTTCTGTAGGGTTATCGGTCTTAGGGAGCCTGCTGTGAGGTCATGCTGTGTTTCCTACTCTGGCCACCAGGTGGTGCTGGAGTTGACCTCAGCCAGCCTGGCTGGATCTCAGACTGACCTGGGTAAGACCCACCACTATAACTCTCTCTCTACCTACACTCTGAAGTTCCTCTCTCTTTCCACCAATGAGCTGACCCGTCCTCAAGCTTGTCATCATCTCCCTCACAGGTCTGAGGCCCGGAGGAAAGGTCAAGCTGCTACACAGCTCCTGTATGCCTGCTGTGGAGAGGTGAGACACACAGACAGCCAGACAGACAGACATATAAACAAGGGCAGACACATGGAGACACAGACAGGTTACACAGATGGACACATAGAGACACAGACGGACAGGTTACAAAGCAGATAGGATACACAGACACATACATACACAGAGACACAGATCAACAAACAGGGACACAGACAGACACACAAACAGAGAGAGACAGACAGTTCAGAGAGACATCGGGACATAAATAGCCCCTGCCTCCTCACAGCTGTTCCCGGCGGCCGTGTTGATACCAGCGTTGTTGTCAGTTTCATGTTCATCCTCGTTGGCGTTCTGACCTCCATGTGAACTCTGACCTCTGTGTGACCTCTGACCTACAGGGAGGGCGTTGACCTTGAGGCTCTGCAGCTCCACTTCCTGCCCAGCGACGCCAACCACTTCCTCATCACCACCAACATGGTCAGAGACACGGAGAACATCCTGTCCTGAATCTACTCTACTCTGTTCTACTCTACTCTACTCTACTGTTCTACTCTACTCTACTGTTCTACTCCACTCTGTTCTACTCTACTCTGTTCTACTCTACTGTTCTACTCTACTCTACTGTCCTACTCTACTCGGTTCTACTCTACTCTGTTCTACTCTACTGTTCTACTCTACTGTTCTACTCCACTCTGTTCTACTCTACTGTTGTACTCTACTGTTGTACTCTGCTCTGTTCTACTCTACTGTTGTACTCTACTGTTCTCTACTCTGTTCTACTCTCCTGTTCTCCACTATCTTGTTGTTTGAGATGATGTTCTATCGTAGTGTTCTGCCCTCAGGGAGTGGTGCATCATGGGACGGTACATGGGTTCAGATCCCCTCCCAGGGACTACGGCTCTCAGGAGGGGGGGTCGAGACCCCTCAACGTCACCTCCCTCCACTTCTCCCCCTTCAACCCCCAGCTCTTCCTGGTAACACACACACACACACACACACACACACACACACACACACACACACACACACACACACACACACACACACACACACACACACACACACACACATGACAGGGGGCTGTACCTGTGCTCCAGGTTGGCTGCTCGGACGGCAGCATGAGGCTCCACATTGTGTCGTCCCATTGGCCACTGGCTGAGTGGACAACCTGCCGAGGGGGCGGGGCCCCGGATGTGGGCGTGGTCTCGGTCCGCTGGTCCCAGTCCAGACCGGCTGTCTTCTGCGTCCTTGACTCCGCCTCCCACCTCCACCTCTGGGACCTGAGCCGCGACGTCCTGGGGCCCGTCGACACGGAAACGCTGAGCGCCGACGGGTATGGGCGGGGCCTAGACTCAGGGAGGGACCACAGGAAGCCCCAGAGTGCCCCCTTAGTGTTGACCTTCTCCTCTCTCCGTGGTTGCCAGGGTGACGGCCATGGCAGTGTTTGGCTCCGCCTCCTCCTCCTCCAATCAGAGCTCGTTCTCCGGAGTGGCGCTGGCGCACCGCACAGGGAAACTCCAGCTCCACTACTTCAACCCCAGCTTCTCCTCGGCCAATCACACGGAGGATGAGGGCGTCCTGCAGTCCATGATGCACCAAGCCCTCTGATTGGCTCGGTTTGATGTATAAAGCCTCCTGATTGGTTTATATTCAATGATGTCTAAACTATTCTGATTGGTTTATGGTCCATAATCTATGAAGCATTCTGATTGGTTTATGGTTTATGATGTAGAAAGCATTCTGATTGGTTTATGGTTTATGATGTATAAAGCATTCTGATTGGTTTATCGTCCATGATGTATAAAGAATTCTGGTTTGCTGCTTTGTTCTGTGTATATATAGGCCTACCTTCATTTATTTTTTACAGATTTAAAAAGAATATTTAAAGTATGTTTCCTAATAAAATGCTATTTAGAAAACTCTGAATTTCCATGTCAAGCCTGAATACAGCTGAGGCCAATGAGGAAATAAACATGTAAACAAGCTTTGGTTTGTTGATTTGAGCAGTGATTTGTTATATCACTGGTATTATTACTGTTAGGGTTAAACTTTTGTGGTAGAAAAAAAACGTAACCTAAACTTATTCTGAAACCTTCCCCGTTAAAAAATAAACAGCTGATACGTTGGGAAACATTTGACTTCAGCGAACCCGAGTCCGTTGCCCGGTAACCAGGATCCCACACACGGGATGAGAGGAAGATACACACCGCTTCAGAAGGACTATAGCTTAGCGGAGCAGACCGGTCACTGGACCGGACTACACACGGGAGGGGTTTACCGGACCGTATCCGTGATTCACCGGACCGTAGAACCCGGACGGTGTATTTTTTTTTTACCGAATAAATTGAAAGTAGGCTAAATGAATCGCAAAAATAAGTCAACCGTGTAGTTTGTTCAACAGGATTCGTTTAATCATCATACCAACAGTTTCAGTGTACAGATACGTGACCCGAAAACAGGTTTATTTTGGAGTTAATATTTTCGCGTGTTTAGAGTGTTGCGTGATTTCCGCTTATAGTTTGAGCCAATCGAGGTCGTTAATTAAAAGCCCGCCCCCCGCCAAATGAA